>CAWUFW010014902.1:0-389155 GCA_963921515.1 Calotriton arnoldi
TGACGCACAAGTTACTAACTTGTGTAACGATATATCTGTAAGAGACAGTAGTTAGTGATAGATTCCTTACCTTAGAATATCCCCAGGCGTCAGGCTGGATCCGGAAAGTTTTGCGTAGCAGTACCCTTGCGCGCCGGTAGGCGGCGTCGTGCGGCTCCGCGTCCGTCGTCGGCGTCGTGATCGCCGGGATGACGTCGCGGGCAGTACTTAGACGCCGCCCCTGCGCGCTGACGT
This sequence comes from Calotriton arnoldi, assembly GCA_963921515.1. NCBI lineage: Eukaryota > Metazoa > Chordata > Amphibia > Caudata > Salamandridae > Calotriton > Calotriton arnoldi. Next base: position 235 of record CAWUFW010014902.1, read on the forward strand.
CAGTTCTGTACACGACTTTCCGCGCCAGGAACGCAGAGCCATGCAAGAAGCTGACACAGGTGTCTGAAAAATACTAGGGCCCTGAAAGGGATGTCCTTAACCCTAGAAATCAGTTCGCAGAACGGGAGGATGGTGGGCGGTAAGGAATCTATCACTAACTACTGTCTCTTACAGATATATCGTTACACAAGTTAGTAACTTGTGCATCTGAAAGAGACACGTTAGTGATAGATTCCTTACCTTAGAATAGATACCCCAGCAATACCAACCCCGGTGGTGGGTCTGCGAACAAAGATCAGACAAGGAAGTCCTGGAGGACAGAACGGCCAAAGAAGCCGTCCCTCCGGACCTGACTGTCAAGGCAGTAATGCTTAGTAAACGTGTGCAGCGAGGCCCACGTAGCTGCCTGACAGATAACCGGCAGCGGAACACCGCGGCCCAAGGCCGTGGTAGCAGCCGTTGCCCTGGTGGAATGGGCACGCAGCCCAACAGGAGGCTCCTTCTTAGCCAAAGAATAGCAGGTCTTGATGCACAAGGTAACCCAGCGGGAGATGGTCCTCTTGTGCACCGCCCGACCTTTTTGGCGCCCACGTAGCCAACAAAGAGCTGGTCATCCACCCGGAAGTGTTTCGTGCGGTCGATATAGAAGGAGAGCGCACGTTTTGGGTCCAGACGGTGGAGCCTCTCTTCCTCTCTGGAAGGATGCGGAGGCGGAAAGAAGGTGGGCAAAGTGATGGTCTGCCCAATGTGGAAAGCAGTAACCACCTTTGGCAAGAAGGACGGACGCGTCCGAAGAACAACCTTGTCTGGATGAACAGACAGAAAGGGAGGTTTGCAAGAAAGAGCCTGGAGCTCACTCACCCGCCGAGCGGAGGTGATGGCCACCAGAAAGGCTGCCTTTAGAGTCAGAAGACGAAGAGGACAGTTATGCAGAGGCTCAAAGGGAGCGCACATTAAAAAGGTAAGAACCAAGTTCAAGTCCCACTGAGGCATTACAAACGGAACAGGAGGGAAGAGGTGAGTAATGCTCTTTAAGAACCTGTTAACAACAGGGGACTTGAAAAGGGAGGGCTGATCAGGGAGCCTGAGGAAGGCCGAGATAGCACAAAGATAACCCTTGATGGTACCCAGGGCAGAACCCTGTTGGGCCAGAGAGGAAGGAACAGAAGGACCTCAGAAAGAGGGGCAGAAAGGGGATCCACAGCCTTTGCTGTGCACCATGCCACAAATTTGTTCCACCTGCAGGCGTATACCACCTTAGTGGAGGGACGCCTGGCTGCCAGAATCACATCACAAACTTCGGGAGGCAAGTCGAAAGGAATCAACTGCCGCCGCTCAATCTCCACGCAAGCAGGTGTAGACTGGACAGGTTCGGGTGGAGGACCGTCCCCTGCTGCTGCGACAGAAGATCCTCCCGAAGAGGCAGACGGATCGGGGGATCTATGCTCATATTGAGTAGCTCGGGATACCAAACTCTTCGAGCCCAGTCCGGAGCCACAAGAATGACTTGGGCCCGGTCGTGCCGAATCTTCTTCAACACTCTGGGTAGAAGTGGTATAGGCGGAAAGGCGTACAACAGACCGCAACTCCACTCGCGACGAAAAGCGTCGCCGAGCGAGTGCCGCCTTGGAAATTCCAACGCGCAGAACTGATGACATTGCGCGTTCTCTTCGGTGGCGAATAGATCTAACCAAGGCTCTCCCCACTGTAGAAAGAGTCCTTGCGCCACTTCCGAGTGAAGACGCCATTCGTGATCCATCATGCACCTGCGGCTGAGTTCGTCCGCCCTGGCGTTCAGAGAACCTGCCAGGTGTTGAACCATCAGGAACATGCCCTGATGTTCCAGCCATGTCCAGAGGCGCAGAGCCTCCTGACAAAGGGTCCAAGACCCCACCCCGCCCTGTTTGTTGCAGTACCACATGGCGGTGGTGTTGTCTGTGAACACCTGCACTACCTTCCCTTTGACAGAGGGAAGGAATGCCTTGAGTGCAAGCCGGATCGCCCGGAGCTCCAGAAGGTTGATATGGAGCCGGGACTCCGCCGGAGACCAGAGGCCTCTGATCTCCGCCTCTCCCATGTGACCGCCCCATCCCAGAAGGGACGCGTCCGTCACAACTGTATGCTCTGGCTGGGGAAGGGAGAGGGATCTGCCCATGACCCATTGCCGGTTCGAGAGCCACCACTGCAACTGTTTTGCAGTCCCCTCCGAGATCTGGACGTGATCGGACAGGTTGCCCTGGTGCTGCGCCCACTGGAACTTCAGGTCCCACTGCAGGGCCCGCATATGCCATCTGGCATGATTGACCAGCAGGATGCAGGAGGCCATGAGGCCCAGCAGCCTCAGGGTCATCCTTACCGAAACCCAGGATAAAGGCCGAAAGATCGGAATCATAGCCTGAATATCCCGGACTCGCCGTTCGGGAGGATAGGCCCGAAACTGCGTCGTGTCCAGAACTGCTCCGATGAAAAGGAGCTGTGGAGAAGGAATCAGATGCGACTTCGGCACATTGATGGAGAACCCCAGCGAGTGCAGGAGTTCGGCCGTAGTCTGGAGGTGGGAGACGACTGCCTGGGACGAGCCCGCCTTCAGCAGCCAGTCGTCGAGGTAGGGGAAGACTGAAACCCCTGCCCGGCGCAGATGAGCTGCGACCACCGCCATCACTTTCGTGAACACCCGAGGGGCACTGGTAAGGCCAAAGGGGAGCACGGTGAACTGAAAATGCTCGGGGCCTACCGTGAACCGAAGGTAACGCCGGTGGGCCGGCAGGACGGGGATGTGGAAATACGCGTCCTGCAAGTCCAACGCTACCAACCAGTCTCCAGGGTCGAGGGCAGTCAAGACCTGAGCTAGGGTGAGCATCTTGAACTTCTCCTTCCGGAGGAAGCGATTGACGTTCCGGAGGTCCAAGATAGGACGCATGTCCTCCTTGTCCTTTTTGGGCACCAGAAAGTAGTGGGAGTAGCAACCACGCCCTACTTCTGGGGTCGGAACATGCTCGATGGCCCTCTTGGTCAAGAGGGCCGTGACTTCCTTCTGTAGAAGCACCAAGTGATCCCCTGACATGCGGTGGAATTGAGGTGGCATGGCTGGGGGGGTGGTCTCGAAGGGGAGGGAGTAGCCCCTTCGGACAATGTCCAAGACCCACCTGTCCGAGGTGATGGTGCGCCAGTGGGGAAGGTGATGGCGGACCCTGCCCCCTACTGGCGTGCCGTGCACCTGAAAGGAGGGACTAGGAGGGCTTGGAGGCCGCGGACGGGTTGGAGGTGGTGGCCTGACCCGCACGCTGGTTGCCCGATCCGCCACGGCGGAATCCACGTCCTCGGCCACGCGAAGACGCCTGCTGCGCGGGCCGGTGGCTGGGCTGCTGACGTGAAGGGGCGCCCCTACCGTGGCCACGATAGGGGCGAAAAGCAGAAGGCAGCGGAGGGCGTGTAGCAGAAAGGCCCAGGGACTTGGCAGTAGCCCGTGAGTCCTTAAAGCGCTCCAACGCATGGTCTGCTTTGGACCCAAAAAGACCGACTCCATCAAAGGGCATGTCCATGAGAGTATTCTGGACATCCCCTGAAAAACCAGTGGTTCTCAGCCAGGCGTGGCGTCGGAGCGCCACCGTCGTTGCAATCGACCTGCCCAGCGAGTCGGCGGTGTCAAGGCCACAACGGATAGTGTATTTGGCCGCATCCCTTCCTTCCGCAATGGCGCGGGAAAGCAGTGCCTGGACCTCCTCAGGGCACTGGGGCAAAACATCCGCCACCGAATCCCACAGAGAGTGGGTATATCGGCCCAAAAGACAAGCGGTGTTAACGGACCGCAAGCCAGCACTGGAGGAAGAAAAACCTTTCTTCCCAAACTGATCCAGGCGTTTGGATTCCCTATCCGGAGGAGCGGTAGGGAAGGCGGTTTGGGAAGCGGAGGCTTGGACAACCAAGCTCTCAGGAGTGGGGTGGACAGAAAGAAACAGGGGGTCGCCCGGAGCGGGGCGATGGCGTCGTGACACGTTCCGATCCACAGGAGCCCCTGTGTTGGGCTTGGACCAGGCGCCCAAAAGAACGTCCGTGAGGGCGTCGTTAAACGGCAGCACAGTCTCCGCAGAGGAGGCTGCCGGCTGAAGCACCTCTGTCAAGATGTTAGGCTTGACCGTCAAAGTAGGGAGCTGGAGACGTAAGGCCCCAGCAGCCCTACGCAACACCGTACCAAGATTGGCCCCCTCCTCCGTAGCCACGGGAGGAGACAGCATGCCAGTGTCAGGAGAAGTATCCAGACCACTGGCCTCCCCTAGACTCTCTGTCCAGTCCTCATCATACTGACAGTTGCGTGTCAGAGGGTCATCAGACCCCTCCCAGTCCTCCTGGTCCTCCTCTGGTTCAAAATAAGGAGGAGGAGGGACATTTGGGACCCAAGGTCCCATCGGCGCCGGAGCCGGCGTCGAGCGACGTCGCTCCGGGTCCATGTCCGGAGCCGGAAGGAACTGGGGGACGACGCCGCCCGGAGCCCAGGGCGGCATCGAGAACGGCACCGGAGACATCGGCGCCGGCGGAGGTGTCGTGAGGGTCGACCGGCGTCGATGGGGGTTGTGGAGCCGGGATCGAGGCCGGGGCCGAGCCGGAGCCGGGATCGAGGCTGGAGGCCCGGGCGACGCCGGGGCCGGAGCCGCCGGCGACGCCGGAGCAACCCCATCAGGGCCCGCGGGGCCCGAAGGCGCACCGGAGGGGCCTGAAGGCCCGAAGAGGCGGGCCATGGCCGACAGGAACTCCTGTACCTTGGCCGGATCCGCCCCCGAACCCGGGAAGGGCGGGTATGACGGGGCGACTCCACAGGCAAGTCCGGGGCCGCGGGGGCGGGGACGGTGCCGGGAGGGGCCTCAGCCGAGTCGCGAGATCGGCGAGGCGAAGTCCGAGAGCGACGATGCTTCTTGGACTTCTTGTGCTTAGACGCACAAGTTACTAACTTGTGTAACGATATATCTGTAAGAGACAGTAGTTAGTGATAGATTCCTTACCTTAGAATATCCCCAGGCGTCAGGCTGGATCCGGAAAGTTTTGCGTAGCAGTACCCTTGCGCGTCGGTAGGCGGCGTCGTGCGGCTCCGCGTCCGTCGTCGGCGTCGTGATCGCCGGGATGACGTCGCGGGCAGTACTTAGACGCCGCCCCTGCGCGCTGACGTCAGTTCTGTACACGACTTTCCGCGCCAGGAACGCAGAGCCATGCAAGAAGCTGACACAGGTGTCTGAAAAATACTAGGGCCCTGAAAGGGATGTCCTTAACCCTAGAAATCAGTTCGCAGAACGGGAGGATGGGTGGGGCGGTAAGGAATCTATCACTAACTACTGTCTCTTACAGATATATCGTTACACAAGTTAGTAACTTGTGCATCTGAAAGAGACACGTTAGTGATAGATTCCTTACCTTAGAATAGATACCCCAGCAATACCAACCCCGGTGGTGGGTCTGCGAACAAAGATCAGACAAGGAAGTCCTGGAGGACAGAACGGCCAAAGAAGCCGTCCCTCCGGACCTGACTGTCAAGGCAGTAATGCTTAGTAAACGTGTGCAGCGAGGCCCACGTAGCTGCCTGACAGATAACCGGCAGCGGAACACCGCGGCCCAAGGCCGTGGTAGCAGCCGTTGCCCTGGTGGAATGGGCACGCAGCCCAACAGGAGGCTCCTTCTTAGCCAAAGAATAGCAGGTCTTGATGCACAAGGTAACCCAGCGGGAGATGGTCCTCTTGTGCACCGCCCGACCTTTTTGGCGCCCACGTAGCCAACAAAGAGCTGGTCATCCACCCGGAAGTGTTTCGTGCGGTCGATATAGAAGGAGAGCGCACGTTTTGGGTCCAGACGGTGGAGCCTCTCTTCCTCTCTGGAAGGATGCGGAGGCGGAAAGAAGGTGGGCAAAGTGATGGTCTGCCCAATGTGGAAAGCAGTAACCACCTTTGGCAAGAAGGACGGACGCGTCCGAAGAACAACCTTGTCTGGATGAACAGACAGAAAGGGAGGTTTGCAAGAAAGAGCCTGGAGCTCACTCACCCGCCGAGCGGAGGTGATGGCCACCAGAAAGGCTGCCTTTAGAGTCAGAAGACGAAGAGGACAGTTATGCAGAGGCTCAAAGGGAGCGCACATTAAAAGGTAAGAACCAAGTTCAAGTCCCACTGAGGCATTACAAACGGAACAGGAGGGAAGAGGTGAGTAATGCCTTTTAAGAACCTGTTAACAACAGGGGACTTGAAAAGGGAGGGCTGATCAGGGAGCCTGAGGAAGGCCGAGATAGCACAAAGATAACCCTTGATGGTACCCAGGGCAGAACCCTGTTGGGCCAGAGAGAGAAGGAACAGAAGGACCTCAGAAAGAGGGGCAGAAAGGGGATCCACAGCCTTTGCTGTGCACCATGCCACAAATTTGTTCCACCTGCAGGCGTATACCACCTTAGTGGAGGGACGCCTGGCTGCCAGAATCACATCACAAACTTCGGGAGGCAAGTCGAAAGGAATCAACTGCCGCCGCTCAATCTCCACGCAAGCAGGTGTAGACTGGACAGGTTCGGGTGGAGGACCGTCCCCTGCTGCTGCGACAGAAGATCCTCCCGAAGAGGCAGACGGATCGGGGGATCTATGCTCATATTGAGTAGCTCGGGATACCAAACTCTTCGAGCCCAGTCCGGAGCCACAAGAATGACTTGGGCCCGGTCGTGCCGAATCTTCTTCAACACTCTGGGTAGAAGTGGTATAGGCGGAAAGGCGTACAACAGACCACAACTCCACTCGCGACGAAAAGCGTCGCCGAGCGAGTGCCGCCTTGGAAATTCCAACGCGCAGAACTGATGACATTGCGCGTTCTCTTCGGTGGCGAATAGATCTAACCAAGGCTCTCCCCACTGTAGAAAGAGTCCTTGCGCCACTTCCGAGTGAAGACGCCATTCGTGATCCATCATGCACCTGCGGCTGAGTTCGTCCGCCCTGGCGTTCAGAGAACCTGCCAGGTGTTGAACCATCAGGAACATGCCCTGATGTTCCAGCCATGTCCAGAGGCGCAGAGCCTCCTGACAAAGGGTCCAAGACCCCACCCCGCCCTGTTTGTTGCAGTACCACATGGCGGTGGTGTTGTCTGTGAACACCTGCACTACCTTCCCTTTGACAGAGGGAAGGAATGCCTTGAGTGCAAGCCGGATCGCCCGGAGCTTTAGAAGGTTGATATGGAGCCGGGACTCCGCCGGAGACCAGAGGCCTCTGATCTCCGCCTCTCCCATGTGACCGCCCCATCCCAGAAGGGACGCGTCCGTCACAACTGTATGCTCTGGCTGGGGAAGGGAGAGGGATCTGCCCATGACCCATTGCCGGTTCGAGAGCCACCACTGCAACTGTTTTGCAGTCCCCTCCGAGATCTGGACGTGATCGGACAGGTTGCCCTGGTGCTGCGCCCACTGGAACTTCAGGTCCCACTGCAGGGCCCGCATATGCCATCTGGCATGATTGACCAGCAGGATGCAGGAGGCCATGAGGCCCAGCAGCCTCAGGGTCATCCTTACCGAAACCCAGGATAAAGGCCGAAAGATCGGAATCATAGCCTGAATATCCCGGACTCGCCGTTCGGGAGGATAGGCCCGAAACTGCGTCGTGTCCAGAACTGCTCCGATGAAAAGGAGCTGTGGAGAAGGAATCAGATGCGACTTCGGCACATTGATGGAGAACCCCAGCGAGTGCAGGAGTTCGGCCGTAGTCTGGAGGTGGGAGACGACTGCCTGGGACGAGCCCGCCTTCAGCAGCCAGTCGTCGAGGTAGGGGAAGACTGAAACCCCTGCCCGGCGCAGATGAGCTGCGACCACCGCCATCACTTTCGTGAACACCCGAGGGGCACTGGTAAGGCCAAAGGGGAGCACGGTGAACTGAAAATGCTCGGGGCCTACCGTGAACCGAAGGTAACGCCGGTGGGCCGGCAGGACGGGGATGTGGAAATACGCGTCCTGCAAGTCCAACGCTACCAACCAGTCTCCAGGGTCGAGGGCAGTCAAGACCTGAGCTAGGGTGAGCACCTTGAACTTCTCCTTCCGGAGGAAGCGATTGACGTTCCGGAGGTCCAAGATAGGACGCATGTCCTCCTTGTCCTTTTTGGGCACCAGAAAGTAGTGGGAGTAGCAACCACGCCCTACTTCTGGGGTCGGAACATGCTCGATGGCCCTCTTGGTCAAGAGGGCCGTGACTTCCTTCTGTAGAAGCACCAAGTGATCCCCTGACATGCGGTGGAATTGAGGTGGCATGGCTGGGGGGTGGTCTCGAAGGGGAGGGAGTAGCCCCTTCGGACAATGTCCAAGACCCACCTGTCCGAGGTGATGGTGCGCCAGTGGGGAAGGTGATGGCGGACCCTGCCCTCTACTGGCGTGCCGTGCACCTGAAAGGAGGGACTAGGAGGGCTTGGAGGCCGCGGACGGGTTGGAGGTGGTGGCCTGACCCGCACGCTGGTTGCCCGATCCGCCACGGCGGAATCCACGTCCTCGGCCACGCGAAGACGCCTGCTGCGCGGGCCGGTGGCTGGGCTGCTGACGTGAAGGGGCGCCCTACCGTGGCCACGATAGGGGCGAAAAGCAGAAGGCAGCGGAGGGCGTGTAGCAGAAAGGCCCAGGGACTTGGCAGTAGCCCGTGAGTCCTTAAAGCGCTCCAACGCATGGTCTGCTTTGGACCCAAAAAGACCGACTCCATCAAAGGGCATGTCCATGAGAGTATTCTGGACATCCCCTGAAAAACCAGTGGTTCTCAGCCAGGCGTGGCGTCGGAGCGCCACCGTCGTTGCAATCGACCTGCCCAGCGAGTCGGCGGTGTCAAGGCCACAACGGATAGTGTATTTGGCCGCATCCCTTCCTTCCGCAATGGCGCGGGAAAGCAGTGCCTGGACCTCCTCAGGGCACTGGGGCAAAACATCCGCCACCGAATCCCACAGAGAGTGGGTATATCGGCCCAAAAGACAAGCGGTGTTAACGGACCGCAAGCCAGCACTGGAGGAAGAAAAACCTTTCTTCCCAAACTGATCCAGGCGTTTGGATTCCCTATCCGGAGGAGCGGTAGGGAAGGCGGTTTGGGAAGCGGAGGCTTGGACAACCAAGCTCTCAGGAGTGGGGTGGACAGAAAGAAACAGGGGGTCGCCCGGAGCGGGGCGATGGCGTCGTGACACGTTCCGATCCACAGGAGCCCCTGTGTTGGGCTTGGACCAGGCGCCCAAAAGAACGTCCGTGAGGGCGTCGTTAAACCGCAGCACAGTCTCCGCAGAGGAGGCTGCCGGCTGAAGCACCTCTGTCAAGATGTTAGGCTTGACCGTCAAAGTAGGGAGCTGGAGACGTAAGGCCCCAGCAGCCCTACGCAACACCGTACCAAAATTGGCCCCCTCCTCCGTAGCCACGGGAGGAGACAGCATGCCAGTGTCAGGAGAAGTATCCAGACCACTGGCCTCCCCTAGACTCTCTGTCCAGTCCTCATCATACTGACAGTTGCGTGTCAGAGGGTCATCAGACCCCTCCCAGTCCTCCTGGTCCTCCTCTGGTTCAAAATAAGGAGGAGGAGGGACATTTGGGACCCAAGGTCCCATCGGCGCCGGAGCCGGCGTCGAGCGACGTCGCTCCGGGTCCATGTCCGGAGCCGGAAGGAACTGGGGGACGCCGCCGCCCGGAGCCCAGGGCGGCGTCGAGAACGGCACCGGAGACATCGGCGCCGGCGGAGGTGTCGTGAGGTCGACCGGCGTCGATGGGGGTTGTGGAGCCGGGATCGAGGCCGGGGCCGAAGCCGGAGCCGGGATCGAGGCTGGAGGCCCGGGCGACGCCGGGGCCGGAGCCGCCGGCGACGCCGGAGCAACCCCATCAGGGCCCGCGGGGCCCGAAGGCGCACCGGAGGGGCCTGAAGGCCCGAAGAGGCGGGCCATGGCCGACAGGAACTCCTGTACCTTGGCCGGATCCGCCCCCGAACCCGGGAAGGGCGGGTATGACGGGGGCGACTCCACAGGCAAGTCCGGGGCCGCGGGGACGGTGCCGGGAGGGGCCTCAGCCGAGTCGCGAGACCGGGCGAGGCGAAGTCCGAGAGCGACGATGCTTCTTGGACTTCTTGTGCTTAGACTTACCGGACGAAGAAGACTTCGACGCCGACGACCGGTGTGCACTCCGCGAGCGACCCCTGGACCTCTCACGCGACCGGGGCCTCCGTGGAGCCGAATGCCGGGCCTCGAGGAGCTTTCGAGACCGCTCTCGCAAAGCTTTCGGGTTGAGGGCCTGGCATTCGGGACAAGACTCGGTGTCGTGGCCTCGGCCGAGGCAGAAGAGACACTCCCAATGCGGGTCGGTGACGGACATCATCCGCGCACAGGCGCCGCATCGCTTGAAGCCGGGCATCCCTACGACACCTTAAAGATGGAAAAAACAGTGAAAAAATCACCAAAAAGTATGGTCAAAAATTGACCAGGGCACTGCTCTTCCCGGATCTGCGCTTGCTGGCGCGGAAAAGAAGAACTGACGTCAGCGCGCAGGGGCGGCGTCTAAGTACTGCCCGCGACGTCATCCCGGCGATCACGACGCCGACGACGGACGCGGAGCCGCACGACGCCGCCTACCGACGCGCAAGGGTACTGCTACGCAAAACTTTCCGGATCCAGCCTGACGCCTGGGGATATTCTAAGGTAAGGAATCTATCACTAACGTGTCTCTTTCAGATTTACCGGACGAAGAAGACTTCGACGCCGACGACCGGTGTGCACTCCGCGAGCGACCCCTGGACCTCTCACGCGACCGGGGCCTCCGTGGAGCCGAATGCCGGGCCTCGAGGAGCTTTCGAGACCGCTCTCGCAAAGCTTTCGGGTTGAGGGCCTGGCATTCGGGACAAGACTCGGTGTCGTGGCCTCGGCCGAGGCAGAAGAGACACTCCCAATGCGGGTCGGTGACGGACATCATCCGCGCACAGGCGCCGCATCGCTTGAAGCCGGGCATCCCTACGACACCTTAAAGATGGAAAAAACAGTGAAAAAATCACCAAAAAGTATGGTCAAAAATTGACCAGGGCACTGCTCTTCCCGGATCTGCGCTTGCTGGCGCGGAAAAGAAGAACTGACGTCAGCGCGCAGGGGCGGCGTCTAAGTACTGCCCGCGACGTCATCCCGGCGATCACGACGCCGACGACGGACGCGGAGCCGCACGACGCCGCCTACCGACGCGCAAGGGTACTGCTACGCAAAACTTTCCGGATCCAGCCTGACGCCTGGGGATATTCTAAGGTAAGGAATCTATCACTAACGTGTCTCTTTCAGATACACTGTTTGTATCAATAGGGTTTGATCTTGCATGCAGCAGTGATGTGCTTATCACCGCAAGAAACTGTGCCTCCACTTCACGTATGTGGTAGAGGTGTGCGTGTCACCGTAGTATTTTGTGCATTGCCTCGCGAAGGAAAAGTATCGGTATTTTAAAGTGACACGCAATGATGAATGGTGTGCGTGTCACCGAGTTGCAGGGTGGAAACCCTGATTCAAGATCGCCGCCAAGCATTTTCTACGTAGCGTGAATAACGCTGCGTTCCAGTGACACGTTGAGAAGCTAGATAATAGATTGCACCTGCGCGTGAAGCACTCGGTGATCGAGCTCGAGACGCGTTGAGTGGGTGAGGATTCACGAGCGGGACTGCGCATGACTAACTGCCATAAGAGTACGGTAAAATTATGTTACACCCTGAATTTTGGAATGTAAAAATAAAAGTACTTGCTGTGTTGGGGTTGCTGTGTTGGGGTCTCTGTAAGGTCGTCGTGTTATCCTTCTCCTTTTAAAATTCAGAACAAATTTTCATCCGCTTCCTTCAAATAATCTCCGAGGTAGTGAACGCGTAGGTAGGTTGTCGACAGTGTGAAATTGAAGAGAAGAAGTCCATGTGGAGATTTCAGGATAATATTTATTGAAGGATTCAGGTTACAAAGACCCCATCCACAGATGGAGCACTCCCACAAGCAACTGCTGCCAACCAAGTCTTCCGTTTTTCTGCTCACCTCAAACTTGGTTGCTATCTGACACATCACTGCTAGGCTACAGAACTTTTACGGAGGCGTGCTGACCCCGTATTCGGCGTTATTGATCGGGATTAGATTCCTGAAAACTGACAGAGGAGAAATCTCTTCCTGGAATAACAACATACAGCGAAGGCTATGATGGTTTTAATATAATCAAATATTCGGGACTGAATTGCCCACATTCACAATTGGCATAGTAAGAGGCATAATTGTCGTCTCTTTCAACGAACTCAAAGAGGCATAGAATTGTCTTCTCCATCAACGATATTCCAAAGTATACAGTTGATAGAGTCTTTTAATATTCAAGAGTGAAGCTTAGATGGGAGATCAAGTAATCCCCATACTGGTCTATGAAGACATTTAACTGCTGCTAAATATTGGGCGTGGTCCCTGATTTCTCGACAGATTCGTATTCGTATATGGGAGATATTAATTTTCGTCCTGAGGAAGGTGGTGGTTTAAGCAACAATACCCACCGAAACGCGTCGACGCAATTTTTGAAAGGCGTACTGTAGATTGTGTGGACATTTGTTTTGGTGGTTGTTAAGATGTTTTATATATGAAATATACATCAAACAAATGATCTTGATCTAATGTATTAGCCTTTATTAATGATTAGAAACTATCTTTCTTGCTGATTCTCCCTTCAATCTTTTCTTATGTCATATAGGTTTTAATTCTGTTTTATTTTATGCTTTTAACTATTTTGTATGTATTTGATATTGCACAAGAAAACCGTTTTTGATATATTGTCCAGATAAATTGAATAAAGTATTTTTATAAATATAGGCACTTGGCTTTTGATGGTAGTGTGATGATTTGGTGATAAAAGTGCTGCAAGAGAGTGCGTGTTTGTGAATGTATTAAGTCACCCAAAGGGGATTTTATTCTGACTACAGAACCAGGCATCCTGGTGGTTCTATAACCTAGGATACCACAGTAGACTTTTCCACAGAAGGAAGAGATATCTCTAAACCCATAGCCACTCTCCTTAACATGTCTGCAAAAGAGGAACTCGCCTCTGTAGCAAGGCTAGGAGGGGAAAGAAGTCCTGAAACTGGGGAAGACTCCAACCCACTAGCCTCCCCTAGTGCAGACAGACAATTCTCCTGCCATAAGGGGCATAATAGCCTCAGATTTAGGCTGTAATAGCCCCAACTCCTCCGCATCATCTCCCAAAAGGTGACCCTCAGAAGTACCACCATCTGAGGAAAGTGGAAGGACAACCTTCCTCACAGAAGGCTGCACTCGAAGTCGACCAATGCCAAAATGGCAACACCTCGACATTGAGAGGAGGCGAAATGGATTTGATCAGCGCCGCTGACACTGTTGTAGGAGCCGGCTGATCGTGGATAGATGCCGAAGGTAGAAACCCCGAAGGGCTGTGCACCAGTGCCGACCCAATGACTCAGAGGACCCAACTGACACCAAGGGTGAACCCACCGGTGTGGCTCCTCTCTCCTCCATGGGGCCCGACGGCGCTCCAGAGGAAGATGAAGACCCAAAAATAAGATGTGGAGAGTTATAATACTCTTCCATCAGGGACATCCACACTCCAGCTGCCGGAAAGACGGGGAGGCGCGGGGCGGAGTCGTGTATTGTCTCCTCAACCGGCGAATGGGAGGAGCCATGAGAGACGGAGTCTCCATGCGGTGAAGTCGGGGGGTGCCGCATGGAGACTCTGTTGCCGCGACTTCAACCGCCTGCGCTTACCTTGGAACATCAATGGTTCCAAGTGACGTCCGGGGGAACGGCCCGGCTCCTGGGACGTCCCCGTGAATGGCCCGCCGAACGAGTAGAAGAACGAGGTCGCCGCGAAGTCTTGGAGGACCACGTCAACCGCGCTGCAAGAAGTTTCATCTGGCATTCTTTGAGCGCCTTCGGCTTCGGCTTCTGACAGGAGCCGCAATCTTTGGAGTAGTGCTGTTCTCCCAAACACCACATACAAAAGGAATGAGGTTTTAGTGGCCGACATCTGTCGTGCACAAGACCCACAAGGCCTAAAGCCTGGAGAAATGAGGAAAAAAGGGCATACTGTTCCAACCAACAAAAATGTTTGAGGTAGGCCAGAAAACGACCTGAGGAACCGCTTCTATGGATCCGCATTGCAGCGCAGAAAAGAAGAAACTGACGTCTGTGCGCCGGAGGTGACTTATATGACTCCGCTGATGTCACAACCAGAGTCGACGTCATCACAGTATCATACGACACCGTCCCGCGGTGCACAGAGGTAGTGCTGAAAAATTTCTGGATCCAGACTGGTGCCTGGAGAGAATTCAAAAGTGAAGGAATCTGCGGCTAGATGTCTCTATCAGGTAGAGTCCTTCACTTTCTCTCTTGCATTAGTAAAAATAGACTATGTCTTTAATATGGAAGGAATCTGCTCCGAAGTCGGGCACTAGGCACAGATACTCTGGTAACGTCTCTGACAGAGGAACAGAAGGTGCCCCGTGCACCAAAGCAGCTATGCGGCGGTTCTGTAGAAGGTTGATCAGCGTCAAGGCAGGAGTCACCAAGAGATCTTTTGTAGGTTCTGAAGATTTCATGGGTCTAGACTGCCCGCTAAAAAGGATGGAGCAGATCAAATTTGGAGCATGGCCTGAGTAAAGTCTGACACCTACTGTAGTTCAGCAGACAGCATTGGAAACTATAGGTGCCGTCCAAGGGTGCTGTTGCCTTTAGCACACTTGGTGACATCCCTGATGCAAGTGTTGTTACTCTAAATAGATAAGCAGGTAGTATTACTAGGGTGAGTAAGAATGCAGGAGTAAAAAATGTTACTTTGGGATCATTAGAATGCAATCTTATCTTTTGGAGCCTCAATGAGTGCTAATAAAAGATGCATTACAGTAGTAAAAAAACGCATATTATGGACACAAAAATAAACGTGCATACACATTTGGTAATAGGTGCTGCTGGTGAAGGTGCAGTGCAAGTGAAATAGTGCAAAAAGTGAAAAGTGCACAAAGAATCCTATACAACAGTCACATAGACAAAGTAATCATGAGTCCAGACGTATACAAGTTCAGGGGTATAGTGTTCACAATCAATGAGTGACCAAGAAATAATCTATTGATGTTTCGACCCACAGTATGACTTTAGATAGGCCTTCCTCAGGAAAAAAGAACAAATAGCACCTAACTTGCTTGATATATGACAATGGATTTGTCATTGCTTGTCTAATAACCGCTGCTTTGTCTTCAGAGTAAGAGATGCGCTGATAAGTCCAAAAGATGAAATTTTTAATAAAGGCCCTCAAGTAGTATTGGCCAAACTAATCTTTAGATGAGTGCCAATACTTAAACTGTTTTGTCTAGTCTCTTGTTCAATCAGTCCTCTGTCTGCTCAAGCCACAGCAACAAGTTAGTGAAACCTGCACACATCAGTGATCCTCTAGGGACCTCTCTGGGCTGAGATTCGTTTGGGCAACAAATTCCCTCATGGCATTAACACCTTGCCAAGTGTCTTCAGAGGCAGTACATGCAGCTGAGTGACTCCAGATTAGGTCAGCTATCCTGGGTCTCAAGGGCCTTTACTTGAGCATGTGCAGCAGTTATCTAATACCCCATTTCCAGTTGCTAGTTTTCGTTCTAGATGCTAATGGTTCCCGCTGCCCAAGTGGCACCTTCTGCAATCCACACAAGGAAGTGATTCCATCTGTCTTCACCACCTGCCGTGTGGTGGGTGATAAAGTTAGTGTCCTTGTACTGTGTCTCTGGAGTGGTACACACCAACTGTTCTCCCTTTCTGGCTGAGATTTCGCTGGCCCATTGGTAACTCACTGCCCCAACCTCCACTCTCAAACTGCCAGTGCTCCCAACTCAATCAGTTGGGGGGAACTTCCACTCTTCCTCCTCACCTCTGCTCCACAATTCAGTTTCTGACCAGACCCCAGATATATAGTCTTTTCTCTGGGGTACGGGGAGGCTGCTGAGCACAACTTTTGTTACAGGCTGCCATATTCAGCCTGGCAAACTGACTGCTACTTATACTCATGTTGAGCGTCCTGATGGGCCTCTACTAGGGATCGAGCCACAGACTTCTTGGCAGCTCAATGCAGTTTCCAGCTGAGTAGCTGCACACAATCTCCCTAACTCAGGTGATGGGAGCAGTACTGAGATTTCCCTCACACAGGTAAAATGGTACCACACTGCTACCCCACAATTTTCCTATCCACCGTACAGCTGCTATTGGGCTCTGGAAAGCTTAGCCTTATGCTTGGGTAGCCTCTCCAAGTTTTCCAACATCTACTCTGGCAAGTTGTGTGGCCACAGGGTTAGTCCAGACTGACAAGTGATGGTATAATGCCATGTGTGAGTGGTAAACAATCTTCACATGTTTCACTCCATGCCTCCTCCCATGCTTGAGCCCTACATTTCAACATTAGCCTTAATAAACAACATAAGGTAGCATACTTAACTTTGTTTGACTCTTACATCGAAACATAATTCAACCAATGTTCTTGACTAAAAAAGACAGCCACTCAAATACGGCAGTGGTGATATTAAGGGAAGCAATATGACATTAGAAAGGCAGTCCACTGGCACAGTTGTAGACTTGCACATCTGGCAGATATCATTGAAACTTACGAGTTCTCGCTTCCCCATAAGTACAACAGCTGAAAACATTTATAACATTACAAAGAGTGATGTAAAAACAGAACTAACAGGCTATAAAAACTGTATCTGTAAAGCATACAAAAATAGTTTGGGTCACAAAAGCAGTGTGGTGTAATTTGGGCACATGTAATTGAAAACAGGCTAAAATATTAATTGCATTTTTAAGAGGCTGCAACAGAAGTAGACTAGTTTTAAAGGGCATCAGTAAGCATTCTGTAAACACAGATATGCATGTTTCTTCCAAAATAAGTTCTTATTTATATCAATGTGCAGCGCTTCAGGTATTTCCTTAGTAAACAGAGGGAAAAGCTATGGGGTGGGTGTCTGTGTGTGTCCAGCCAACTTCCAATGCAACTTCTAAGCCCCCACTACCTTGAAACCAGCCCACCTGACAGATGTCTCCACTCCCTGACTTTCCCCCACCTCCCTACATCTCAGTTCCTTGTTCCATTTGCAACTAGGACTCGGATGAATGACACCTACCTGGACGACAAGCCCATTGCAGCCATAAGGGTAGCAAATCAGCTATTAAAAGGACAGCAGACATGCCTCCATTTCACCCAATCTCTCCATATCTTTAGGGCAGCAAACTGGATTCACACAAAAGTAGGTCACAACTATCCATACTCACTAAAAGTTCTTGAACAGTCTAGATCAGTGGTTCTTAACGCTTTGACTTCTGTGGACACCCACTTAATCATTACTTAAACCCAGGGACCTCAACTGAACCATTATTAGAATCTGAGGATCTACACTGAGTCGTTACTCGAAGCCGGGGACCCTGGGCTCAGCATTTTCGATGATTTAAACCATAGAACAATACACAAAAATACAGAAATAAGCATTCAGTAAATACACCAATGATGAATTATTTTATTTAATAATAAAATATATATATATATATATATATATATATACACACACACACACACAAACACAGATATATATATATACACATTCATAGGAAAGTTGGATCTTTGGATTTACTTGCAATGCTCCCACAAATCAGTCTGATGATACTACTTTAATTTATAGCCTCCAATTTTAAATTCATTCACATTTACAGAACTTTTTAAAATTCTCAATTGTACATTTTGCTTCTTTATTTATATATACTTTATTAATCTATTATTTAAAGAGCTGCAGACCCCCTAAGTAAGCTTTGTGGGCCTCCAGCGGGTCCTTGGACAATAGGTTAAGAACCACTGGTCTAGAGCAAAGACAGCATGGTCCAAATATATACATGCATGGGAAGGAAATCTGGGAAAGGAGCTTTTGCTTCACAACAAACTGTAAGCTTTCAGACAAAAAACAAAAGCAAGAAGAACTCTAACCTGAATTCATAAGATTCCAAAGCTGATCGACTAAAGCTTCATTGCACAACGGGGTATCAGAGTTCTTCGTAAACGGTGGGTTCTTGGTTAACATGCTCATGATTTTATGCCTGAAAAAAGGGTTGGATTCCAAAATAAAAGTCATTATAAATTATATTCTCACTGCTGTTGCCTAGTTATTAATACTATTAATTATGTTATTGTTTAGTTTAAACAACAGAAGCTTCTAAATGTCTAGTGCAAACTAAAATGGTTGCTTACATTACAAATACCAGTGATTGAAAAGAATACACAACTCTCCCAAAATGAGAGACAGGAATTATTTCTCATTCATTACACAAATTCACAAAGATAGAATATGAAGTTCATAATTTTTTAGCTTTCCTTAGTAACACCCATTTCTGATGAATATTTGTTCACACAAATTGCTCACCTTATGATTATCCTTGGACATCAGACTGAATACAGAATCCTTTCTTCGAGCAGTAGCTCTGGGAGTAGCTTTCCAGTGGTCCCAGGTGGCACTACATAACTCTACCCAACCCACAAGTGAGGACACCCACCTATGCATTGTGCTGCCTGACACGCTGGCTTCAGTTCCTATTTGTCTGCACATTACTAACAAGGGTTCAGAGCTCTCCTTCAGTTTTTTATTATTTCATTTTTCCATGACGCTTGCTTGTCAGACTAGGTCAAATGTCACCCCTGAAAATGTCAGGATTTAAACACTGTAGATGCAGTTATAAGGACATCTCTGTCCAATTTGCACTAAATTGGCTTGAGGTACCTGGGACAGGATACAGTTCCTTGAACATTTGGTTCTTGTATCTACATGCATCCAAAGGCCAGAAGGTGCACCTGGGACTGGATACAGACCTTTCAACAGTTGGTTCCTGCATCTACATGTATCCAAAGGCCAGCAGGGAGCGGGGACCATGCTGATCTGGGCCCATCTCCGTGAGAAAGGAACCAATCAGTCCCTTTCACCTTCTTTAGCAAGTCTCCTGAAACAGAACGATCCTCAAGAGAAAACAAAAAAACACCCTTAGGAAGTCCTCTTCTACCTCATCTAGGAAACAGTTGACTACACACCTTTACAGCCTCAGAGCTGTGTCTGGGGAAGTCACCTCAGTAAAGATAGCAGTTCGTCCGGCGCTGGGGTCGCTTTCAACATTGTCCTTCCTGCATTTCTGAGAGCTACATTCAGTGCCTTGTCAATCCTTGAAATTGACAGAGATTCATACAGTAGCTAGAGAAAAGATTTAAGTATCTTTTAATGATCAGCATCAAACTGACCCTCTTCCCAGGCTGAGAGATTGCCATGCAATAGCATTTTGGGTCAGATTCAGACATTCCCAACTTGGAGTTCCATTGCCCTTAGGAAGATGATTTGGAAGCTCTTTCTCACTTTTCATACCTACTTTGGACTTTGTCCGGAGCTTCCAAAGGCAAGTGGCTGTCATTGATTGGTGAAGGAATAAATAACATAGCTTTTGCTAGCTAAGGCGGTATGTTCCCACCATGTGAAAAATGGCAACATTGGTATCCATGCAAGGAGCCCCAGTCTTGGACTTTTAAGGGATGGCTTTGATGCTTTCAACAGATCCTGAAATATGATCTGTATCCTGCTAACTCTATGGCAGGTTCTTTGGTGACCCCAGTGACCTTGAGCAGGCATGACTGGATGCGGGCAGTAGGATTATTTGGAGACATCCAGATTGTATTGATTGATATGCTATTGGAATACAATACAAGAAAAGAAAAGAGGACTCCTCTTTAGAGGAGTTTAAGAACAGCCTCACTACAATGTGCTCCCTGTTGTGGGCCTCCCTGGCAATATAATTTCACCATCAATACCAATACTGAATGCCTGGGCGGATGAGCGCAGCTGTCGACGCCTAGCGGGCCACGAGTGGCAGTTGCATCTGGAGGTGCTGCAAGGTGTCTTAGAGGAATGGGGAGAACCTAGGCTCGATCTATTTGCCACTGTCAAGAATATGCAACGTTAGTAGTTGTTTGTTAGAGTTTCCAAGGCATCTCTCACTAAGAGACGCATTCCGCCTAGGGTGGAATTCAACCCTATATGCCTTCCTGCTGATACCCCTGCTGCTCCGAGTTCTAAAGAGGATCAGGACAGAATGGGCAAAAGTCATCCTGGTAGCCCTGGATTGCGCACAGAGAGTATGGTATCTAGACCTCTTGGACATAAGCATCTGTCCTCCAACCAGGCTGCCCCTCTGGGATGATCTGCTGCAGCAACGGAGGAGGGTTCTGCATCCAGGTCTTTACAAACCGCACCTTCATGCTTGGAGATTGAGTGGTGACAGCTGGTGGTGGAGGTGGTTAATGCCATCTTGGTAGCAAGGGGTGCCTCAACAAAAAATGTATACACCCGTTTTTGGGATACATGTGTGGTTTAGTGCGGCACATGGCAGATAGATCCCATCCAGGCAGTTATCTTCTGTTTTGCTACTTTTTTTGTCTCTCGCCCAGCAAGGCTGTGCTCTTGGCAAAGTTAAAGGGTATTCTCTTGGCTCCTTCTGACTTTTACAGCTGCCAGACCAGAACTCATTATTCAAACTACCTGTAGTGATGCATTTTTAAAAGGTTTGCAACATCTGTTTTTTCCTTCTCCCTTTCTCATGCCACAGTGAGACCTTAACTTTGAGCCACTACACAGCTGTCCTCTGTGGCTTTTCAACATCAAGACAGTGTTCCTCATCACCATAACATTGGCACAGCTGGAGAGTGAGCGAGCATCAGGCTCTGTGTCAACCCACCGTATACCCCCGTGTTCCGAGACAAACTGGTTCTGCTGGACACGGGCATCATTCTTGCCAAACATTGTGGTGCAGTTCCATGTGGGTGAACATATTACCTTACCGGTGTTCTTTGCTCCGCCTCACTCCTCTGGGAGGAGAGACTTCATCGCTTGGACCACAAATGAGCATTGAGTTGTTACATTCAGCATACCAAAGACCACCGGGTTGGACAATCAGCTCTTTTTCTCTAGAGCAAAGATGGCAAGGCCATGCTAGAAGAGGACCATCAGCTGCTGTATTGTGCTCTGCATTAAGATGTGCTACACATTGGCCAAAACTCAGCCTCTGGAAGGCGAAACAAAGCTGCTCTCACTGCATCAGCACACAGAGCTCCTATCCTGGAGATTTTTCAGGTGGCTACGTGGATGTCCCTCCATACATTTACGAAGCACTAATATCTGGACACCCAGATTCACTGAAAGGGGCATTTCGCCAAACAGTTTTGCCTGCAACGGGTCCAACTGACAGTCACCGCTCCAAACCATAAACTTGTCCCAGCGTCCAGCATACACCAATTTTGTTGAAGGATGCCTGGCTTCCGGGATGACATTAACTTCCTTGAAGAAAGGACAATTACTGGTTACGGAGGCTCCGGTGCTGTACTCTTGTTGGTGGGGTAGCGAGAGGGGTCTGCTGCTGGTTCAACTGCGACCAAGCAGCCACCACTGCAGATCTTTTGCAGTCTCCTCTGACACCTCAATGGAATCCAATAGGTTCCCATGGTGCTGTGCTCACTGACACTTCAGATTCCACTGCAGAGTCTACATATGCCATTGTGCACAGTAAGCATGGAGGCCAAGAAGCTCAGAGCTATACTAACTGAGACCCTGCATAGAGGGCGAGACAACGGGATCATAACTCAATGTCCTGGACTCGCTGGTCTGGACAAAAGGCATGTAAGTGCACAGTATCCAGAATGGGTCTGATGAAGGGAAGCCTCTATGAGGGCGTCAAGTGTGACTTTTGCAGATTGACTGAGCATCCCAAAGATGTAAGGAGGTTCACCATCGCCTGGAGGTGGTACGCAACTAACTGTGGCAAGCTCGCCTTCAACAGTCAGTCGTCAAGTTAGGGAAGGACTGGTACCCCAACCTCTTAAAATGAGCAGCAACTACTACCATCACCTTTGTGAACACCCGAGGGCACTGATGAGGATGAAAGGGAGGAGGGCAACCTGAAAATGCTTGTGGCTCACTGTGAATCGCAGGTAGCGTCTGTAGACCTGTAGGAAGGGATGTGAAAATTGCATCTTGCAGGTCCAACGCCACCACTCAGTCTCCGGGATCCAGGGCATAGGCAACCTGGGCCAGGGTGAGCATTTTAAATTTGTCTTTGAGCAGAAAGGCATTGAGATGGCAAAGATACAGGATAGGACGGAGGCCTCTGTCCTTCAGCACAAGGAAGTAGTGGGAGTAACACCCAGTTCCTACTTCGAAGGCCAGTACCCTCTCTGTAGTTCCTTCGTTCAAAAGTTACTTTTTAGCATAAAACGGACCCGTGGTCGTCTGAGAAGTGGTCTGAAGCAGGTGCAGTGGGTCAAAAAGAAATGGCAGGATGCATCCCAATGGAACAATTTGCATGACCCATTTATCAGATGTGATTTGCTGCCACCCCTGCAGGAGCTGGCTAATCTTGCCTCCTACCTTGTAGCTGTGTGCTAGTAAGCGTGCAATAAAAGGCAGAAGATTGGGAAGATGGCCCCTAGTAGCCTGGTCTTTGTCTGTTGGGCCCATGGCACTGACCTTGAAAGCACTGGAAGGCCTGTTGTGCAGGCAGGGGACCCTAATGCTGCCAATATGCTAGGCCCCTAGAATATCCCTGAAAAGGATGAAATTGTTGGGGGGGAGGGGGAGTAATTGCCTGACGGGAGCTGAAAGGCCAAAGCAGTATACCATGGCCCGGCTCTCCTTAAAGCAAGTTAGGGACAAATTTAACTTCCCACTAAACGGGCATTGAAAGGCACATCCATCAGATGCCTGGACGTCTCCCAAGAAGCCAGTGTGCCTCATTCAGGTGTGGCGTTGAAGCACCACTCTGGTTCCCATAGCCTTGCCTAGACATTCCTTGCTGTCCAGGCCCGAGTGGAAGACAAATTTGGCCATATCCCAACCATCCTGAATAGTTTGCGCTAAAGCAAGTCTTTGGGGACCATGGGCATGATCTCAACCACCATGCCCTACAGTGCATGGGTGTAGCGGCCTAACAAACAGCTTGTGTTGACCGATTTCAAGGCGAGGCTGGCTGAGGAGAATATACGCTTCCCTATTGTGTCCACTCTTTTTACTCCTTGTCAGGGGGCGTGGTCGAAAACGCGTCAGGGTTGACTCTACAGGTCGATGCCTTTACCACCAGACATTCATGGTTTGTATGCTGTGTTAAGCAGTATGGATCTCCCAGAGCAGATCTATGGTGGCAGGTGAACGGTCTGCTGACTGGAGGATCATAACATGTTTGAGCCCAGGTGCCCGGCAGTGAGTCAATGAGTGTTTCATTGAAGCGCAAAAGAGGTTGTTTGGTACTTGGCTAGGCTGTAGGAGTACTATCAATACATTTGTCTTTGCTTCCATAGTGGGAAAGTGGACTGCAACAGCCCTCCTGATCATTATAGCAAAAAAAGTGCTTTCCTCAGGTGGTGGCATGGGGAAGGAAGAGGCAACGCCGGCTTGAAATCAAACACCACAATAGGTTACGGTTCTTCTTCTGGCACTTATGGAGGATTTCTGCGCAAGTCACCACTGGCACAGAACCCGAATCAGGTTTGAGGGGCCCAGAAGACGCAGAGGATGAACTCACTGGTGGTAACCCAACTGGGAGACCCTGCGGTTCATTGGGGCCCAAAGGTTCAACAAAGGAAGCCAGAATTGTGCCAAAGATAAGCAGCATGGCCTCACAAAAGGACTCTACCTGCTGCAAAGTCGCTGATGGACGGGGTGCATCAGGCCACAGATGGAATCAACTCCTCTGTGGAACAGGAGCGAGACCTAGAGGTACAGTGATGCCCTTGTGCCTTCTCTGGAGATCTAGAGTGGGGGGAAGTGGCAGAGTCCCACTTAGACTGTTGCACAAGCGGGACTTACTCGGACAACAGTCTTTTGGTCTATTATGCCTTTTATCTCTGCAGGTGTGTTATGGTAAAGTAAAAGTTTGAATGATCTTTTATTTGTTTCTTCTCCATTCACAGATGCCTGGAGGTCTGGTCCACCAGTTCGGGGATTGCCCCTCGGAGGAAGGCAAAAGACCACAGGTAAGTGGACAGGATGAGGCGTACTTCACCTTTACTCAGGTAAGTGGGTTTGTAAAGGATTGTTTTCCCAAAACGCGCTATCATGCCACCAACTCAAGATATGGTAGAATGCACACCAACGTTAACAGTTCTTCAGTCAATTCAAAGATGCTCAAGGCAATGTAAAGCGTGCCATCCTGGTTTTTGTGCTCCGTCTGTGCGCGTGAATATACATGCAATCATTGGAGTCTCATTGGTTTCCGCACCCAGGATGCACAGCTAGTAAATGAATCATTCAATAAGATTCCAAAACTGATTTCAGTTTTTCTTTGAATTTTATTCCAAAAAGTATTCCGTTGTCATTAAACGTTTTTAATTTATGCTTCACAAGTTCAACGAGCGCCATCTGGCTTTGCTCATTAGACATGTAGAGGTGCAAAATTCCTCATGATTTAAAGTATAGATGGTGATCCCAATGCATTTTGGGCCTAAATGAAAAACGTTTTATGACTACGTAATACTTTTTGGAATAAAATTCAAAGAAAGAATTCAAAGAAAAACGGAAATCAGTTTTGGAATCTTATTGAATGTTTCATTTACTAGCTGTGCATCCTGGGTGGAGAACCCAATGAGCCTCCAATGATTGCATATCATGCCACCAACACCATCACCCAGTGTATAAAAAAAGCACCACAGGAAACAAGAACACAGAAACTCCATCCTTATGGTTGAGGAAATATTTACTCGAAGCCAACAGGATTGCCCAGTACGGATTATCAGGCCATACCCAAATCATACATAGAGCCCACTCGGGCCTATATTAGCAATTGATCCCGATTCAGACTATGTAGTCTAGGAATGCTCTTTACTTAATCCGTGGTTTATTCTGGGGCAGGATAGCTCACTCTATCCTGACTCAAAGAAAAAGAAACAGAACCGCAACTCGTCACCCACAAAGTGCTTGGTGTATCTTCACTTGACGATAGATTGTTAAAATACAGCGCAGTGAGAGAATATGGACAGAGGGATTTTTATGGGGGCATACAGCCAACCAATCGCCTCACATGTCCAGTATCTTTGCATTATCGGGGAGCCCCTGTCCCTACCCACCCTGTATCCGCTCCCTCCCGCCTCCCTTGTCTTCCCAGAATCCGAGCATGTAGTCGAGACAACCACGCTCCTCCAGGAGCGTGGCAGGGCGCTGCGTTCGACCAGTGGCCTCCTTGCTCCTCAGTCACTCCCTCGTCTCGTGCTGCGCTGCATGTCTCGATCGTCGTCTTGTCCGACTTGGGAAGGGACGTCTCTCACACCAGCGCTTCCTTGTGAAGGTTGCGTCCTTTCTTACTCAGCTCCGCTGGTTCCCAGAACCATGATGAATCCAGCTTCTGTATCGGCATGCGTGCCATGGTACATTCGCGGCTGTTTTAAAAGAAGTGTGTCCCATTGGTTCTAGTCTCATCTCCTCCCACTTCCAATCAGCGTGATCTGCGACGTGCCTTCCGTATGTCTCTTGCGCTGTTGACTGACCTAGAGTTGTCGGCTGTAAGCAAAAGAACAGGAGTTTGAATGGGGGATTCGACATTGCCCGTCACGTGCCAGGGAAGATCGTTGTCCAGACAGTCCTGAAGGTAATCCACACCCCTGCCATCCTAACATAGACTTCTTGTGTTTTATCTTTGAATTACTCAGAGTTTGACGGCAAGGAATATCTACCTCAGGAATGACTTCGATATCTGTTCTCACCTTTCAATCAATCGATCAAGCGCTGAGAATCACCATTGAGGGTCTCAGGGCCTGCCTTTGACCTGTAGTGCGACCGGCATGAAGCCTTCCGGTGTTTCACCACATAGAACTTTGCCTTACGCTCACGGACAGCCTTAGAGTTCATCTGGATGCAGTTGTTGCAGGGCATGGAGTAGTGAGAAGAACCTAGACCCCAGAGGCACACCTCGTGGGGATCTGTCACAAACATCTGTGTACACCAGTCTGTGCAAGCTTTGAATTCTTGAGCAGAACTCCTATGCACTGGTAGATGGCATTGTTTGGCTTTGCGTCTGCCGCGCCGGAAGTGATGTGCGATGTGCCTATATAGGCGCCACCCCAGTGTGCTGACAGTTTCTTTTTGCGACCTTTCCACACCAGAAACACTTAGCCACGGAGGATGCTGATGTACTTGTGTTCAGAAATAAGAGCAGCAGAAGGGTGACCCTATGATGATATCCTATCGCAGAGCGGGGAGGATCTGCAAGGAATTTGCAGCTAGATAGAGTCTCTACCAGGTAATTCATTACTGAAGGTAAGTAACCTGTTCATCTGATAGAGACTTCTAGCTGCAGATGTTTTATCTTGGAATAGATACCCAAGCAATATCTTCCAGAGGTGGGTCTGTGAACAGACTAGACCAAAAACCTCTGAATGGGCTAAGTGCCCGTCATGATGGACCTGACTGTCCAGGCAATAATGCTTAGTGTGTGCAGAGATGCCCACATAGCTGCCTGACAGATGTCCTGGAAAGGGACTCCTCGAGCTAATGCAGTGGTCGCATATTGGAATGAGCAGGCAAGCCCTCAGGGGAATGCTTCTTGGCCAGTGTCTAGCAGATTTTTATGCAGAGAACTATCCATCGGGAGATGGTCCTTTTCTGCACAGCCTTTCCATTATTTGACCCTGACGTAGCCACCGAAGAGTTGACTGTTCACCCGGAACTCTTTAGTACGATCAACTCAGAAAGACAGCGGTCCTTTTGGGTCCAGGCACTGGAGTCTCTCCTCTTCTTTAAAAGGATGAGGAGGAACAAAGAAGGTAGATAGGGTGATATTTTGACCCACATGAAAAGGTTCCGCTACTTTTGGGAGAAATGAGGCCCGAGTTCTCAGAGCCAGTTTGTCTCGGTAGAACGTCGTTTAGGGAGGGTGCACAGAGAGTGCTTGCAGTTCGCTGATCCTCCTGGCCAATGTTATGGCCACCAGTTGTTTTAATAGTGAGTAAACGGAGTGGACAGTTGTGTGGAGGCTAGAGGGGCACAGACATTAGAAAGGTCAAGACCAGATTATGCTCCCGTTGCGTCATAATGAATGGTGTTGGAGGGAATAGATGTTGGAGTCCGTTTACAAAATGAGTCACAACGGGTCACTTGCACAAAGAAGGTTGGTCCGCCAATGGCAAGAAAGTCAAAATGGTTGACCGTTCACCTTTAACAGTGCCCAGAGCCCTGTTGGGCCAAGGAAAGAATGAACAATACAATTTGGGATAAGAATGCAGAAAGAGGGCCAACATTCTTGGAGGCACACCACGTCACAAATTTGTCACAAAAGCAGGCGTATACCGTTTTGGTGGTGGGACTTCTGGCTGCCAGAATAATATTACAGACTAGGAGGGGGGGGGGAGGGGGGAGGTCAAAGGCTCTCAACTGTCTCCACTCATTCTGCAAGCATGAAGGCAGATCACTCTGCCCTGCTGCTATAACAGAAGATCCTCCTGAATGGGCAGCTTGAATGGAGGACCGATGCTTATGCGTAGGAGTTCAAGATACCAAACTCTCCGTGTCCAACCCGGAGCTACAAGAATGACTATGTGGGAGTTGCCTTCGGAACTCCATTGTGCAGAGCTGCTAACATTGTGCGTTCTAGGCAGTGGATAACAGACCTAACCAACGTTCTCCCCAATCTCAGAAGAAACCTTGCACCACCTCCGGCTGGAGGCGCCATTTGTGATCCGCTAGGCATAGACGGCTGAATTTGTCTGCTCTGGCATTCAGAGAGCCCACCAGGTGTTGAACCACCAGGGAAATGCGCTGATGTTCCAGCCATGTTCAGACACCCAGGGCCTCTTGACACAGGGTCCACCAACCTACCCCGCCCTGTTTGTTGCAGTACCACATGGTGGTGATGTTGTCTGTGAACAACTGCACCAGCCTTCCCTTGATCGAAGGGAGAAACGCTTTCAATGCAGCCAGATCATCCGAAGCCCTAGTAAGTTGATGTGTAGCCAAGAGTACTCTGATCTCCACCTCTTCCAGATGGCACCTCAGCCCATGAGTGGCGCATGTGTCACTACAGTCAGCTCTGGTTGGGAAAGGGAGAGGGGTTTGCAGCTGACCCAATCGTGGTTTGTTAGGCAGCACTGCAGGTCTTCTGCAGTTCCCTCCGAGATCTGAACTAGTTCGAAAAGATTCCCCCAATGCTGCACCCACTGGAACTTCAGGCCCAACTGCAGAGCACGCATATGCCAATGGGCATGTGTCACCAGCAGGATGCAGGAGGCCATGAGGCCCAATGGCCTCAGAGTCAGTCTCACCGAATTCCAGGATAGAGGCTGAAACATCGGAATCATAGCCTGAATTTCCTGGACTCGCCATTCGGAAGGATAGGCCTGAAACTGCATTGTGTACAGAAGAGCTCCGATGAGAGAGTCAGGTGTGAGTTCAGCACATTGATAGTGAACCCCAGAGAGTGCAGGAGGTTCACCATAGCTAGTTGTTGAAGTAAGGGGAAGACTGAAACCCCTGACCTCCGCAGGTGTGCTGCAACTACTGCCATTAGCTTGGCAAACATCTGAGGGCAGCTGGTAAGGCCAAAGGGGAGCACAGCGAAATGATAATGCTTGTGTCCCTCCGTAAACTGCAGGTAATGCCTGTGGGCAGACAGGACAGGGATGTGTGAAGTAGGTGTCTTGCAAGTCCAGCGCTACCATCCAGTCTCCAGGGTTGAGGGTAGACAGAACTTGAGCCAATGTAAGCACCTTGATCTTCTCCTTCTTCAGGATGAAGTTGAGAGGGTGCAAGTCTAGAATAGAGCGGAGGCCTCCATCCTTTTTGGGCACCAAAGAGTAGTGGGAATAGCAACCGCAACATACTTCTAAAGCTGGCACCCTGTCAATGGCTTCGTTGGACAAAAGGGCCAGCACTTCCTAAGGGAGCAAGGATAGACCATCAGCTGGTCATGAGAAAGTGGCATTGGTGGCAGGGTTTCCTGAAAGAGGGTTTGCAGAAAGGGGATGGAGCAACCCCGCTGGAAGATTCGGAGTACTCACTTGTCTGATGTTATGGACTGCCAGTGGGACAGGTGATGGCAAAACCTGTCTCCCACTGGGTGACCGTGCTGGCATGAGGGCAAAGTAAAGGGTTTGGAGGCTGCGGCTGCCAAGGGAGTGGCGACTGGGCTGACCTCTGGCTAGTGGTCTCTCAAGATCTGTGGGAGCTGCATTTTTGGCCTCGAAAAGGCTGGGGAGCCTCTTGGCCTTGGCAGCTGAGTTAGAAAGGATTTTGTTGGTAGCCCCTACCGTAGCTATGGAAGGAGCGAAAGGCAGGCTAAGGTTGGCAGGGGGCCTTGAATAGGCCCAAAGATCTGGCCGTAGCCTGTCTTTAAAGCGCTCCAGTGCGGAGTCTACCTTTTTGCCAACATTTTGAGAGCCATCAAAGGGCATTCTCATGAGAGAAGTCTGGACATCAGCTGAAAAGCCAGTAATTCTCAACCAGGTGTGACATCTAAGTGCCACTGACGATGCAATCGCTCTGCCTAGGAAGTCCTTCATGTCCAACCCACATCGAATGGTGAACTTTGCTGCATCTCACCTATTAGCTTTGGTGAGTATGGCTCAGGCCTCCTCTGAGACCATGGGCAGTGCAACCGAATCCCACACAGTGAGGGTGTATAGGCAAAAAAAGCATGTGGTGTTTACCGACTGCAGTGCTAGACTCGCGGAAGAGAACATCCTCTTGCAAAAGGTGTCCAGCCTTTTGGATTCCTTATCCGGGGGAGTGGTAGGGAAGGCACCAGGGTTAATTCGGGAGGTGGAGGCGAAGACCAGCAAGCTATTCCAGGTGGGGTGCTGGGTGAGGAAATTGGGGTCTCCAGGACCAGGGCAATGGCAGCGGGCAATTGTCCTGTGCACAGGAGCCCCTGTGCAGGGCTTGGGCAAGGCCCCAAGCAGGACATTCGTATTGACTTTATTAAATGCTAGGAAAGTTTTGGTGGTGGGGCAACTCCCAGCTGAAGTGCCTCCATGAAGACTGCCACAAGGGCAGCTGAAGGTTCAGGACCTCAGCCGCCCTTTGCACCACCACTGCAAAAGAGGCTCCCACCTCTATAGCCACGTAGGAGACCACCAAGCCATTGCCTCCTCCAGTTCCTCGTACCAGTTGTCCTCTGGTTCGTCAAGGGGGCTGCGGTATCCATAAGGGTCCTCAGACCCCTCCCAATCATCCCCCTCTCCAGGCCTATCAAAAGAAAAGGGCACCGGCATGGTACTGGCCAGAGCCTGGTGACACCGATCTGGCTCCATGGACGTCGGCAGCACAAGTAACGATGGCACTGAAACAGGCTCCTTGGATGGTCACAACCTTGTGGGCGGAGCTACTCAAGATCCAGCACGGATCTGAAGGGCCTGATTGGCACTGAGGAAGAACCCACCAGTGGGAATCCAGTAGGGGTCCCTTCCAAACCCATGGGGCCCAAAGGAGCTCCCAGAGGGGTCTGACACCCAAATATGAGGTGCATAGCCTCATAAAACTCCTTGCGTAGGGTGGAGTCACTCAGTTTCATGAAACTCTGGGCCACGTGAAGCGGAGCATACCCAGGCACAGGCCTCGAACGGTGTTGTTGTTCCTGCGCCTCTTCCGAGGACTTGGACTGGGGCAGTGAAGTTGAAGAGCACTCCGACTTCTTAGACTTCTTCCATTTGTGGAACTTACTCGATGACTTGGAATAGGAAGACGAAAGTCGGGACCGGTTTCACGAGCGGTCCGGGACCTTCAGCGCGACAGGGGTTTTTAAAGTCGCAGGGCCGTCCGACTTTGAGCAGCGAGGAACTTCAGAGAGTGTTACTGCAGCACCTTGGGATTCATGGTGCAACAGTCCACGCAGGTCTTGGAGTTGTGGTCCCGCTCCATGCACCACAAACAAATGAGTTGTGGGTCTGTCACAGACATCTGCCTGTGACAGCTACCACAGGCTTTCAAACCTGCTGGTTTCTTAGGGGACATCCCTAGCACAACAGGAGAAAGGTTTCTTGAAAAAAACTTTTGACAAAAGCTCAATTAAAAGTCAGTCAAAAAATGACTGGGGGTAGCCCTCTCTGGATCTGCGCTGAGTGGTGCGCAAAGAAAAGAACTGATGTCACCTCACTGGGATGGCACATATATATGCACCGCGCACGTCACTTCCAGCGCGGACGATGCCGATGATGAACCTACCAGCGCACAAGGATACTGTTCAAGAATTTCAGGATCCAGTCTGAGGCCTGGGGATAATTCTAAGGTATGGAATCTGCGACTAGAAGTCTCTATCAGATGTCGGTGCGTATGAGTGGAACTTACATGTTGCTCTGTTTCTCACTTCTGGAATGAAAATGTGGCAATGTAGACTCGCACGGTGCACAGGACCTCTGCTTTTTTTAAACTTATTTTTATTATGATACTGCATTGTTAATCACAGAAATCGGTACATTTTACATTTACTCGGAATCTGCCCATGGGCCCTCGACAAGGATTACATTCAAATATGCATGGTGCACCAGGGTTTACTCACCCACTCATCATTTATACCTACAGTCCACGTGCAGTAATTACAATAATAAGAATCATACAGTATGAAAGAAAACAAAAACCTATAAAGTTGCGCAGCAGTGACTGCTGACGGAATTCAATTTAAATATTGAGGTTACCAATCCGTTAATTGTCCATTTCGTGGGACTGGGCGACCGCCCATCATTCAGGGGTTATTTGGCCGGTGTGGGAGGTGGCCCCACTGCTTAGCAGTATCTGACTCTCCTGCGCACGGGTGTCCGGACTATCCCTTATCCTTGTATGTGGTAAAGAGGTGTTTGGTTGCGTTCTTTGTGTATTATCCGATCCCGACTCCAGTTGTGAGTCCGGTATTCGCAACCCTTCCAGCATGTGTCCCCAGTACTCTAAATCACGCTCGGCATGTTCATCTGTGCGCACTGTTTTTAGACGACTTACTTCTGACACCCCCACTCCTGCATGTCTGACAGCCATGCATCAAATTTTGGAGGAAGTGCTTGAGTTCAGTGTATTGCAATGCGACGTTTAGCCAATACTAGGCATAGGAGGGCAGAATTGTGTCTGGTGCATGTTCCCTTTTTTCGTGTTGGGAGTACCTCCAGTAAGCAGTGTTTAACCGTCTGTTCTATCCGAACTGCTGTGGTGGCACGTAGTATCTGAATAACTTGATGCCAGTACCTTTGTAACCTGATACATGTCCAAGTCATATGTAGGAATGTGGCAGGGTCAGGGCCGCACCTGGGGCAGTGGGAAGGGCACTCTGAGTTAAAGCGAACTAGTCTCTGAGGGGTCAAATAAGTACGATGTAAGTAGTGGAACTGGGTAAGTTTAAACCTAGCATTACTAGCCACCTCCTGGACCTGTGCAAACACCCTTTTCCATTCCCATTCCGTAAGGGGGACTGTCAGGTCAGCAGACCACCTGTCTTTTATCAGTGACGTCTCAGTGATGTGGTCTTCTTTAAGGGCCTTATATAAGTGGGAGATTAGGCCTCTAGTTGACCCCCGGTTTAGCGGGAGGGCCAGTGTGTGTGACTCTGTCGGCTCATCAGGAAAGGAGGGCCACATTTCCCTGACAGTATGTGCAATCTTGGTGTATTGTAGGAAGTGTCCTTCAGGTATTTGGTACCATTCCTTCGCTTCCTCATACGTCAGGAAGGACCCGTTAGCGAATAGATCCCCGACCGCCGAGCATCCACCCTCGTGCCATTTAGAGATGTTCATAACTGACTGAATTTGACAGAACCCCTGCAACCATTGTAGGGGGACTGAGGTCGTGTAAGGCGCCTTACGGACCACCCAGGTGACCGCCTGTTCCCAGATCGCCGCTACCGGCCAGATTATAAATGGGCATGAGTTGGGGGCCCGAGTGCCCATCATCAGATATTTGGGTAAATCAGAACCGTTATTGCGGCTCGCTAGTAATGCTTTATCCATATTGTGTCCCTCCATACACCACTGTGCTGCATATTGAAGCAGTCCAGCAAAATAATATAGTCTAAAGTCCGGGAGGCCTAGTCCACCCAGGTCCGTGTCCAGTTTGAGTATGTCTAATTTTACCCTACTGCGACCTCCAGCCCATACCAGCGAAACCAACAATGTATTCAAGGTAACAAACGTGGTATCCGGGATATGGCAGAGTGTATTCTGTAGGGCGTAGAGGCACCTAGGCAACATGACCATTCTAGCCAATGCAACACGCCCCACAATGGAGAGGGGGTGCTTGTTCCAGAACCGGATTGACTCCGTCAGATTCACGATTACAGTCCCTATATTTAGGGCATATTGATCCTCAGGCCTGTGTGTCACTTGTATGCCAAGATACCTAAAATGATCAATTTCCCAGCTGAACTCTACCAGCGGGAGGTCTTGTATAGCCACTTGTGTTAGAGCGGCTAATGGGAAGATGACGATGATTTATACGGAGGCCCGATGACTGCCTGAATGAGTGTAGTATGCCCAATAGAGCCGGTATCGTCTCCTCCGGGTGCCGGATATAGAGTTATGCGTAGTCCGCATATATGGACACTACGTGAGTGCGGCCATCGACTGTTATGTCCCATTCGTCCATATCTCTCCTCAACCAGATCGCCAATGGCTCTATTGCCAGGGCGAAGAGCAATGGGGAGAGAGGACACCCTTGCCGGGTGCCTCTTTCAATGGTGATGCACTCCGATATTTGATCCCCAGTACGCACGTGAGCCCGTGGCCCTCGGTATAATAGCTGCACCCAAGTGATGAACTCATCGCCAAGTCCCATTATTTTGAGTAGCTCCCACAAGAAGTTCCACTGCAGAGTGTCAAACACCTTCTCTATGTCGAGGGCGACCACTGCCCCCTATCTGCTCTGCCTGACAGCAAATGCAGCACGTGCGAGAGGCGGCGTATGTTCATGTGCGTTCCCCTTCCTGGAATAAATCCACACTGGTCCTCATGGACTAGATGGGATACCACACGGCTAAGGCGAGTGGCTAGGATCCTAGCCAGTATTTTGACATCCACTCCCAGCATGGGCAGGGGCCTATACGATTCCGGATCTGGCGCATCCCTACCTGGTTCCGGAAGCATAACTATGCAGGCATCTCTCATAGATTGTGGGAGGCTTTGGCACGAGTGCCCGGTGGGCCAGCTCGACTACGAAGAAGGCCGACAATCGAGCCGCGGGAAGGGAGTCCTTGACCCATTGTTCCAATAAGAGTTCCGGAGTCCTACCCTCAGCGCCCTCCGGGAACCCCACAAATCTGATGTTGCCTCTTCTCGATCTGCCTTCCGCGTCTTCAGCTCTGCGTTCCAGCAATGCAGTTTTTGAAGCTAACTCTGCAAGGGTTGTTTTCAATGTGGAGACTTCTTTTTCTAGCTTAGATACATTCTGTTCTGTGTCCAGGGATCTCTTGGCCACTGTGCGGAGGTTGACTCTCAGTAAACCGATGACCAGCGACTTCACGTCAATTTTGGCCTGTAGGGCTGTGCTCGAGGCCTCCATGGCCGCACGGATTTGAGCCCCCGAGGGTCCCAGCTGCAAAGTTTTAATGTCCGACGCGGCGGGCTCACGCTGGTGGTCCGGTTCGACGCCCCCGTGCAGTGTATTGGTCCATTTTTGTCTGTTGCACTTTTCTTTGCGGCCTGTCCTTGCCCATAGTGTGGTGTTGCGTGGTACCTCAATCGGGGGTATGGGAGGCGCAAGGTGATGTCGAGCCAGGCCTCTCACTCTAGTGGGTCCGTGAGCGAATAGTAGATGTGGGGGGCCCCCGGTCCAGGAAACAGTCAAGCTGAGTATTTTCCGTTCCTAATAAAGATTGAACAGTTGAAGGGCAATGTGTCACTCACTGCTTTTGCCACCTCCTAATGGCGACAATAATCCTGGTGTCCTCAGATTATTAGTATTTGGGCCACGGGACCCGAATCAGGCGATCCTGCCAGCCTCAGGTTGGGCCTAAAAAAGTGGTGGGCGTCTTGTGGTCCAGTAGGTATGGGTGCTAGTCACCCCTGCAATCTCTCCGGTTTTTCTCCGCAACTCCCTCAGGGGGTTCCAGCTGGGCCTCGCCGTGATGTGGGCCTCGCTCTCTCACCGACGGTGTGCCAGCTCCTACGCCGCTGCAGGCGCACAACTTTCCCACTCCATTGCTTCACTTATGATTCGTCCTTGTGGCCCACAGTAACCACCGCAGCACCGTCTCTGTGTTTGCGGGGCCGTGGGTGGCAGCAATGAAGCCAGCGGGCCCCTAGCAGCCCCGGAGGCAGTCCTCTCTCCCGCCCACGCAGTGGGTCGCGAGTCAGACACAGGCCCTCCTGTACGAGTAGGCTGCCTCCCGGGGCAAGCCACGCGGTCGGCTTCCCAAGGTAGGTGTGATCATTACCCTGTCTGCGGTACTCTCCTGCTCGACCCCTTGCACTACCACCAGTCTTTCAGGGAGGGGGGGGGGGATAGAGGGGCTGCACCGATTGCCTGCCTATGTATACTTCGGGTTCCGGATGGCCCCCGCGTCCGCCGTAAGCCCCCCCCTCGCCGCAGGCCCATTCCACCAATCTCCAGAAGAGTCTACGCATCAGGCTCGGTTTTGGCGTTCCAGGCACGTCTGCAGGCACAGTCACACGGTGTTCACCAGCGGCCTATTCCGGAGCGTCCGCGCAGGCCTGGTCTTCTGGCCCTGCCCACGGCCTCCCGGTCACTCCTGAGCAGCTGAGGTAGGCAGCGGCGGGACGAACGCCCGCCTCCGGTGGCTCCTGCAGATGATGCCCCCAATACTTGTGGGCAGTCAGCAACCGCCTCTTACACCGATCCCCCAAATGAGCAGGGGGACTGAGCTGCATGCAGTGACAGGCCCGAACTCCGCGTCAATCATCAGAGCTGGCCCACTCATCCACCAAGCACATCTCCCGGGCCTTCCGTCTCACCAAGGTCACGCCCCCTTCTCCGGGCAGCGGTCCCGATGTATCGGAAAGCACCCTCCGGATCTTCACTCAGGGACCCAGCGCAGGCCGCTGCTTCGACAGTGGGCCGCACCCAGTGGCGCAGTCAATCTGGCGAATTAGGGGGGTGTGCCGCGCACTCCTATTTGCATATAACCTAGTTACTCTAGTGTAATCTATGTATATTAGTTAAGCGTGCTGGGTGGGAATGAGGTGGCCGGCCTCAGAAACTACTGTGTATCTGTTGCAAGTGTCAACGTGCACTTGCCCCTGCCCGCACTGCTATGAAAGCAAAAACTTTGCTGAAGTTTGTAAGTGTTTTACTATCAACAATACACAATCTGTCAAAATACAGTACACTCAATATCGTCTCAAAAACATTGATTTCTTTATTGCGGATGACTCTCCGCAATCATACCGTAAATTATACACACTGTACAATCAATATATATAGCATCATGATACATCATGTACAAATTATAATCCTTTGAACGATGATGATTTCTGTAGATGTTTCACTTCCCAATGCATTTCGGGATAACCTTATCCCTTCGTCAGGGGAACTGTAATAAAATATAAATGCCGATGTTTAACACACGGGGAGTAATGAGTAATCATTTGATTTAAAATGTGACTAACAATGTGACCAAAATCCCACTGCAGGGCGCTTGTGACCTAGTGTCATGTGCTCAAGATGGAGTGTGGTGTCAGTGTATACTGGGTGCTAACAGCAAAAAACCGACCTTCACCAAGTGCTTAAAAACTTGATTACAGTGCATAGCCAACCTAAGTGCAACATGGTGCTATCAAAACCAAAATAACTCTGGGTGATCACAAAACGCACGAACACTAGTCTCACTGAGTGTCTTACCCAATCACGTGCGTTTGAAGACAATCTGAAAAACAAAAATATCCTGTCCACTACTACTCAAATAAGCGCGCCTCACATCTGTTCAGAAACCTGGAAGTGCTGAGTAACAGTAATTACCTTAGATGCTTGGTATGAGGCAAACGTTAAATCTAACTTGTATCCAATAGTGAATACGATGGTATCCAACAACCTGCTTCAATGCCACACACCTCAGGAGGGTGTGTTCACCCAAATATGAAAGCTGCTGAATAGCAACGCTGATAGCGATAGCCCGTACTATATTGCCTATACCACCCACGTGTAAACAGAGTTATGCAAGACACTGACCAATGGTGCACAAAACTAGGGCCCTGAAAGGAAGACCTTAAACCTAGAAGTCAGTTCGCAGAACGGGGGGGATGGGTGGGGCGGTAAGGAATCTATAACTAACCTATGTTTCTTACAGATATATCGTTACCAAAGGTAAGTAACTTGTTCATCTGAAAGAAACAGTTAGTTATAGATTCCTTACCTTAGAATAGATACCCCAGCAATACCAACCCCGGAGGTGGGTCTGCGAACCAAGTTCACACCAGAAAGTCCTGGAGAACAGAACGGCCAAAGAAGCCGTCTCTCCGGACTTGAATGTCCAGGCAGTAGTGTCTCATAAACGTGTGCAACGATGCCCACGTGGTTGCCTGACAGATGTCATTCAGGGGGACTCCTCATCCCAAAGCAGTAGTAGCTGCCGTCGCCCTGGTGGAATGGGCACGCAGCCCCACTGGAGGCTCCTTCTTAGCTAAAGAATAGCAGGCTTTGATGCACAGAACGACCCACCTGGAGATGGTCCGTTTGTGCACGGCCCGACCTTTCTTAGCACCTACGTACCCAACAAAGAGCTAGTCATCCACCCGGAATTGTTTTGTGCGATCCAAGTAGAAAGAAAGAGCACGTTTTGGATCCAGACGGTGGAGCCTCTCTTCCTCTTTCGAAGGATGCGGAGGCAGAAAGAAGGTGGGCAAAGTGATGGTTTGGCCAATGTGGAAAGAAGTAACCACCTTGGGAAGGAAGGAAGGTCTAGTTCTCAGGACGACCTTGTCCGGATGGATAGCCAGAAAGGGAGGCTTAGAAGAAAGAGCTTGGAGCTCACTCACCCTGCGAGCAGAGGTGATGGCCACCAGAAAGGCAGTTTTCAATGTTAAAAGCCTGAAAGGGCAATTATGAAGCGGCTCAAAGGGAGCGCACATAAGAAATGTAAGAACCAAGTTCAAGTCCCACTGGGGCATTACGAAGGGAACAGGAGGAAAAAGATGAGTAATGCCCTTAAGAAATCTATTTACAACAGGGGACTTGAAAAGAGAAGGCTGATCAGGAAGCCTAAGAAAGGCTGAAATGGCCGAGAGGTAGCCTTTAATAGTGCCCAGAGCAGAGCCCTGCTGGGCTAAAGGGAGGAGGAACAAGAGAACCTCAAAAAGAGGGGCAGAAAGGGGATCCATAGCCTTTGCTGTGCACCATGCCACAAATTTATTCCATCTGCAGGCGTATACCGTGTTAGTGGAGGGACGCCTGGCTGCCAAGATTACATCACAGACTTCAGGAGGCAGGTCAATCGACGTCAACTGCCACCGCTCAATCTCCACACAAGGAGGTGGAGGCTGGGCAGGTTCGGGTGGAGGACCGTCCCCTGCTGCTGCGACAGAAGATCCTCCCGAAGAGGCAGTCTGGTCGGAGGATCGATGGCCATGTTGAGCAGCTCGGGATACCAGACTCTTTGTGCCCAATCCGGAGCCACAAGAATGACTTGGGCCTGGTCGCGCTTGATCTTCTTCAGCACTCTGGGCAGAAGTGGTATAGGCGGAAAGGCGTATAGAAGACCGCAACTCCACTCGCGACGAAAAGCGTCGCCTAGCGAGTGCCGCCTTGGAAATTCCAACGCGCAGAACTGCTGACATTGCGCGTTCTCTTCGGTGGCGAATAGATCTAACCAAGGCTCTCCCCACTGCTGAAAGAGACCTTGCACCACCTCCGAGTGAAGACGCCATTCGTGATCCATCAGGCACCTGCGGCTGAGTTCGACTGCCCTGACGTTCAGTGAACCTGCCAGGTGTTGAACCACCAGGGATATGCCCTGATGTTCCAGCCATGTCCAGAGGCGGAGAGCCTCCTGACATAGGGTCCACGACCTCACACGCCTTGTTTTGCAGTACCACATGGCGGTGGTGTTGTCCGTGACCATCTGAACTACTCTTCCCCATACAGAGGGAAGGAATGCCTTGAGTGCAAGACGGATCGCCCCGAAGCTCCAGAAGTTCGATGTGGAGCCCGGACTCCGCCGGAGACCAGAGGGCTCTGATCTCCGCCTCTCCCACGTGGCCGCCCCATCCCAGAAGGGATGCGTCTGTCACCACTGTATGATCTGGTTGGGGAAGGGAGAGGGATCTGCCGTTGACCCAATCCTGGTTCGTGAGCCACCACTGCAATTGTTGTGCAGTGCCCTCCGAGATCTGGACATAATCGGACAGATTCCCCTGATGCTGCGCCCACTGGAACTTCAGGTCCCACTGCAGAGCCCGCATATACCACCTGGCATGATCGACCAGCAGGATGCAGGAGGCCATGAGGCCCAGCAGCCTCAGGATCATCCGAACCGAAACCCGGGATAGGGGCTGAAAGATCGGAATCAAAGCCCGAATATCCCAGACTCGCTGTTCGGGAGGATAAACCCGAAACCGCGTCGTGTCCAGAACCGCTCCGATGAAGAGGAGTTTCTGAGAGGGAATCAGGTGTGACTTCGGCACATTGATGGAGAACCCCAGCTAATGCAGGAGGTCAGCCGTAGTCTGGAGGTGGGAGAAGACAGCCTGGGGCGAGCCCGCCTTCAACAGTCAGTCATCAAGATAGGGGAAGACTGCAACCCCTGAGCTGCGACCACCGCCATCACTTTCGTGAACACCCGAGGGGCGTTGGTAAGGCCAAAGGGGAGCACGGTAAACTGAAATTGCTCGTGGCCTACCGTGAACCGCAGGTAACGCCGGACTTGCAGGACGGGGATGTGAAGGTAAGCGTCCTGCAAGTCCAACGCTACCATCCAGTCTCCAGGGTCGAGGACAGACAAGACCTGAGCGAGCGTCAACATTTTGAACTTCTCCTTCCGGAGTAAGCAGTTGACGTTCCTGAGATCCAAGATAGGACGCAGGCCTTTGTCCTTCTTGGGCACCAGAAAGTAGGGGAATAACAACCACGACCTACTTCTGGGACAGGAACGCGCTCGATGGCACCCTTGGCCAAGAGTGCCGAAACTTCCTGATGGAGAAGGGCCAGGTGATCCTCCGACATGCGATGGTAGTGAGGTGGCATGGAGGGAGGGGTAGTCTCGAAGGGCAGGGAGTAGCCCCTTTGGACTATTTGCAAAACCCACCTGTCCGACGTGATGGTGCGCCAGTGGGGGAGGTGATGGCGGATCCTGCCGCCCACTGGCGTTTGGTGGCCCTAAAATGTCGGACTAGGAAGGTTTGGAGGCTGCTGCAGAGGGGGCGGTGGTGGACTGGCCCGCTCGCTGGCCCCCAGAACCACACCGGTGGTTCCCACGTCCCTGGCCGCGCTGAGACTGTACAGCTTGCGCCGGCCTGTGGCTCTGGGCGGGACGTAGTGGGGCACCCCTTCCGTAGCCACGAAAGGGGCGAAAGACAGACTGTGCAGGTCGGGTGGTGGAGAGGCCCAAGGACCTGGTCGTAGCCCGTGAGTCCTTATAGCGCTCCAGCGCGTTGTCTACTTTGTCGCCGAAAAGGCGACGGCCATCAAAAGGCATGTCCATAAGGGTGGATTGGACAACCCCTGAAAAACCAGTCGAACGCAACCAGGCGTGGCGTCGAAGGGCTACCGACGTTGAAATCGTCCTGCCAAGTGCGTCGGCGGTATCCAGCCCACAGCGGATGGTAAACTTCGCTGCGCCTCTCCCCTCGGCAACGGCACAGGAGAGCGTGGCCCGGGCCTCCTCCGGGCACTGAGGCAGCACCTGCGCCACCGTATCCCACACCGAGTGGGTATAACGGCCCAACAGACAGGCGGTGTTTACCGACCGCAGTCCCATTTCTTTCCAAGGTGGTCCAGCTTTTTTGATTCCCTTTCCGGAGGTGGGGTAGGGAAGGCGCCCTTGGACGTAGAGGCTTGGACTACCAAGCTCTCAGGGGTGGGGTGTTGGGAGAGGAAAGTGGGGTCGCCCGGGGCCGGGCGGTGGCGTCGGGCAATCATCCTGTCCACAGGAGCCCCTGTGTTGGGCCTGGACCAAGTGCCCAAAAGGATGTCCGTAAGGGCTTCATTAAACGGAAGCAGGGGCTCCGAAGAGCTCGCCGCCGGCTGAAGCACCTCTGTCAGGAGGTTAGTCCTGACTGCCACCGTAGGAAGCTCGAGGTTGAGAGCCTCGGCCGCCCTACGCAATACCACTGCGTACGACGCTCCCTCCTCCGTAGCCACGGTAGGAGGAGACAACATGCCTAGGTCTGGGGAGGTATCCAGACCACTGGCCTCCCCCAGTTCCTCTCTCCAGTCCGGATTGTATTCCAACTGGTCAGTCAAAGGGTCACCAGACCCCTCTCAGTCTTCCTCAC
Source organism: Calotriton arnoldi (assembly GCA_963921515.1). Taxonomy (NCBI): domain Eukaryota; kingdom Metazoa; phylum Chordata; class Amphibia; order Caudata; family Salamandridae; genus Calotriton; species Calotriton arnoldi. The sequence goes on from CAWUFW010014902.1 coordinate 41,639, forward strand.
CCTCTTCTGGCTGCCAATCTGGTTGAAAATAGCCAGGGTGGAACACAGGGACGAAAGTACCCATTGGCGTCGGGTCCGGCGTCGGCCGACGCCGGTCCGACTCCGTGTCCACGTTGAGGTGGGAGCCGGGGTCTACGCCGGCTGGACCCCGCGTTGGCTGCGGACGTGGTGCCGGTGGAGTCGGCGCCGGTGGAGGTGTAATGAGGTCGACCTGCGCCGATCCGGATCCAGGCCTGGATCCAGGGGACCCTGCGGTGCCGAGGCCAAAGCCGCAGGCGTCGAAGGCCTAGGGCCCCCAGCCGAGTCCGCGGGGCCCGAAGGCACGCCGGCGGAGTCGGGCTGCCCAAAGATGGCGTGCATCGCTTCGTAAAATTGACGAAGCTGGGCATGGGCCGCTCCCGGTCCCGGAAAGGGAGGGAAGGCCCGAGTCGACCCTGAAGGCTCCGCACACGGAGCCGCGGGAGTGGCACCACCCGCACCCTGCGTCGCGTCGGCCGAGGGGAAGTCGAAGAGCGACAATGCTTCTTCGACTTCTTATTGTGCTTCGACTTACCTCACCCCGAGTGCGAAGACTTAGAAGAGGAGTGATGATGACTCCGCGATCGGTCCCTCGACCTCCCACGCGACCTGGACCTTGCGCGGAGCCGACTGCCGGGCCTCGAGGAGCTTTTGGGACCGCTCCCGCAAAGACTTCAGGGCCATGGTTCGACAGTCGGAGCACGACTTGGGGTCATGGTCGCGGTCCAGGCAGAAGAGGCACACGCGGTGCGGATCCGTCACTGACATCATTCGGGAACAGGAACCGCAGGCCTTGAAACCGGGCATCCCTCGTGCACCAGGAGTCGGATAAAGACTCGAAAACTAAGTCGACAAAAGTCGCAAAAACTCAGTCAAAAAGTGACTGGGGGTACCGCTCTTCCCGGATCTGCGCTTGCTGGCGCAGAAAAAGAAAAAACTGACAGTGTGCGAGGGCGGCGTCTAAGTAACTTCCGCGACGTCATCCCTGCGACCACGATGCCGACGACGGACGTGGAGTCGACCGACGGCACCTTCAGCCGAGCAGGGGTACTGCTGACGAAAAACTTTCCGGATCCAGTCTGACGCCAGGGGGAGATTCTAAGGTAAGGAATCTATAACTAACTGTTTCTTTCAAATTAAAAAATTACTTTTTATGGAATGCTTCGTAACACACGTCTGCTGTCTCTAAACGCAATAACAGCTGTTACCAATGTCCAAGTTATGGTACTTAATTTACCGACCTCGGAAGGATAGAAGCCTGTCTGCTTCCTACGATTCTAACGAGCCCTGTATATCAAATACCATCAGAACATTGAAATAACCCAGCAATACTATCAGTAGTGAACTTCCTCTCAATCTGGACTAATGGCACTGTGCATTTTACAGTGCATGCCTCAAGATAACGCTGCACACATGGCACTGGCAGCAGCATGTGCAGAGGTGCCGAGATACTGCTGCAATCTCATCAGAGTACATTTGCATGCAGTTAAAACGTGACATTGTTTGGATTTGAATGTGGAGTGGAGGCCGCTAGGAAGTAAAGAACTGCTTCTATTGGATACTGATATCTGCTGGCAGGCGTGAGAATTCCTCATGAGGACAGACACTGGAGGGAGAGAGAGGAACAGGAACTGCGGACCGGATGGGAAAGTGGAGACCGTGTAGTGGCAGTGTAGAGGAGGAGAGAGGGTGCAGATGGCATCAGCAATCTGATTCCATCCTCCCCACCGCCCTCCTCCGAGCTGGCCCTCCTGCGTCCATGGGAGGAAAGGTCTGCACTCCCCCAAGCAGCAGTTTGCCACTCTGACTCCGCACAGACACAGAACTTTCATCATTTAAGCAGTCATCTTACAACAAATGTATTTTCTGATTCACAGAAGAATAATGCACACAAGAGAATTTAAAATTGTTATCTATTAACCATCTTTTAAGTTTGTAATCATGGTACTGAGTTATTTAAAAATCAAAACATTTCATTACAGCGTGCATCACCGAGCAGCACAAGGTTTGCGAAGCTCGCTTTCAATGGCTGATGAGTGCCGCCACAGCCAGTGGCTTACTTTCCTGAGCATCTTCCCTTGGGAAAGTCCCTCAGGTGAGCTTACACTCTGAGAAATGCAATGCAGGCCTCGGCTGTGCAAGCTGGGGTGGTGGGATCAAGCTGCTGGACAGACAGAAATGCCTGTCACCGACAGCAGGCTGCGCGGAGGGCAGACAGAAAGGAAGCACTACTCGGGCATAGTGAAAAGGCAGATCTCCCCAATAAAGCCAACTCAAGCCACATACAATCAGGCACGTATTTAACCACCTCACTCAAGGTCATTACCGACACTGTCTCCAGTCCTGAACGTTTTGCTTACATATCATTGTTTTCAGGTGTATTAGTTCATTAGATGTAACCAGACTTCAACACCCAGAATGCATTAGGTTATTTACTTGGAAATTCAGGACCGGGCATTTATCCGTAATGACCTGAAGGGCAGTGGTCACCCTAGATATACATTATTATTATTATTTTTTTATTTTTTTTTAAATATAGCATTTCTTGCACAAACAATAAAATAATCAAATATGTTTTGGGAAAATATATTCTGACAAATATTATATGGGGCATTCAAACACTTAACTACATCGACCTTCAATTAGTTAATTAGCACGTTGAATGTGCTACTGTTAATGGCGGAAAACGTTTTCTCAAATTTGCTTCCACATTTAAGCAAACACTCTTTGACAATTCAAACAATTCACCTCATGAACTGCAACGGAAGTTCTGCCAGGAGGCAGAGTAACACATCAAGCTGCCAATAGCATTGCGGTGAGGGAAGCATACTCCTCTGGGCTGATCCTAGGGGCGACTGATACAGTCTTAAAGCATGGGCTGAAAAGAGCTGGGCCAAACAAGCACCGTTCAAAGTGGGCTGGAACAAAAACCACTCTCTTTATTCGTGCAGAAGAAGATGGTTTTCTCAGATCTAAAATGAGTTTCTTTTACTAGGAAACGAATATGTGAAATATGCACTCCTTGCAATAAATATTTTGGCACGATTTATGAAGCCAGTGTTCATAGCACATCATGTTATCACAGTCAATCCGAAAGGCTTGTGGAATCTGCTACTAATAACAATACATATTATTTATGCATTGCAAGTCTGGACATACTCTTGAATAAACTGAATGCACAAGTTACTAACTTGTGTAACGATATATCTGTAAGAGACAGTAGTTAGTGACAGATTCCTTACCTTAGAATATCCCCAGGCGTCAGGCTGGATCCGGAAAGTTTTTGCGTAGCAGTACCCTTGCGCGTCGGTAGGCGGCGTCGTGCGGCTCCGCGTCCGTCGTCGGCGTCGTGATCGCCGGGATGACATCGCGGGCAGTACTTAGACGCCGCCCCTGCGCGCTGACGTTAGTTCTGTACACGACTTTCCGCGCCAGGAAAGCAGAGCCATGCAAGAAGCTGACATAGGTGTCTGAAAAATACTAGGGCCCTGAAAGGGATGTCCTTAACCCTAGAAATCAGTTCGCAGAACGGGGAGGATGGGTGGGGCGGTAAGGAATCTGTCACTAACTACTGTCTCTTACAGATATATCGTTACACAAGTTAGTAACTTGTGCATCTGAAAGAGACACGTTAGTGACAGATTCCTTACCTTAGAATAGATACCCCAGCAATACCAACCCCGGTGGTGGGTCTGCGAACAAAGATCAGACAAGGAAGTCTCGGAGAACAGAACGGCCAAAGAAGCCGTCCCTCCGGACTTGGCTGTCAAGGCAGTAATGCTTGGTAAACGTGTGCAGCGAGGCCCACGTAGCTGCCTGACAGATATTCTGCAGCGGAACACCGCGGCCTAAAGCCGTGGTAGCAGCCGTTGCCCTGGTGGAATGGGCACGCAGCCCAACAGGAGGCTCCTTCTTAGCCAAAGAATAGCAGGCTTTGATACACAAGGTTACCCAGCGGGAGATGGTTCTCTTGTGCACCGCCCGACCTTTTTGGCGCCCACGTAGCCAACAAAGAGCTGGTCATCCACCCGGAAGTGTTGTGTGCGGTTGATATAAAAGGAAAGCGCACGTTTTGGGTCCAGACGGTGGAGCCTCTCTTCCTCTCTGGAAGGATGCGGAGGCGGAAAGAAGGTGGGCAAAGTGATGGTCTGCCCAATGTGGAAGGCAGTAACCACCTTTGGCAAGAAGGACGGACGCGTCCTAAGAACAACCTTGTCTGGATGGACAGACAGAAAGGGAGGGAGGTTTGCATGATAGAGCCTGGAGCTCACTCACCCACCGAGCGGAGGTGATGGCCACCAGAAAGGCAGTCTTCAGAGTCAGAAGACGAAGAGGACAGTTATGTAGAGGCTCAAAGGGAGCGCACATGAGAAAGGTAAGAACCAAGTTCAAGTCCCACTGAGGCATCACAAACGGAACAGGAGGGAAGAGGTGTGTAATGCCTTTTAGGAACCTGTTAACAACAAGGGACTTGAAAAGGGAGGGCTGATCAGGAAGCCTGAGGAAGGCCGAGATGGCACAAAGATAGCCCTTGATGGTACCCAGGGCAGAACCCTGTTCGGCCAGGGAAAGAAGGAACAGAAGAACCTCAGAAAGAGGGGCAGAGAGGGGATTCACAGCCTTTGCTGTGCACCATGCCACAAACTTGTTCCACCTCCAGGCGTATACCACCTTAGTGGAGGGACACCTGGCTGCCAGAATCACATCACAAACTTCGGGAGGCAAGTCGAAAGGAATCAACTGCCGCCGCTCAATCTCCACGCAAGCAGGTGGAGGCTGGACAGGTTCGGGTGGAGGACCGTCCCCTGCTGCTGCGACAGAAGATCCTCCCGAAGAGGCAGACGGATCGGGGATCGACGCTCATACTGAGTAGCTCGGGATACCAAACTCTTCGAGCCCAGTCCGGAGCCACAAGGATGACTTGGGCCCGGTCGCTCCGAATCTTCTTCAACACTCTGGGTAGAAGTGGTATAGGCGGAAAGGCGTACAACAGACAGCAACTCCACTCGCGACGAAAAGCGTCGCCGAGCGAGTGCCGCCTTGGAAATTCCAACGCGCAGAACTGATGACATTGCGCGTTCTCTTCGGTGGCGAATAGATCTAACCAAGGCTCTCCCCACTGCAGAAAGAGTCCTTGCGCCACTTCCGAGTGAAGACGCCATTCGTGATCCATCATGCACCTGCGGCTGAGTTCGTCCGCCCTGGCGTTCAGGGAACCTGCCAGGTGTTGAACCATCAGGAACATGCCCTGATGTTCCAGCCATGTCCAGAGGCGCAGAGCCTCCTGACAGAGGGTCCACGACCCCAACCCGCCCTGTTTGTTGCAGTACCACATGGCGGTGGTGTTGTCTGTGAACACCTGCACTACCTTCCCTTTGACAGAGGGAAGGAATGCCTTGAGTGCAAGTCGGATCGCCCGGAGCTCCAGAAGGTTGATATGGAGCCGGGACTCCGCCGGAGACCAGAGGCCTCTGATCTCCGCCTCTCCCATGTGACCGCCCCATCCCAGAATGCGACGCGTCCGTCACAACTGTGTGCTCTGGCTGGGGAAGGGAGAGGGATCTGCCCATGACCCATTGCCGGTTCGAGAGCCACCACTGCAACTGTTTTGCAGTCCCCTCCGAGATCTGGACGTGATCGGACAGGTTGCCCTGGTGCTGCGCCCACTGGAACTTCAGGTCCCACTGCAGAGCCCGCATATGCCATCTGGCATGATCGACCAGCAGGATGCAGGAGGCCATGAGGGCCAGCAGCCTCAGGGTCATCCGTACCGAAACCCAGGATAAAGGCTGAAAGATCGGAATCATAGCCTGAATATCCCGGACTCGCCGTTCGGGAGGATAGGCCCGAAACTGCGTCGTGTCCAGAACTGCTCCGATGAAAAGGAGCTGTGGAGAAGGAATCAGATGCGACTTTGGCACATTGATGGAGAACCCCAGCGAGTGCAGGAGTTCGGCCGTAGTCTGGAGGTGGGAGACGACTGCCTGGGACGAGCCCGCCTTCAGCAGCCAGTCGTCGAGGTAGGGGAAGACTGGAACCCCTGCCCGGCGCAGATGAGCTGCGACCACCGCCATCACTTTCGTGAACACCCGAGGGGCACTTGTAAGGCCAAAGGGGAGCACGGTGAACTGAAAATGCTCGAGGCCTACCGTGAACCGCAGGTAACGCCGGTGGGACGGCAGGACGGGGATGTGAAAATAAGCGTCCTGCAAGTCCAACGCTACCAACCAGTCTCCAGGGTCGAGGGCAGTCAAGACCTGAGGAGCTAGGGTGAGCATCTTGAACTTCTCCTTCCGGAGGAAGCGATTGACGTTCCGGAGGTCTAAGATAGGACGCATGTCCTCCTTGTCCTTTTTGGGCACCAGAAAGTAGTGGGAGTAGCAACCACGTCCTACTTCTGGGGTCGGAACATGCTCGATGGCCCTCTTGGCCAAGAGGGCCGTGACTTCCTTCTGCAGAAGCACCAAGTGATCCCCTGACATGCAGTGGAATTGAGGTGGCATGGCTGGGGGGTGGTCTCGAAGGGGAGGGAGTAGCCCCTTCGGACAATGTCCAAGACCCACCTGTCCGAGGTGATGGCACGCCAGTGGTGAAGGTGATGGCGGACCCTGCCCCCTACTGGCGTGCTGTGCACCTGAAAGGAAGGACTAGGAGGGCTTGGAGGCCGCGGACGGGGCGGAGTTGGTGTCCTGACCCGCACGCTGGTTGCCCGACCCGCCACGGCGGGAGCCACGTCCTCGGCCAAGCGAATACGCTTGCTGTGCGGGCCGGTGGCTGGGCAGCGGACGTGACTGGGCGCCCCTTCCGTGGCCACGAAAGGGGCGAAAAGCTGAGGTTAGCGGAGGGCGCACAGCAGAAAGGCCCAGGGACTTGGCAGTAGCCCGTGAGTCCTTAAAACGCTCCAGCGCATGGTCTGCTTTGGAACCAAAAAGACCGACTCCATCAAAGGGCATGTCCATGAGTGTATTCTGGACATCACCCGAGAAACCAGTTGTTCTCAGCCAGGCGTGGCGACGCAGCGCCACCGTCGTTGCAAGCGATCTGCCCAGCGAGTCGGCGGTATCAAGGCCACAACGTATGGTGTACTTTGCCGCATCCCTACCTTCCGCAATGGTGCGGGTAAGCAGTGTCTGGATCTCCTCAGAACACTGGGGCAAAACGTCCGCCACCGAATCCCACAGAGAGTGGGAATATCGGCCCAAAAGGCAAGCGGTGTTGACGGACCGCAAGCCAGCACTGGAGGAAGAAAAGGCCTTCTTCCCAAATTGGTCCAGGCGTTTGGATTCCCTATCTGGAGGGGCGGTAGGGAAGGCGGTTTGGGAGGCAGAGGCTTGGACAACCAAGCTCTCGGGGGTGGGATGTTGAGAGAGAAACAAGGGGTCGCCCGGAGCAGGGCGATGGCGTCGGGCCACGTTCCTATCCACAGGAGCCCCTGTGGTGGGCTTGGACCAGGTGCCCAAAAGAACGTCAGACAGTGCATCATTAAACGGCAGCAATGGCTCCGAGGAGGTAGCTGCCGGCTGAAGCACTTCCGTCAGGAGGTTAGTCCTGACAGCCACAGTAGGCAATTGGAGGTGCAAGGCTCCAGCTGCTCTACGCAACACCGTTGCGAAATTTGCTCCCTCCTCCGTAGCCACGGAAGGAGGAGACAGCATGCCAGAGTCAGGAGAAGTGTCCAGACCACTGGCATCCCCAAGTTCCTCTGCCCAGTCCTGATCATACTCACACTGCTGTGTGAGAGGGTCTTCCGACCCCTCCCAGCTCTCCTGGTTCTCCTCCGATTGAAAATAAGGAGGAGGGGGGACGTCAGGGACCCAAGGTCTCATTGGCGCCGGCGTCGGGCGACGTCGGTCCCACGCCGCGTCCGGATCCGGAGAGAACCGGGGAACGACGCCGCCCGGAGCCCCGGACGGCGTCAGGAACGGCACCGGGGACGTCGGCGGAGGCGTGGTTAGGTCAACCGGCGTCGATGGGGGTTGCAGTACCACCGGAGCCGGGATCGAGGCCGGGGCCGGGAGCGAGGCTGGTGAGACAGGCGGCGCCGGGACCGGAGTCGTCAGCGGCGCCGGGGCAACCCCATCAGGGCCCGCGGGGCCCGAAGGCGCACCGGAGGGGCCTTGAGGCCCGAAGAGGCGGGCCATGGCCGACAGGAATGTCTGTATCTCGGCCGGAGTCGCCCCCGAACCCGGGAAGGACGGGTAATGCGGGGGCGGCTCCATAGGCACCTCCGGAGCCGCGGGGCGGGGACGGTGCCGACAGGGGCCTCAGCCGAGTTGCGAGACCGGCGAGGCGAAGTCTTAGAGCGATGGTGCTTCTTAGACTTTTTGTGCTTCGACTTACCCGAGGAGTGCGAAGACTTGGACTCCGACGACCGGCGAGGACTCCGCGACCGGCCCCTCGACCTCTCCCGTGACCGGGACTTGGTGCGGCGCGGAGCGGACTGCCGGACCTAGAGTAGCTTTCGAGACCGCTCTCGCAAAGCCTTCGGGTGTAAGGCCCGGCAGTCGGAACACGACTTCGTGTCGTGGTCGCGGCCGAGGCAGTAGAGACACTCTAAGTGCGAGTCTGTGATCGACGCACAAGTTACTAACTTGTGTAACGATATATCTGTGAGAGACAGTAGTTAGTGACAGATTCCTTACCTTAGAATATCCCCAGGCGTCAGGCTGGATCCGGAAAGCTTTTGCGTAGCAGTACCCTTGCGCGTCGGCAGGCGGCGTCGTGCAGCTCCGCGTCCGTCGTCGGCGTCGTGATCGCCGGGATGACGTCGCGGGCAGTACTTAGACGCCGCCCCTGCGCGCTGACGTCAGTTCTGTACACGACTTTCCGCGCCAGGAACGCAGAGCCATGCAAGAAGCTGACATAGGTGTCTGAAAAATACTAGGGCCCTGAAAGGGATGTCCTTAACCCTAGAAATCAGTTCGCAGAACGGGGAGGATGGGTGGGGCGGTAAAGAATCTGTCACTAACTACTGTCTCTTACAGATATATCGTTACACAAGTTAGTAACTTGTGCATCTGAAAGAGACACGTTAGTGACAGATTCCTTACCTTAGAATAGATACCCCAGCAATACCAACCCCGGTGGTGGGTCTGCGAACAAAGATCAGACAAGGAAGTCCCGGAGGACAGAACGGCCAAAGAAGCCGTCCCTCCGGATCGGACTGTTAAGGCACTAATGCTTTGTAAACGTGTGCAGCGAGGCCCACGTAGCTGCCTGACAGATAACCTGCAGCGGAACACCGCGGCCCAAAGCCGTGGTAGCAGCCGTTGCCCTGGTGGAATCGGCACGCAGCCCAACAGGAGGCTCCTTCTTAGCCAAAGAATAGCAGGCCTTGATGCACAAGGTAACCCAGCGGGAGATGGTTCGTTTGTGCACCGCCCGACCTTTTTTGGCGCCCACGTAGCCAACAAAGAGCTGGTCATCCACCCGGAAGTGTTTTGTGCGGTCGATATAGAAAGAGAGCGCACGTTTTGGGTCCAGACGGTGGAGCCTCTCTTCCTCTCTGGAAGGATGCGGAGGCGGAAAGAAGGTGGGCAAAGTGATGGTCTGCCCAATGTGGAAGGCAGTAACCACCTTTGCAAGAAGGACGGACGCGTCCTAAGAACAACCTTGTCTGGATGGACAGACAGAAAGGGAGGTTTGCATGATAGAGCCTGGAGCTCACTCACCCGCCGAGCGGAGGTGATGGCCACCAGAAAGGCTGTCTTCAGAGTCAGAAGACGAAGAGGACAGTTATGTAGAGGCTCAAAGGGAGCGCACATTAAAAAGGTAAGAACCAAGTTCAAGTCCCACTGAGGCATCACAAACGGAACAGGAGGGAAGAGGTGTGTAATGCCTTTTAAGAACCTGTTAACAACAGGGGACTTGAAAAGGGAGGGCTGATCAGGGAGCCTGAGGAAGGCCGAGATAGCACAGAGATAACCCTTGATGGTACCCAGGGCAGAACCCTGTTGGGCCAGAGAAAGAAGGAACAGAAGGACCTCAGAAAGAGGGGCAGAAAGGGGGTTCACAGCCTTTGCTGTGCACCATGCCACAAATTTGTTCCACCTGCAGGCGTATACCACCTTAGTGGAGGGACGCCTGGCTGCCAGAATCACATCACAAACTTCGGGAGGCAAGTCGAAAGGAATCAACTGCCGCCGCTCAATCTCCACGCAAGCAGGTGTAGACTGGACAGGTTCGGGTGGAGGACCGTCCCCTGCTGCTGCGACAGAAGATCCTCCCGAAGAGGCAGACGGATCGGGGGATCTACGCTCATACTGAGTAGCTCGGGATACCAAACTCTTCGAGCCCAGTCCGGAGCCACAAGGATGACTTGCGCCCGGTCGTGCCGAATCTTCTTCAACACTCTGGGTAGAAGTGGTATAGGCGGAAAGGCGTACAACAGACCGCAACTCCACTTGCGACGAAAAGCGTCGCCGAGCGAGTGCCGCCTTGGAAATTCCAACGTGCAGAACTGATGACATTGCGCGTTCTCTTCGGTGGCGAATAGATCTAACCAAGGCTCTCCCCATTGTAGAAAGAGTCCTTGCGCCACTTCCGAGTGAAGACGCCATTCGTCATCCATCATGCACCTGCGGCTGAGTTCGTCCGCCCTGGCGTTCAGGGAACCTGCCAGGTGTTGAACCATCAGGAACATGCCCTGATGTTCCAGCCATGTCCAGAGGCGCAGAGCCTCCTGACAGAGGGTCCACGACCCCAACCCGCCCTGTTTGTTGCAGTACCACATGGCGGTGGTGTTGTCTGTGAACACCTGCACTACCTTCCCTTTGACAGAGGGAAGGAATGCCTTGAGTGCAAGTCGGATCGCCCGGAGCTCCAGAAGGTTGATATGGAGCCGGGACTCCGCCGGAGACCAGAGGCCTCTGATCTCCGCCTCTCCCATGTGACCGCCCCATCCCAGAAGGGACGCGTCCGTCACAACTGTGTGCTCTGGCTGGGGAAGGGAGAGGGATCTGCCCATGACCCATTGCCGGTTCGAGAGCCACCACTGCAACTGTTTTGCAGTCCCCTCCGAGATCTGGACGTGATCGGACAGGTTGCCCTGGTGCTGCGCCCACTGGAACTTCAGGTCCCACTGCAGAGCCCGCATATGCCATCTGGCATGATTGACCAGCAGGATGCAGGAGGCCATGAGGCCCAGCAGCCTCAAGGTCATCCGTACCGAAACCCAGGATAAAGGCTGAAAGATCGGAATCATAGCCTGAATATCCCGGACTCGCCGTTCGGGAGGATAGGCCCGAAACTGCGTCGTGTCCAGAACTGCTCCGATGAAAAGGAGCTGTGGAGAAGGAATCAGATGCGACTTCGGCACATTGATGGAGAACCCCAGCGAGTGCAGGAGTTCGGCCGTAGTCTGGAGGTGGGAGACGACTGCCTGGGACGAGCCCGCCTTCAGCAGCCAGTCGTCGAGGTAGGGGAAGACTGAAACCCCTGCCCGGCGCAGATGAGCTGCGACCACCGCCATCACTTTCGTGAACACCCGAGGGGCACTGGTAAGGCCAAAGGGGAGCACGGTGAACTGAAAATGCTCGAGGCCTACCGTGAACCGAAGGTAACGCCGGTGGGCCGGCAGGACGGGGATGTGGAAATAGGCGTCCTGCAAGTCCAACGCTACCAACCAGTCTCCAGGGTCGAGGGCAGTCAAGACCTGAGCTAGGGTGAGCATCTTGAACTTCTCCTTCCGGAGGAAGCGATTGACGTTCCGGAGGTCCAAGATAGGACGCATGTCCTCCTTGTCCTTTTGGGCACCAGGAAGTAGTGGGAGTAGCAACCACGTCCTACTTCTGGGGTCGGAACATGCTCGATGGCCCTCTTGGCCAAGAGGGCCGTGACTTCCTTCTGCAGAAGTACCAAGTGATCCCCTGACATGCGGTGGAATTGAGGTGGCATGGCTGGGGGTGGTCTCGAAGGGGAGGGAGTAGCCCCTTCGGACAATGTCCAAGACCCACCTGTCCGAGGTGATGGGATGCCAGTGGTGAAGGTGATGGCGGACCCTGCCCCCTACTGGCGTGCCGTGCACCTGAAAGGAGGGACTAGGAGGGCTTGGAGGCCGCGGACGGGTTGGAGGTGGTGGCCTGACCCGCACGCTGGTTGCCCGAACCGCCACGGCGGTATCCACGTCCTCGGCCACGCGAACACGCCTGCTGCGCGGGCCGGTTGGCTGGGCTGCTGACGTGACTGGTCGCCCCTTCCGTGGCCACGATAGGGGCGAAAAGCAGAAGTTAGCGGAGGGCGTGCAGTAGAAAGGCCCAGGGACTTGGCAGTAGCCCGTGAGTCCTTAAAACGCTCCAACGCATGGTCTGTTTTGGAACCAAAAAGACCGACTCCATCAAAGGGCATGTCCATGAGTGTATTCTGGACATCACCCGAAAAACCAGTGGTTCTCAGCCAGGCGTGGCGACGTGGCGCCACCGTCGTTGCAATAGATCTGCCCAGCGAGTCGGCGGTATCAAGGCCACAACGTATGGTGTATTTGGCCGCATCCATACCTTCCGCAATGGCGCGGGTAAGCAGTGTCTGGACCTCCTCAGAACACTGGGGCAAAACAGTCGCCACCGAATCCCACAGGGAGTGGGTATATCGGCCCAAAAGACAAGCGGTGTTGATGGACCGCAAGCCAGCACTGGAGGAAGAAAAACCCTTCTTCCCAAATTGATCCAGGCGTTTGGATTCCCTATCCGGGGAAGGCGGTTTGGGAAGCCGAGGCTTGGACAACCAAGCTCTCAGGAGTGGGGTGGACAGAGAGAAACAAGGGGTCGCCCGGAGCTGGGCGATGGCGTCGGGACACGTTCCTATCCACAGGAGCCCCTGTGTTGGGCTTGGACCAGGCGCCCAAAAGAACGTCAGTGAGTGCATCGTTAAACGGCAGCACAGTCTCCAAGGAGGAGGCTGCCGGCTGAAGCACTTCTGTCAAGAGATTAGTCTTGACCGCCACAGTAGGGAGTCGAATATGTAAGGCTCCAGCTGCCCTACGCAACACCGTTGCAAAATTGGCTCCCTCCTCCGTAGCCACGGGAGGAGACAGCATGCCAGTGTCAGGGGAAGTATCTAGACCACTGGCATCCCCTAGTTCCTCTGCCCAGTCCTCATCATACTGACACTGTTGGGCCAGAGGGTCCTCAGACCCCTCCCAGTCCTCCTGGTCCTCCTCCGGTTCGAAATAAGGAGGAGGAGGGACATTTGGGACCCAAGGGCTCATCGGCGCCGGAACCGGCGTCGAGTGACGTCGGTCCAGCTCCATGTCCGGAGCCGGAGAGTACAGGGGGACGACGCCGCCCGGAGCCCCGGCGGTGTCAGGAACGGCACCGGAGACATCGGCGCCGGCGGAGGCGTGGTCAGGTCGACCGGCGTCGATGGGGGTTGCGGTACCACCGAAGCCGGGATCGAGGCCGGGGCCGAAGCCGGGATCGAGGCTGGAGGCACGAGCGACGCCGGGACCGGAGTCGTCGGCGACGCCGGGGCAACCCCATCAGGGCCCGCGGGGCCCGAAGGCGCACCGGAGGGACCTTGAGGCTCGAAGAGGCGGGCCATGGCCGACAGGAATTCCTGTATTTGGGCCGGATCCGCCCCCGAACCCGGGAAGGACGGGTATTGCGGGGGCGACTCCACAGGCATGTCCGGGGCCGCGGGGACGGTGCCGGGAGGGGCCTCAGCCGAGTCGCGAGACCGGCGAGGCGAAGTCCTAGAGCGATGATGCTTCTTGGACTTCTTGTGTTTAGACTTACCGGACGACGAAGACTTGGATCCCGACGACCGGCGAGGACTCCGCAACCGACCCCTCGACCTCTCACGCGACCGGGGCTTGGTGTGGCGCGGAGCCGACTGCCGGGCCTCGAGGAGCTTTCGAGACCGCTCTCGCAAAGCTTTCGGGTTTAGGGACCGGCAGTCGGAAACACGACTTCGTGTCGTGGTCTCGCCCGAGACAGAAGAGACACTCCAGATGCGGGTCTGTGATGGACATCATCCGAGCACAGGCGTCGCAACGCTTAAAGCCGGGCATCCCTAACGACACCTTGGAGTCGATACGAAAAGAAACAGTGAAAAAATTCACCAAAAAAGTTAGTCAAAAAATGACTAGGGCACTGCTCTTCCCGGATCTGCGCTTGCTGGCGCGGAAAAAGAAGAACTGACGTCAGCGCGCAGGGGCGGCGTCTAAGTACTGCCCGCGACGTCATCCCGGCGATCACGACGCCGACGACTGACGCGGAGCCGCTTCGACGACGCCTACCGACGCGCAAAGGTACTGCTACGCAAAAACTTTCCGGATCCAGCCTGACGCCTGGGGATATTCTAAGGTAAGGAATCTGTCACTAACGTGTCTCTTTCAGATATCATTCGACCACAGGCGTCGCATGGCTTGAAGCCGGGCATCCCTACCGACACTTCGGAGCCTAGATGACTCGAAGAAAAACAGTGAAAAAATCACCAAAAAGTTTAGTCAAAAAATGACTAGGGCACTGCTCCACCCGGATCTGCGCTTACTGGCGCGGAAAAAAGAAGAACTGACGTCAGCGCGCAGGGGCGGCGTCTAAGTACTGCGGGCGGCGTCTAAGTACTGCCCGCGACGTCATCCCGGCGATCACGACGCCGACGACGGACGCGGAGCCGCACGACGCCGCCTACCGACGCGCAAGGGTACTGCTATGCAAAAACTTTCCGGATCCAGCCTGACGCCTGGGGATATTCTAAGGTAAGGAATCTGTCACTAACGTGTCTCTTTCAGATACTTTATGCAAGACCCTTATTTATAGTGCTGGGGGAACCAACAGTTCATATTTCTTTTCTCGCACTGTTCTATCAAGCTATATAGCAAAATATAAAAATACGCTGATCTGTTCAGCTGGTGAACTTACTTGGTCAATTGACCCCTGCAATTCAGAGCCTTCTGCTTCACAGGCTGTGAAATTCATGTGTACTTCAGCCTGAACTCACTAAAGCTAGCATTCCCTCCGGCACTCACCCCTTCGTTGTCCTCTGCCTTCTTACACCACCCCCTTACTTGCCATAGCCATCGCTACAAGAACCCCACAATGTACCCGTGCTTTAAGAATCAGGGAGAAAAAAAAGATCGCAAAAGCGCTCTGCTTTCCGAGAACAGATGATCAAGGTGTAAAGTATCTGCAGGGTGGGTACACTTTTTTTATTCCCAAGGCTTTTAAAAAAATATTTTGTTAAACATCATGTGTGTCACTTCATACCAAGGCGAGATCTTGCACATGTGCATGCTCCTATCTGAATCCAGTCTTTACCTTAAGAACAGAGCTCCGCTTTACATTTTAGAAAACATAAAATAAATAAAACCATATATCGATGGTTAGAGGTACTTTTGTGCAATTAATCAGTTATTGTTGTATGAAATCCATAACTCACTGGAAGTTACCAGGAGGTATTCAACTGCACAACAATAGGTTTTGAGGGTGCATGCCTTTAGATTTTTTAAGCCAATTAAAGAGGCGACTATGAAAATAGTTAATATGAAGTTAACTTTAACAGCATTTAGAAATCAGTGGAGAGAGGCATCCTAAAATGTCACAAAACGAATGTAACCAGTTGCAGACACAATGCTTGACCCACTGACCTTATGTAGGGAACAGTGTCATTTTGAGCCATGTCCAGCAGCCACTGGAACTCCTCATAGCTTCTGTCAACTGCAAACCAAAATGTAATAAAATACATATTACTTAACAGCGAAAACAAACCTAAAGAACGAAAACTGTAATTGGCAAACACTAAATAACACATACATTTCATTTACATCAAAATGCCTACAGGCACTCTTTCATATCGTTATCATATGCTACAAACAAGTACACCATAACGTTTTAGGTACACATTTTTGTAGATGAAAAATCGGCTATATGGAATAAAAGGCATTTACAAAATAACTGTGAAATATGGAGCTACTTCCGGGTTCTAGTTATCTGCTTCATGCGACTGTGCGATGTGGGTACCAACTAATGGAAGCAATGCTTACTTTTTGGAATAAACTTCGTGTGCTTGAAATGAAGTAAGCACAGGAACACAATTTACTGCACAAGAAACTTATCTCAGAGAATCAGACACTTTTGCATGTCGTCCATATACAATTGCAAATGTCGCTCCAAATAACACTTATATAGGCCCCCTCTGCCTCAGCCCTACTGTCGGTGATACCCAAATGATTTCCTTGCTCTTCCTTGCTGTGTGGTAGTGGTAGCATGTTTCAAACTTCTGAATATGAGAAGTATCATATTCAGCAGTGTGAAACATGCTACTACTACCACACAGCAATTGGTCACTGAATTAACGCAACCATCACGTTGATATTTACTGAATGTGAAATTATCTGCTTCACCTCTCCACTGATCATGGCATCAACATATATCGTATTGACATCCTTCAATCTCCCCTCACCTTATGTTTGCAACTTACATATCAACTACAAAAGCAATATGTGACTCCCCAGGTTTATAGCTTCAACTGTCACGACTGTCTGTACCTTTCTGCTGCTTAATAATTTTAGAAATATCCCTCATGCGAGATGGGGATCCAGAATTTTTTTTGACATAGTATAGACATTGCACCAAACTCTTTAGTGCACAGTCTTTCTGATGCCTACTTCCACACAGCAGCGGCTCCTCCGCAATGGCGGAGAAGCGTCGCCCCACTGCCTGGCTCAGAGCTAGCAAATGAAAAATAAAACGATGTTTTAGCATCGTTTTATTTTTAATTTGCCGGCTCTGAGCCAGTTTGCGCACGGAGGAGCTGGGCGGGGGTGGGGAGGAGGAGTGCTAAGTGCACTCCCTAAGTGTGCATATGTGTTTGGCCGGACAGTCTCAGGCTGAACAAAACACAGATGCGCACTTAGGTTTCTGCAGCCCGGCTGCATTGAACAGCCGGGCTGGAGAAACCCCCACAGACTCCCAGGTCATATTATGAGAGCAGCACAAGGATTGCACAGGGAGTCTGTGACGCTGCCCCAGTGCTTGCTGGGACCAGGAAGGACGCAGCGCAACACGGGCTGCAGCTCCAGGTGTTTATTTTTTATTATTACCCCCCCAACTGCACGCTCACCCTCCTACACTCCCCTGTGCCCCCTCCACCCGCCTCACCACCTCTTCATTGTGACAGCCACCACTGCTTCCACAACAACATAGCAGATATCTAAAGCATCTTCGCAACTGACTTTGGCCACCTCCTGTCACAAACCGACAACTCCTACCCCCACCAGCTCACCGACTTGACACCGCTCTCCATGCTGAACACCACAGCCATCATGACCTTGATTCACTCCAGAGCACCGACCGACACCTGCTCCCACTATGCCTTCAACCTGGGACAGAAGGAAATCAGCAGCACACTCACCAAGATCCGCAACTCATCCACCACCACTGCCACGGTCCCTGACGCATGGAAATCTGCAGAGGTTAAACCCCTCGTGAAGAAGCCCTACGCTGACCCCAGCGAGCTCAAGAATTACCGACCCATCTCGCTGCTTCCCTTCCCTGCAAAGGTCCTGGAGAAAGCCATCAATCACCAGCTCACAGATCACCTGGAAGGAAGCAACCTACTCTACACCTCCCAGTCTTGCCTCCGCTCCAACCACATCACTGAGACCGCATTGATAGCCACAACTGATGACATCAGATCCATCCTCGACCAAGGCGAGACAGCAGCCCTAATACTGCTTGACATCTCAGCGGCCTTCGACACGTTATCCCACCACATCCTCATCAGCAGACTTCACCACATCGGCATCAGAGGAATTGCCCTCAAGTGGATCACCTCCTTCCCCACAGGACGCACACAGAGAATCTGCCTACCTCCCTTCACCTCCAAAACCAAAAGCATCACCTGCGGTGTCCCCCAAGGCTCTACCCTCAGCCCCACTCTCTTCAACGCCTACATGACTCCACTGGCCGACATCGTCCACACCCAAAGATTCAACATCATCTCATACACTGACGACACCCAGCTCATCCGCTCGCTCACGGAATACACCACCACCAGTAGATCCAACTTCTGGAACGCCATGACCAACGTTGCCGACTGGATAAGGTCCAACTGCCTGAAGCTGCACACTGACAAGACGGAAGTGCTCATTTTCGGAAGAAACACCTCTCTATGGGACGACACATGGTGGGCCAATGCACTCAGACCCTCACCTAACACCACTGACCAAGCCCGAAACCTTGGCATTATCCTGGACAGCAACCTCTCTATGAAGCGCCAGGTCAAAGCAGTAGCCTCCACCTCCTTCCACACCCTCCGCATGCTTCGTAAGTTCTTCAGATGGATGCCCGTCAACACCACTGACTCAAGCCCTCGTCACCAGTCGACTGGACAACGGAAATGCATTATACGCCGAAACCACCACCCATCTCCTCAAACGACTTCAGATCATACAGAACGCCGCAGCCAGACTCATTCTCAACCTCCCCAAACAGACCTGCATCACCCCACACCTCAGAAGCCTCCACTGGCTCCCTGTCCAGAAGAGATGCCAATTCGAGTTGCTGACCTACGCCTACAAGGCCCTCCACAAAACTGGACCCTGCTACATTAATCACCGGCTGACCTTCCACCAACCGACCGACAACTCCGATCCGCCTCCCACACCCTCACACATGTCCCCCACATCTGTTGGAGCCACAGTGGATTTCGTTCTTTCTCCTACCTCGTCACCAAGTCTTGGAATGACCTCCCGCTCCACCTCCGAACTTCTCCTTCACTCGCCGACTTCAGGAAGGGACTCAAGAGCAGGCTCTTTGACTAAGGCTCACTAGACCTCAGCGCCTGGATGCCCCCCAGGGTGAGAACCGTGCTATACAAATCGACTCAACTCCATCTTTACCTCCAGTGACAGGGTCAAATTCACCCACGTCACTTATCTCACCTGGACCGACCACACCATCGTCCAATACACCATCTCCGACCAGCAGGACATCATCGGCAAACATCACTGACCCTCCCACCAAAGCTAGAGCAAGGTAGCCGAGATTCAGTGGACTCAGGCCCTCAGCACCACACAACCCGAAACAGCAGCAGACCTCGACCAGGCCAGCCAGAACTTCTCTGACTGGATCACCAAATGCGCCGAAAGCAGCAAAAGCCAACAAAACCTCAAAACAAGTGAGATGGTACACCCCAGAGCACAAAACCACTAAACACAACTGCTACTGACTTGAGAAGATATGGTACCCCACTAAGAATCCCTCTGACAGAGCCGCTCACAAAGAAACCCTGAGAAACTACCACCTACGCCTCAAGGAAGCCAAGAGGGCAGCCATCACTTCCCGCATCGATACAGTGGCCAACCACATGAAGGAGCTCTTCAAAATAGTCAAGGAATTCTCCAACCCGACAGCCACAGAGAACACCATCCACCCCTCCCAAAACCTCTGCGACACCCTCTTAAACTACTTCTACAGTACAATCGCCACCATCTACAACAACGTTGAACCCCAACCCACCTCTCCCAGTCTCTGCAACCTCAACCTTCCAGCAGATACCAGCGGAATGATCACAACCTGTCCACTCACTACTCAGACCACCACGGCAATCATGTTGTCCATCCACTCCAGGGCGCCACCTCGGAACCAACCTGATCAGCACGAAGCTCACCTGCATCATCAACACCTCCATCTCCACAGCAACCTTCCTGGAAAGATGGAAACACACAGATGTAAGACCCCTTCTGAAGAAACCCTCTGCCGACCCCAGCGACCTCAAAAACTACCAACAGATTTCCCTGCTCTCCTACCCAGCCAAAGTACTCGAGAAAGCCATCAATCAACAGCTTAAAGAATACTTGGAACACAACCACCTCCTTGACGCCTCATAATCAGGATTCCGTGCCAACCATAGCACCGAGACCGTGCTGCTCGCTGTCACAGAACACATCAGAACTCTCTTCGACCGTGGAGAACCTGTGGCCCTGATCCTCCTCAACATCTCTGCTGCATTCGACACAGTATCCCACTACACCCTCTTTGAAAGACTCTCCAACATCAGCATACAGCGAAATGCCCTCAAGTGGATCGCCTCCGCACCCAAGGACATCATATGCGGCGTGCCACAAAGATCATCCCTCAGCCCCACCCTGTTGAACATCTACATAATCCATTTTACAGGCGTTATCAGAGCCCACGGACTCAACATAATCTCCTACACAGACGACACTCAACTAATCCTCTCACTCACCGAGGACCCTTCAACCGCCAAAACCAACTTCTGCAATGCCATGTCCAACGTAGCCAATTGGATGAGAGACAACTGCCTCAAACTCAACTCTGACAAAACAGAAGTACTGATCTTCAGGAAGAATACCTGCGTTTGGGACCACAGCCGGTGGCCAGCAGAACTCGGACCCACACAGACCGACCATGCACGCAACCTCAGCATCATACTCTACAGCCAGCTGACCATGAAACGACAAGCCAACGAAGTCGCCTCCTCCTGCTTTCACACCCTCCGCAGAATCTTCAGATGAATCCCAATCAACACCAAAAAAAGTCACACAGGCCTTCGTCATCAGCCGCCTCCACTACAGCAACGCTTTCTATGTCAGAATCCCCACCCAGCTCCTCAGAAGACTCCAGACCATACAGAACGCCGCAGCCAGACTGATCCTGGACCCCTCCAACAGACTTGCATCACTCCACACCTCAGAAACCTCCACTGGCTCCCCATCCAAAAGAAATGCCAGTTCAAGATCCTCACATATGCCTACAAAGCTCTTCACGACCAAGGACCATCCTACATCAACATCGACTGCACTTCCATCAGCCCTCAAAGAACCTGCGCTCCGCCTCACTCTCCCTCGCACACAACCCCGTATCCGACACAGCTGCAACGGTGGCCACTCCTTCTCCTACATCGCTGCCAAGACCTGGAACGCCCTACCCCTCCACCTCCAGACAGTGGACTTCAGGAAGCAACTCAAGACCTGGCTTTTCGACGGAGACAAGGCAACCTTAGAGCCCAGATACCCTTAAGGGTGACAGTGCAGCGCTTTAGAAATTACTGATTCAATAAAATAATGATTGATTGATGCACGTGGCCCATTAAATCGCGTCTCATCACCTCCACCATTTCTTTGTCCCACGGAGATCAAGAGTATAGAAGAAAGCAGGCTACCATAATAGAAATCACAAGGATGTCGGAGCAGAGCGAGGATGATGATGTATCTGCTGAAAGATGATTATTTACCAGAAATATAATTGAAGCGCAATCTGTTATTCAAATGCATGATTCTCCCTGCTGAAGCCTTAGCTTAATAAAAACTTCCTAAGAAATGTTCAACGAAGTAGAAATGCTCTGCATGGCTAAAACAAATCCTCAAAATGAGCATTTTTGCAAAAACACCACGCCAAACATTTCATCATTTCAGGATAACAAGGTAGAGAATAATCCCTGGCCTATGTGAGAACGGCAGCCCAATTGGCAAATTGAGAGGTTGGAGGTTTTTGTGGATTAGTGAGAGAAACTGACCTTGTCTTGAAGAAACACGCATAGAGGCTCTAGCAGAGCACACTCTCGAGAAAAGTAACTAAATGGAACAATAATGATGAGGCTCAAAGGACGACCCGCCTACATTTAAATGTCTTAAGGCAAGCAGGAATTTGTGTGCTGGCACATACGGCTTTAGTGGGCATTGTTAGGGAAACCTAGGATGAAAAAGAACAATGAAATCTTACTAGAAATATCTACTAGTATCAGCGTGCAAGCCTTGGTATCCACCATCCCAATTAAAATACAGCAACACTTTTTAATTGTTACCTTAATCTCAGCGCAGCAAGAGTTCCAATATTAAACAAATCACTGGTCAAATCATCCGGACTACACTTAATTCCTGCATTAATTGGAAAACTATAAACATATTGGTACAATTAATGCTCCTTTTTTAAAGATGTCTGAAAGCTGTTATATACTCATCCTAAGCACTGCTTAACTGCTTGAATGGTTTAGCCAATCATTTGGGAGTAAAGGGTACTTTTTAGGCCTCGCCTACACCGGACCATTAGCAACAAACCTATTCTACCCACTACAGACTTAGAGTGGGCCTTGTGCATCCCCCTTGCTCCTGACTGAATGGCTTTCCAACCAACGTATGTTTGTGCTGCCCAAGGATCTTTTCAGTCTCACCCTGTTTCGATCAGATGAGCAGTATCCAGTGCTGGAAATAGAAACAATTTACTCTTAGAACCCATGCATTGGGAATGAAGTGGGTGGAAACAGACAGGGAGTAGAGTCACAAGAGGGTGGAGTCACATAGACCAGAGTTAGACAGTCAACTTGTAATTATTTTTTTTTAAACCTATGCCCTCCATTGAAATTGGCACCAAGCACAAATGTGATAGTATATCTGTTCGGTTTTATTAGTCACAAATACATTTAAAATAGCTAACCAGATTGAGGCACCTGCTACAGAGATCTTTGAGGTCCCAGCAAGGCAAACGGTATAATAGCAGTAAGATGACTCTGGTGGTTAATGCACTTGCTTGAGAGCTCTGTGTGAATCTAATCTAGGTTTAACTCATCATGAAATTGCATAGAGTGTTACTGCTCAGGGGCATAACGCAGGGCCTTTTGCAAGGATGGGGCAGCCTTTAGGGGCAGCCCAGCCAGCCTCTGCCTATACATATATGCAATATACAGGTGCATGCTCCCTCACTGCATTCCACAGGGGACACTATTATTTTGCCTTAAACCAGTGTTAATTTGCCAGAGGTAAAGCATAGGCTATAACGAACAAGTTACTTACCTTCGGTAACGATATATCTGTAAGAAACATTAGTAGTGATAGATTCCTTACCTTCGAATTACCCCCAGGCGTCAGACTGGATCCGGAAAGTTTGTCAGCAGTACCCCAGCGCGTCGGAAGGTGGCGTTGTGCGGCTCCGCATCAGTCGTTGGCGTCGTGGTCGCCGAGATGACGTCGCGGCAGCTACTTAGACGCCGCCCTCGGGCGCTGACGTCAGTTCTGTACACGACTTTCCGCGCCAGGAACGCAGAGCCATGCAAGATACCGACCACTGGTGCCTTGAAACTAGGGCCCTGAAAGGGATGACCTTAACCCTAGAAATCAGTTCGCAGAACGGGGAGGATGGGTGGGGCAGTAAGGAATCTATCACTACTGTTTCTTACAGATATATCGTTACCGAAGGTAAGTAACTTGTTCATCTGAAAGAAACACGTAGTGATAGATTCCTTACCTTAGAATAGATACCCCAGCAATACCAACCCCGGTGGTGGGTCTGTGAACCAAGATCACACCAGAAAGTCTCGGAGAACAGAACGGCCAAAGAAGCCGTCTCTCCGGACTTGGCTGTCCAGGCAGTAATGCTTAGTAAAAGTGTGCAGCGAGGCCCACGTAGCTGCCTGACAGATGTCTTGTAAGGGGACACCACGTCCCAATGCCGTAGTGGCTGCCGTCGCCCTGGTGGAATGGGCGCGCAGCCTCAACAGAGGCTACTTTTTAGCCAGAGAATAGCATGCGTTTATACACAAGACGACCCATCGGGAGATAGTCCGCTTGTGTACGGCCCGACCTTTCTTGGCGCCAACGTAGCCAACAAAGAGTTGGTCATTCACCCCGAACTGTTGTGCGCGGTTCAGGTAGAATGAGAGCGCACGTTTTGGGTCCAGACGGTGGAGCCTCTCTTCCTCTCTGGAAGGATGCGGAGGCGGAAAGAAGGTGGGCAAAGTGATGGTTTGCCCGATGTGAAAAGCAGTTACAACTTTTGGCAGAAAGGATGGACGGGTTCTGAGCACAACCTTGTCCGGATGGACAGACAGAAAAGGAGGTTTACAAGAAAGAGCCTGGAGCTCACTCACTCTCCTAGCAGAGGTGATGGCAACCACGAAAACAGTCTTTAGAGTTAAGAGACGTAGAGGACAGTTGTGAAGAGGCTCAAAGGGAGCGCACATTAAGTAAGTGAGAACCAGATTCAAGTCCCACTGTGGCATCACAAAAGGAATAGGAGGGAAAAGGTGAGTAATGCCTTTGAGGAATCTATTTACAACAGGGGACTTGAAAAGAGAGGGCTGATCAGGGAGCCTGAGAAAGGCTGAGATAGCAGAAAGGTAGCCCTTGATAGTGCCCAGAGCAGAGCCCTGCTGGGCCAAAGAAAGGAGGAACAATTGGACTTCTGAAAGAGGGGCAGAAAGGGGATCCACAGCCTTTGCTGTGCACCATGCCACAAATTTGTTCCACCTGCAGGCGTATACCAACTTAGTGGAGGGACGCCTGGCTGCCAGAATGACATTACAAACCTCAGGAGGCAAGTCAAAAGGAATCAACTGCCGCCGCTCAATCTCCACGCAAGGAGGCGGAGACTGGACAGGTTCGGGTGGAGGACCGTCCCCTGATGCTGCGACAGAAGATCCTCCCGAAGAGGCAGTCTGATCGGAGGATCGATGCTCATACTGAGTAGCTCGGAATACCAAACTCTTCGAGCCCAGTCCGGAGCCACAAGAATGACTTGGGCCCGGTCGCGCCTGATCGTCAGCACTCTGGGCAGAAGTGGTATAGGCGGAAAGGCGTACAACAGACCGCAACTCCACTCGCGACGAAAAGCGTCACCGAGCGAGTGCCGCCTTGGAAATTCCAACGCGCAGAATTGCTGACATTGCGCGTTCTCTTAGGTGGCGAATAGATCTAACCAAGGCTCTCCCCACTGTTGAAAGAGACCTTGCGCCACGTCCGAGTGAAGACGACATTCGTGATCCATCATGTACCTGCGGCTGAGTTCGTCCGCCCTGGCGTTCAGTTAACCTGCCAGGTGTTGAACCACCAGGGAAATGCCCTAATGTTCCAGCCATGTCCAGAGGTGCAGGGCCTCCTGACATAGGGTCCACGACCCCACCCCGCCTTGTTTGTTGCAGTACCACATGGCGGTGGTGTTGTCTGTGAACACCTGCACTACTCTCCCCTTGACAGAGGGAAGGAATGCCTTCAGTGCAAGTCGGATCGCCCGAAGCTCCAGAAGGTTGATATGGAGCCTGGACTCCGCCGGAGACCAGAGGCCTCTGATCTCCGCCTCTCCCATGTGACCGCCCCATCCCAGGAGGGATGCATCCGTCACCACTGTGTGCTCCGGTTGGGGAAGGGAGAGGGATCTGTCATTGACCCAATGCCGGTTTGTGAGCCACCACTGCAACTGTCTTGCAGTGCACTCCGAGATCTGGACGGACTCGGACAGGTCCCCCTGATGCTGCGCCCACTGGAACTTCAGGTCCCACTGCAGAGCCCGCATATGCCACCTGGCATGATCGACCAGCAGGATGCAGGAGGCCATGAGGCCCAGCAGCCTCAGGGTCATCCTGACCGAAACCCAGGATAGAGGCTGAAAGATCGGAATCATAGCCTGAATATCCTGGACTCGCTGCTCGGGAGGATAGACCCGAAAGAGCGTCGTGTCCAGAACCGCTCCGATGAAGAGGAGCTTCTGAGAGGGAATCAGGTGCGACTTCGGCACGGTGATGGAGAACCCCAGCGAATGCAGGAGGTCGGCCGTAGTCTGGAGGTGGGAGACGACAGCCTGGGGGCGAGCCCGCCTTCAACAGCCAGTCGTCGAGATAGGGGAAGACTGGAACCCCTGATCTGCGCAGATGAGCTGCGACCACTGCCATCACTTTCGTGAACACCCGAGGGGCGCTGGTAAAGCCAAAGGGGAGCACGGTAAACTGAAAGTGCTCGTGGCCTACCGTAAACCGCAGGTAACGCCGGTGGGCCGGCAGGACGGGGATGTGGAAATATGCGTCCTGCAAGTCCAAAGCTACCATCCAGTCTCCAGGGTCGAGGGCAAACAAGACCTGAGCCAGAGTCATCATCTTGAACTTCTCCTTCAGGAGGAAGCGGTTGACGTCCCTGAGGTCCAAGATACGACGAAGGCCCTTGTCCTTCTTGGGCACCAGAAAGTAGTGGGAATAACAACCACGTCCTACTTCTGGTGCAGGAACGCGCTCGATGGCCCCCTTGGCCAAGAGGGCCGCGACTTCCTGTTGGAGAAGTGCCAAGTGGTCCCCCGACATGCGGTGGTACTGGGGTGGCATGGCTGGAGGGGTAGTCTCGAAGGGGAGGGAGTAGCCCCTTCGGACTATTTGTAAAACCCACCTGTCCTAAGTGATGGTGCGCCAGTGGGGGAGGTGATGGCGAATCCTGCCTCCCACTGGCGTTTGATGGGCCTGAAAGACCGGACTAGGAAGGTTTGGAGACAGTGGTGGCCGGGGTGGAGGTGGACTGACCCGCCCGCTGGCAACCTGACCTGTCTCGGTAGGTCCCACGTCTGCGCTGAGACTGTTGCTGCGCGGGCCTGTGGCTCTGTAGCGAACGTGACGGGGCGCCCCTTCCGTGGCCACGAAAGGAGCGAAAGGCAGAAGGCGGAGGAGGGCGAGAGGCCGAAAGGCCCAAGGACTTGGCCGTAGCCCGTGAGTCCTTAAAACGCTCCAGCGCACTATCCACATTGTTGCCAAAAAGGCGAATGCCATCAAAGGGAATGTCCATGAGAGTGTTCTGGACATCCCCAGAGAAGCCAGTAGCTCTCAGCCAGGCGTGGCGACGGAGCGCCACTGTCGTGGAAAGCGCTCTGCCCAGCGAGTCGGCGGTGTCAAGGCCACATCGGATTGTTTACTTGGCTGCATCTCTCCCTTCAGCAATTGCCTGAGAGAGCACTGTCCGGGCCTCCTCCGGACACTGAGGCAGCACCTGCGCCACCGTATCCCACAGAGAGTGGGAATAACGGCCCAAGAGGCATGCAGTGTTCATGGCCCGCAGCCCTGAACTGGCGGAAGAAAAGATCTTCTTCCCACCCTGTTCCAGTCTCTTGGATTCCCTATCTGGGGGTGCGGTAGGGAATGCGCTTTGGGATGTGGAGGCTTGGACAACCAAGCTCTCAGGGGTGGGGTGTTGGGAGAGGAAAAGTGGGTCGCCCGGGGCCGGGCGATGGCGTCGGGCCACGTTCCTATCCACAGGAGCCCCTGTGTTGGGCCTGGACCAGGTGCCCAAAAGACAACAGAAAGTGCATCGTTGAAGGGCAGCAGTGGCTCCGCAGAGGTAGCCGCCGGCTGCAGCACTTCTGTCAGGAGGTTAGTCCTGACGGCCACTGTAGGGAGTTGGAGGTGTAGAGCCTCGGCCGCCCTACGCAACACCACTGCGTAACTAGCACCCTCCTTCGTAGCCACGGTAGGAGAAGTTAGCATGCCAAGGTCAGGAGAGGTGTCAAGACCACTGGCATCCCCCAGCTCCTCTGCCCAGTCCGGGTCATACTCGCACTGAGCTGCGAGAGGGTCCTCAGACCCCTCCCAGTCCTCCCCTTCCTCCGATGGCTGTGGTACAGGCCGAAAATACGGAGGCTGGACATAGGCAAAGAAGGGTCCCATCGGCGTCGGAATCGGCGTCGAGCGACGCCGTTCCGGCTCCGTGTCCACATCAGGGCTGAAACCGGGGGCGACGTCGTCCGGTGCCATGGGCGACGTCGGAAGTGGTGCCGGTGGGGTCGGTGGAGGTGTTACAAGGTCAACCGGCGTCGACCGGGATCCAGGCCTGGATCCATGGGGGCCCTGCGACGCCGGGGACGGAGCCAACGGCAATGTCGGGGCCGGAGCCGCCAACAGTGAAGGGCAAGGGCCTCCAGTCGGGCCCGCGGGGCCCGAAGGCAAGCCGGCGGGGCCCAACGGCCCAAAGATGCGGGCCATGGCTGACAGAAAGTCCTGCAGCTGGGCCGGAGTCGACCCCGGACCCGGGAAGGGCGGGTAGGCCGGGGGCGACTGCGTAGGCTCCGCCGGAGCCGCTGGGGTGGCACCACCCACACCCTCAGCCGCGACGGGTGAGGGGAAGTCGGAGAACGATGGCACTTCTTCGACTTACCTGACCCCGAGTGCGAAGACTTCGACGATGAATGATGGTGATGGCTCCGCGACCGGTACCTCGACCTCCCACGGGACCTCGAGCGGCGCAGAGCCGACTGCCGGACTTCCAGCAACTTTCGGGACCGCTACCGCAAAGTCTTCGGCGCCATGGCCCGGCAGTCGGGGCACGACTTGGGTCGTGGTCGCGCCCCAGGCAGTAGAGACACACGTGGTGCGGGTCCGTCACCGACATCATACGATGACAGTCCCCGCACGACTTGAAACCGGGCATCCCTACGGCACCTTAGGAGTCGAACGACTCGAAAAAACAGAGACAAAAGCCTCAAAAAACTCAGTCAAAAAATGACTGGGGGTACCGCTCTCTCCGGATCTGCGCTTGCTGGCGCGGAAAAAAAGAACTGACGTCAGCGCGCGAGGGCGGCGTCTAAGTAGCTGCCGCGATGTCATCTCGGCGACCACGACGCCAACGACGGACGCGGAGCCGCACAACGCCACCTTCTGATGCGCAGGGGTACTGCTGACGAAAACTTTCCGGATCCAGTCTGACGCCGGGGGGTAATTCTAAGGTAAGGAATCTATCACTACATGTTTCTTTCAGATATGCAGGTCACAGAGTAATATTTTATGTACATGGCTAAATGGGATGGTGCTTGTGTTGCAGATAACCTTGTGTTACCTGCAGGTCACAAGTTCCAATTCCCTGTAATGTAGCTTAGTGAGCATAATCAATTATGAACTGGCACCAAGGAGTTGAATGCATATTGCGCAGCTTAAGCTTTGTTATTCAAAGTTTACTAAAAACAAATCCTTTGGGTAATAAATGCTTTTGGTATAATTACACCAAAATTCAGTTACATCTGACATTCTTGCAGTTCATGCATATCACTTTCCTACAAACTTTGAAAAGTAAAATACCTGGCTCAAAATCACAGTTTATATCTTAAGCACTTGTGAAGTGATAACAACCTTAGCGCCTTGGTCTCCTTAGCACCAATCATGCATGGGGTGACCCATTAACCCTGGGAGCCGATACTATTGCGCAATAGAAAGAACAGTGGTTACCTTCAGGAAGTGCCCTTACAAAAGCCTGGTAATTAAGTAATATTGAAATTATTTAATGTCATACAATCATTGGTATTCAATTGATATTTGCAGAAGTATAGAGGACACTTAAATGAAGAAAAACAGCATATATATGGTTATAGGTATATCTTCATTAATGTAATCATACATTAAATATATTGCTAACAAGATATCTCCGAAGAAACAAGGTGCTACAGTGCAAGGTAAAGTAAACGGTGAAATGAACAGGGAGCAAAAGAATTCAAAACAAAATGTAATAAAAATGGCTGGCCGTCACACTGTAATGAGCTTAGATCTTATTATGCTCTGATACAAGTGTATAACCATCTGGTCAGTGGGAGAAGGCATTCCAATTTTAGAAATAAGCATCAACGTTTCTACCCCTGTGGAAAACTAGGCAGAGGTCTTCATCAGGATGGTGTCAGGGATGCTTATAAGGTAGCAACCTGGTAAATAATGGGGGAAAAAACAAAATAAAAGCATTATCATGTGTCATAACAAAGTGTGAGAAAACATTATTTATTTATTCTTGTTTATATACACCTTACATAAACATCTAACATACTTTTGTCAATCGTTAATCTAATTAACCATGGCCTTCGGAGTGGTGAAAGAATGACTATCAGGTAGCTGACAGACTGGAGAGAGATGTTAATGGCATCAAGGAGTTGGGCTCCAGACTGTTCCCAGCCAGGAAAAGATTCAAACAAAAGGAGCGCTGATGGCTCTTTAGGACAGGCATTTGTGTAGGGCCCAGCTGCAGCATAAAACAATAGACCTCCCTCCACCCGGTGGAGATTGCTGCTCAGTATGAGCTGCTGAATATGATCCAATATCAGAAGATTGCATCAGGACAGGGTTAACGCATTTCAGTGGGGCTGGCCAGAGTTTGGACATGGCTGAATAGTTGCCAACGGATCTGAGTGGATCTTCGCATTTCTAGTACTTATTGTATCCTTCACTACCAATGTCAGGACGTTTAACTGCGGTTCATGAGAGACTATCTTCAGTCTCTCTGTTTCTCCCTTCATGCCCTCCTTTCCCATCTTTTGCCCACTTTATTTAAAAATTACACCCAGCTCCTGCTAGTCCTGCCCTTCATACTGCAATCACAGCTCACCCTTATCTCAGCAAAAGGACATCTTTTTGAATGGTTTTCAAACCACTCCAAGATGGCTGCTCTTATGTGTGCATGTGTACATACAGGGCAGCTGTCCTGGAATGGTTTCTCTTATTCTTGAGGATGGTCACATGCATTCGCACGCCATCAATGATTTTACTTAAAGCTAAAGAAAAACCATTTGAAGATGTCTGCAGCGCATTGTTAGAATTGAAAACGTAATTGCTTTGTTGCTCATATTTCGTTCTGTGTTAAGTTAGCATTCATAGCACCATTTTATTAGAAGCCGCCATTATGTTCCATTATCGAAGCTGAGTTTCTGTCACACATTGCTTGCCTCAGCAGAAAGCTGCCTCGATGTCTCCTTAGCTGATATTTCTCCAAGGCCGAGTTTCACTGCGCTAATGAATGTACTCTCTATTATGGCATACCTTCGCTGTTAGATAGGCTCGTTCCCACTTTCTATAATGGCGGGCGCGGGCAAAGCAACCTTGAGGTAGAGATAACCTGTAACCGGTCCCAGGACCATAGCTCATCCTTCGGTGCCTCCTTTGTTCACTGTTGCCTGGGCCGGAATTTTCCAGCCTGGGCGTGTTCTTGGGGAATTGGAAATTTATAACATCGAATGATATGTTGGGGGAAGTCAGTCCCTCGGTAGCTATCTCACAAGGCTGGTCAGACTGGGCTCCGCTGCAGGGTAATACTAATAAATATTTTGGTTTGTATTCTCTACTGTCTGACCGACCCTTCATTTGTTTGGAAGGCCGAGAGATGGTCTCAGGTGACCTGGGTGACCCGATTCGGGTCACTTCCTTCAGTTGGCGCCCGAACAGGGACTCCATCGGGTGACCCATCCTTGCCCGCGGACGGGTGGAGGAGGACGGGGCCACGTCGGGTCGGATAGGCGGATCGGGGATCCCTGCACAAGAGAGCCAGGTACTCGCAGCTGCCCCGCCTGTCTGATCGGCCGGTGCCTTACCCAGTGGTCGTCCCGGCTGGGGTCCTGAAAGGCGAAGCCCTTGGATTCAACCGTTTGGTCCGGAGAGTAGGCAGTGGAGAATAAATTTGTTCGGCCTGTGTGCACCAGGTGAGTTTGCTTTGGTTCTTTGTGAATGTGACACCCTTTTGAATAATATTTGGTATGCTCTGCGGACTATTTGCTTTGCACTTGGTAGGTCTACGGACCGATTTGGGTACAGAGTGTCTGCGGACACTCTTCCAGGCAACATAATGATTTGGCTTACTTTTGAAAATGCCTGGGACTTGGCTGATTTTGGTTTTGTGGTATTAACTTTGGTTTGTCTCTTTGGTGCAGTCTGAGGACTGACTTTTGGGCTTTCTTTGTTTGACACGGTCTGGGGACCGATCTCTTGGAAGATAGTTGCAGATTATTCGTCTGGTACGAATAGTGAACTTGTTTCCTTGCCAAAATGCCTTGTTGGAGCAAGTTGTGTTGTTTGGGGTGCTGCTGTTGTTCCGCTGATGCTCGATTGGAAGAGAGGCAGCCTGCGCCTCCGGAAGCCACCTCCAACTTTGACATGTATGTGAAGCACGGCCTTGGCCCTATTATGTTTAGTACACTATGGCACAAATATACGAGGGACAATGCCGAGTTAGAGTGGCCGCTAACAGGTACCTTTGATGAACAGAAACTGAATTTCCTGCAGGATAAATTGTTTGCAAGATGAAGTAGGCAGTCGATGTTTGATTATCTCCAGGTATGGCAAAAGGAAGCTAAGCAAAGACGAATGAGAGCATAAAAAGAGGCTCGAAGAGGGAAGATGCAGACAGTAACTCAGAAGGCAGTAGCGTATGATAGAGAGAAAATAGAGAAGGGTATAGAGTGTGCTGATAGAAAGTTTAGGTTGCAGTGTGACAAATCCTATGTTGCTCGAGAAGAAGGTGCAACATCTGTAGAGGATCTGTTAGATACCCGACCCCCACCTCCATATGCAACGCAGAGACGAACAAGTTACTTACCTTCGGTAACGATATATCTGAACAAAACATTAGTTAGTTATAGATTCCTTACCTTAGAATTACCCCCAGGCGTCAGACTGGATCCGGAAAGTTTTTTCGTCAGCAGTACCTCTGCGCGTCGGAAGGTGTCGTTGGTCGGCTCCGCGTCCGTCGTTGGCGTCGTGGTCACCGGGATGACGTCGCGGCAGCTAATTAGACCCGCCCTCGCGCGCTGGCGTCAGTTCTGTACACTACTTTCCGCGCCAGAAACGCAGAGCCATGCAAGACACTGACCACTGGTGCACAAAACTAGGGCACTGAAAGGATGTCCTTAACCCTAGAAATCAGTTCGCAGAACGGGGAGGATGGGTGGGGCGGTAAGGAATCTATAACTAACTAATGTTTCTTACAGATATATCGTTACCGAAGGTAAGTAACTTGTTCATCTGAAAGAAATACGTTAGTTATAGATTCCTTACCTTAGTATAGATACCCCAGCAATACCAACCCTGGTGGTGGGTCTGCGAACCAAGATCACACCAGAAAATCCTGGAGAACAGAACGGACAAAGAAGCCGTCTCTCCGGACTTGGCTGCCAGGCAGTAGTGTTTGGTGAACGTGTGCAACGATGCCCACGTAGCTGCCAGACAGATGTCATTCAGAGGAACTCCTCTCCCCAAGGCAGTAGTGGCTGCCGTTGCCCTGGTGGAATGGGCGCTTAGCCCCACTGGAGGCTCCATTTTAGACAGAGAATAGCATGCTTTTATACACAAAACGACCCATCGAGAAATGGTTCGCTTGTGCACGGCCCGACCTTTTTTGGCACCCACGTAGCCAACAAAGAGTTGGTCATCCACCCGGAACTGATTTGTGCGATCCAGATAGAAGGAAAGCGCACGTTTTGGGTTCAGACGGTGGAGCCTCTCTTCCTCTTTCGAAGGATGCGGAGGTCGAAAGAAGGTGAGCAAAGTGATAGTCTGCCCGATGTGGGCAGTGACAACCTTGGGCAGGAAGGATGGACGAGTTCTAAGGACAACTTTGTCCGGATGTACAGAGAGAAAATAAGGCTTAGAAGAAAGCGCCTGGAGCTCACTCACTCGCCTGGCAGATGTGATGGCCACCAGGAACGCAGTTTTGAGAGCTAAGAGCCGTAAAGGATAGTTATGAAGCGGCTCAAAGGGAGCACACATTAAATAAGTTAAAACCAGGTTCAAGTCCCACTGAGGCATAACGAAGGGAATAGGAGGAAAAAGATGAGTTATGCCTTTCAAGAAGGGGCTTACAAGTGGGAACTTGAAAAGGGAAGGCTGATCTGGAAGCCGAAGGAAGGCAGAGATGGCCGAAAGATAGCCCTTGATAGTGCCCAGAGCAGAGCCCTGCTGGGCAAGAGAAATAAGAAACAAGAGGACCTCAGAAAGAGGGGCAGAAAGGGGATCCACAGCCTTTGCTGTGCACCATGCCACAAACTTGTTCCACCGGCAGGCGTATATCGTCTTAGTGGAGGGACGCCTGGCTGCCAAGATTACATCACAGACTTCAGGAGGCAGGTCGAAAGACGTCAACTGCCACCGCTCAATCTCCACGCAAGGAGGTGGAGGCTGGACAGGTTCGGGTGGAGGACCGTCCCCTGCTGCTGCGACAGAAGATCCTCCCGAAGAGGCAGTCTGATTGGAGGATCGATGGCCATGTTGAGCAGCTCGGGATACCAGACTCTTCGTGCCCAATCCGGGGCCACAAGAATGACTTGGGCCCGGTCGCGCCTGATCTTCTTCAGCACTCTGGGCAGAAGTGGTATAGGCGGAAAGGCGTACAACAGACCGCAACTCCACTCGGAACGAAAGGCGTCACCTAGCGAGTGCCGCCTTGGAAATTCCAACGCGCAGAATTGCTGACATTGCGCGTTCTCTTCTGTGGCGAATAGATCTAACCAAGGCTCTCCCCACTGTTGAAAGAGACCTTGCACCACCTCCGAGTGGAGACGCCATTCGTGATCCATCATGCACCTACGGATGAGTTTGTCTGCCCTGGCGTTCAGGGAACCTGCCAGGTGTTGAACCACCAGGCATATGCCCTGATGTTCCAGCCATGTCCAGAGGCGGAGGGCCTCTTGACATAGGGTCCACGACCCCACCCCGCCCTGTTTTTTGCAGTACCACATGGCGGTGGTGTTGTCCGTGAACACCTGCACTACAGAGGGAAGGAATGCCTTCAGTGCAAGACGAATCGCCCGGAGCTCCAGAAGGTTGAAGTGGAGCCTGGACTCCGACGGAGACCAGAGGCCTCTGATCTCCGCCTCTCTCATGTGGCCGCCCCATCCCAGAAGGGATGCGTCCGTCACCACAGTGTGGTCTGGTTGGGAAAGGGAGAGGGATCTGCCATTGACCCAATACTGGTTCGTGAGCCACCACTGCAGTTGTCGTGCAGTGCCCTCCGAGATCTGGATGCAATCGGACAGATTCCCCTGATGCTGCGCCCACTGGAACTTCAGGTCCCACTGCAGAGCCTGCATATGCCACCTGGCGTGATCGACCAGCAGGATGCAGGAAGCCATGAGGCCCAGCAGCCTCAGAGTCATTGTGACCGAAACCCGGGATAGAGGCTGAAAGATCGGAATCATAGCCTGAATATCCCAGACTCGCTGTTCGGGAGGATAGAACCGAAACCGCGTCGTGTCCAGAACCGCTCCGATGAAGAGGAGCTTCTGAGAGGGAATCAGGTGTGACTTCGGCACATTGATGGAGAACCCCAGCGAATGCAGGAGGTCGGCCGTAGTCCGGAGGTGGGAGACAACTGCCTGGGGCGAGCCCGCCTTCAACAGCCAGTCGTCGAGATAGGGGAAGACTGAAACCCCTGATCTGCGCAGATGAGCTGCGACCACCGCCATCACTTTCGTGAACACCCGAGGGGTGCTGGTAAGTCCAAAGGGGAGCACGGTGAACTGAAAATGCTCGTGGCCTATCGTGAACCCCAGGTAACGCCGGTGGGCAGGCAGGACGGGGATGTGAAAATAAGCTTCCTGCAAGTCCAACGTTACCATCCAGTCTTCCGGGTCGAGGGCAGACAAGACCTGAGCAAGCGCCAACATCTTGAACTTCTCCTTCCGGAGGAAGGAGTTGACGACCTGAGATCCAAGATAGGACGCAGGCCCTTGTCCTTCTTGGGGACCAGAAAGTAGTGGGAGTAGCAACCACGACCTACTTCTGGGACAGGAATGCGCTCGATGACTCCCGTGGCCAAGAGTGCCAAAACTTCCTGTTGGAGAAGGCCCAGGTGATCCTCCGACACGCGGTGGGATTGAGGTAGCATGGCTGGAGGGGTAGTATTGAAGGGGAGGGTGTAGCCCCTTCAGACTATTTACAAAACCCACCTGTACGACGTGATGGTGCGCCAGTGGGGGAGGTGATGGCGCATCCTGCCACCCACTGGCGTTTGATGGGCCTGAAAGGTGGACTAGGAGGGTTTGGAGGCTGCTGCGGAGGGGGGGTTGGTGGACTGGCCCGCCCGCTGGCCCCCGGAACCACGACGGTTGTTCCCACGTCCCCGGCCGCGCGAAGGTTGGGTAACTTACTGCGGCCTGTGGCTCTGGGCGGGACATAGCGGGGCACCCCTTCCGTAGCCACGAAAGGGGCGAAAAGCAGACTGCGCAAGGCGGGTGGAGAGGCCCAAGGACTTGGCCGTAGCCGGGGAGTCCTTGAAACGCTCTAGAGCGTTGTCTGCTTTGTCGCCAAAAAGGCGACGGCCATCAAA
Organism: Calotriton arnoldi; assembly: GCA_963921515.1. Lineage (NCBI taxonomy): Eukaryota > Metazoa > Chordata > Amphibia > Caudata > Salamandridae > Calotriton > Calotriton arnoldi. The sequence goes on from CAWUFW010014902.1 coordinate 77,424, forward strand.
GGGCATGTCCATCAATGTGTTCTGGACATCCCCTGAAAAGCCAGTCAACCTCATCCAGGCGTAGCGACGAAGTGCTACTGACGTTGAAATGGTCCTGCCCAGAGTCGGCGGTATCCAGCCCACAACGTATGGCAAACTTCGCTGCATCCCTCCCGGCGGCAACAGCCTGGGAGAGCACTGCCCGGGCCTCCTCCGGACACTGAGGCAGCACCTGCGCTACCGTATCCCACACCGAGTGGGAATAACGGCCCAAGAGACATGCGGTGTTTACCGACCGCAGTCCTAAGCTGGCGGAAGAGAAAATTTTCTTCCCAAGGTGGTCCAGCCTCTTGGATTCCCTTTCCGGTGGAGCGGTAGGGAATGCGCTTTTGGAAGTGGAGGCTTGGACTACCAAGCTCTCCGGGGTGGGGTGTTGGGAGAGGAAAGTGGGGTCGCCCGGGGCCAGGCGGTGGCGTTGTGCAATCATCCTGTCCACGGGAGTCCCCGTGTTGGGCCTGGACCACGTGCCCAAAAGGACGTCGTGAGGGCCTCATTGAACGGCAGCAAGGGCTCCGAAGAGCTCGCAGCCGGCTGAAGCACCTCTGTCAGGAGGTTAGTCCTGACCGCCACCGTAGGAAGCTCGAGGTTGAGAGCCTCGGCCGCCCTACGCAACACCACTGTGTATGACGCTCCCTCCTCCGTAGCCACGGTAGGAGGAGACAACATGACAAGGTCAGGGGAGGTGTCCAAACCACTGGCATCCCCCAGTTCCTCTCTCCAGTCCTGTTCACTGTCTAACTGGTCAGTCAGAGGGCCACCTGACCCCGCCCACTCCTCCTCCTCATCCTCTGGGTGCCATTCTGGTTGAAAAGGGACCCCAGGAGTGAACAGGGGCACAAAAACCCCTCTCGGCGCCGGATCCGGAGTCGGGCGATGCCGGTCCGGCTCCGAGTCCACGTCGGGATGGAGGCCGGGGTCGACGCCGGCCGGGGGGCTGACCGGCGTCGAACGCTGTAGTGGTGCCAGAGGAAGCGGCGCCGGTGGAGGCGTAATCAGGTCAACCAGCACCGATCCGGATCCAGGCCTGGATCCAAGGGGGGCCTGCGGCGACGGAGCCGACGGCAGAGAAGGCCTAGGCCCCCCAACCGAGTCCGCGGGGCCCGAAGGCGCGCCGGCGGGGTGGGTCTGCCCAAAGATGGCATGCATCGCCTCGTAGAACGTATGAAGCTGGGCGGGAGTCGCTCCGGGTCCCGGAAAGGGAGGGAAACGCGGAGTCGACTCGTCGGGCTCCGCGCGCGGAGCCGCGGGAGGGGCACCACCCGCGTCCCTCGTCAGATCGGCCGACCGAGGAGAAGTCGAAGGGCGACGGTGCTTCTTCGACTTCTTCTTATGCTTCGACTTACCCGACCCAGAGTCCGAAGACTTCGAAGACTTGGACGAATGGTGGTGGCTCCGCGACCGGACCCTCGACCTCCCTCGCGACCGGGACCTCAAACGGCGCGGAGCCGACTGCCATCAATCAATCAGGGAATTGTAAATGCGCTACTCACCCGTGAGGGTCTCAAGGCGCTGAGGGGGGGGTCCGCAGATCTGTTTAGCCGAAGAGCCAGGTCTTGAGGGTCTTCCTGAAGGTGTTCAGGGAGGGGGCGCATCTGATGTCTGCCGGTGCTCAAGCAGCTTTCGGGACCGCTCCCGCAAAGCCTTCGGCGCCATCGACCGGCAGTCGGAGCACGACTTGGGGTCGTGGTCGCGCTCCAGGCAAAAGAGACACACGCGGTGCAGATCCGTCACCGACATCATCCGATGACAGGAACCGCATGGCTTGAAGCCGGGCATCCCTCGTGCACCTTAGGAGTCGAAGATTCGAAAAAGAAGTTGACAAAAGCCGAGAAAAAGTCAGTGTAGGAAAGTGGCTCTATATATACTGCACTAAAGTAAGGTACAGTGTGTATAGGGTCCACAGTCCCCCAATGGTAAGGCAGAGGCTAAAGTTAGATATAACCTTACTCTCTAAAGTGGTAGCTTGGTCGAGCAGTAAGGCAGTATCAGAGGACAGTGTAAAGCATTTGTTGTACACACTCAGTCAGCAAATGGTCTCACACACTCAAAGACTGAACTCTAGGCCAATTGTTTGTATAAAAATATAGTTGTTTTATTTTAGAACCACCATATGTATCAAAATATACTTTCTCAGAATGGATTACCTTAATTAATCACTTTTCAAATAGGCAATAGACTTTTTGATTACAGTAGTCACAGTTGTTGCTAAAGGCAACACATGGTCAAACACAATGCAACATTGAGCTCAATGGAAAGTTTTAGTTAAATGCAATTAATTACTTTGTAGATTACTTTTCTAACCACAGGACTGGATCTTGGATTCAGTCCCGGGACACTTCCTGTAAACAGTTGAGTAAAAGCGTTTTGGTTACAGTAGTGATTTTTAAGGAATATTATTGTATTTTAAAAGTTGACACTTAGAACCTTTTCGAGGTAAAATTACCAATGTTATCCTATGGAAGGAAATTCAGTTTGCAGGTAAAGTATGTTTACGTTACTTTTGTAATCCAGTGCTGGGCTCTCAGGTTCAGCACTGGGATATCTATCTAAAACAGGCAAGTAATTACGTTTGTATCGTTGACACGATTTTTAAAGAATATTTGTAAGATTCAGAAATCGACACTTAGAAACTTTTTCGGCAAAAAGCAGGCAATGATATCCTATGGAAGGAATTTCAAGTTACTGGTAAGTACGGTTAAAATTACTTTTCAGGGTCAGTACTGGACTAAAAGATGCAGCACTGCGGTCTCTCCTGACAACAGGTGAGTAAATCGGAATTCGTTACTGTTGTGATTTTTAAGCAATATTTTGGTATTTCAAAAGTGGACACCAGTCAATGGATCCATATGGAAGAAAATTGAGTTAGCGGTAAGTAACGTTATGATTACTTTTCAGGGTCAGTGCTGGGCACCAAGATCCAGCACTGGGATCTCTCCTAATAGCAGGAGAGTATGTCCGTTTTCGTTACTCGGTTGATTTTAGGTGAATATTTTAAAGTTTGGAAACTCCACACTTAGAAGAATTCTCAAGTAAAACCAGTCAATGTTACCCTATGGAAGAAAAGTGAGTTATCAGCTTTAGGGTAAGTACTCGACTGGCAGAGTTAAGGTTCTGGGCATAGACTCAGGGGTCCCCCAGGGTCAGGTAAGTACAGTTGTTACACCCTCAGCGGCACAGGGGCGGCCGGGTGCAGAGTGAGTAGGCCCAATGTTATCCTATGGACGGCAGGGGGCCTTTGGTTGGTGGCTGCTGGCTAGCAGGCCACTCGGCTGTGGGAGCAAAGCTCCTGGTCACTTACTCAGGCCAAGTGGGGAAGTCGAACAGGGTAGTTGGTGCACCCTCAGCGGCACCGGGGCGGCCGGGTGCAGTGGGCTTTTGGGCTTTCGGGCGCCCAATGGTTTTCAATGGGAAAGCTGCGTGACGAACAAAGACTGCAAGCTCGGGGACGGTGATTCTTCAGGTGCGACCACCACTTCGAGAGGTAAGTTGGGAAGCTGTGGGAAGGGTAGGCACCCAGGAGTTGGGCACAGAAGGCCGTGGGGTGCAGGGGTGTCTTTAGGCGTCGGAAATCTTACCCTCGGCTGGTCGCGGTTGGAGGGGTCCCTGGTTCTGAGGCTGCAGGCGTCGTCAGGAGCGTCGAGGAGGGTCCTTGGGTGCTGGATTCTGGGTCACAGTCGCCGGGGGGACGTCCTCGTGGTATTTGCCCACTCAGGCACAGGCCGGGCTCGGCGGGTGCAGGATTCGCGGTTCCCGGTTGGCACCAGGGGTTGCTGCTTGCTTTGAGCAGTACCACTGCTCTTGGGAGTCCCAGGTAGTTAGAGTCACAAGGCAGTCAGGTCCTCCGGGGTTTGTGAGGTTGCTGACCACTGGAGGCGCCGGGGTTTAGCAGGAGCAGGTTCGAGGGTCGACAGGCCGGTAGGGCTGGGGCCAAATCAGTTGGTGTCTTCCTCTTGTGAGCAGCTGCACGGCAGGTCTTCTTGTTTCTTGTTCTTCTTTCTTGTTTCGGAATCTGGAACTGAGGAAGGAAGGTTCAGGGAGCCCCTAAATACTGAATTTAGGGGTGGTTACAGGTAGGTAAGGGCAGGCACCAATGGGTCCCTTCCCTGGGGTGGGTACACCCCCTATTCTGCCACTCTCCAGTGGGAGGGGGGCAGGAGCCTGTCCCTGGTTGGCTGGGTCCCCCCATCCTCAAGATGGCGGGGACTCGAGTTTGTGCTTCACCTCGCCTCCCCCACCTTAGGGGTGGAGTTGGCAGAGGTGGGCACAACCCATTTCCTGCCTCTGGTTTTCCCGCCGGTTCTCCCGCCAGAAGTGGGGGTAGAACCAGTGGGGACCAGTTTGCTGGGAGCAGCAAATGGTCTGGGGAAGCTCAAAAGGCGGCAGGCCTTTGAAGCTTCCCCTGCCCGTCCTCGGGGAGGAGGCTTTGGCACCTCGCCCCAGGATGCGCATTGTTTCAGGCCCCTGAGAGCAGAGGCTCTCGACCCAGGGGTCCAGAAACATGTCTGGTGGTGGCAGCCTGGGCAGCCACTCAGTCCGGACACTGGAGGTCGGGTTGGTTTCAGGGGGCATCTCTAAGATGCCCTCTGGAGTGCGTTTACCTTAAATCCCACACTGGCATCAGTGTGGGTTTAATGTGCTGAGAAGTTTGATACCAAACTTCTCAGTTTTCAGTGGGGCTATTATGGTGCTGTGGAGTTCGTAATGACAGACTCCCAGCACCATATACTCTTAATGGCAGCACTGCACTTACAATGCCCAAGAATGGACTTGGGCACAGGGCTCATGCCTCTGTGCCCTCACCACTGGCATAGTGCACCCAGCTAGAGGGGTGGCTGACCTAGGCCAGGGCAGTGGTTTGTAGGCATGGCACACAGGGATGTGGGCCATGTCGACTCTTCACTTTTGTTCTGCACCCAGACACGCAGCCTGCAAAGGCAGTGTGTGTGTGTGTGTAAAGGTACAGGGTCCCTAAGGGTGGCACAACAAGTGCTGCAGCCCTTAGGGGCCTTCCCTGGTCACAGTGCCCTGGGTACCCATGGTATCATTTACCAGGGGCTGACCTGTGGCCAGGGATGCCAATTGGGTGTAGGCATCAATGCAGTTTTAGGGAAGGAACACAGGCCCTGGGTACCTGGTTGGCAGGAGCCCAGGGCACACTCAGTCAAAGCACATCAGCAATTCAGCAAAAAGTGGGGGCATACCATGCACGAAAGATGGCACTTTCTCACAGTCAGTCAAAAAATGACTGGAGGTACCGCTCTTCCCGGATCTGCGCTGGCTGGCGCGGAAAAAGAAAGAACTGACGTCAGCGCGCGAGGGCGGCGTCTAAGTAGCTGCCGCGACGTCATCCCGGCGACCACGACGCCAACGACGGACGTGGAGCCAACCGACGCCACCTTCCGACGCGGAGAGGTACTGCTGATGAAAAAACTTTTTGGATCCAGTCTGACGCCTGGGGGTAATTCCAAGGTAAAGAATCTATAACTAATGTGTTTCTTTCAGATTATATCCTGCTGTCCCGCAGCCCCAGTCTTCTCTCTCTCTTGCCCCTGCCACTGGTTCTCCTGCTATTGACCTGGCTGCTTCGGCTACAGCACCTCCTGTTTCTTCTTCAGCTTCGCCTATCACGGTTGCAGTAACTGCAGGTCTCCCTGCTACACCTTTTGCTCCAACTTCTTCCCTCTCTCTATCACTTACGCCTACGACACAGTTGTTAGTAACTTTGATACCTGCCACTTCGACTGTTGTGCCCTCTCCACATCTCCTCTACCCGACAATGTTGAATGTAGGAACGCCGGTGCGCAGATTGAATGACGGGGACTGGGCGACTGCAAAGGAGCGAATGGGGCGGGTGCTGATTCGATCTGATGTGGGGAATGCAGAGAAGCAGATGGTAGCTAACCAGGCCCGAAGTCCGATTTACAGTGTGGTAGATGTGTGGAGTGTGCTGAAAGAGTATGAGCCGTTTGTACAGCAGCATGCCCTCAAACATATGTCGGCTACTTTGATTGGGTTGTGGGAACAGTGTTTTCATGGTGTTGTGCCCCAAATTATTTATGACATCCGGGATAGCATGTATGCTACTGATATGGCCCCTATGACGTCTTTAGTAATGTCGCTACTTTGATTGGATACCGAGGCAGGTTGCACCAGAAGAGCCCGACAACAGTGTCTCAGTTTCCGATGAGGGAAGTACATCCGATCTTCCACCCTGAGATACCGGAGTTGCGAGATCAGAGGGATGCTGTCGTCAGACAGCGAGTAGAGGCTCGCTTCCAAGAACAGTGGGTTTACACTCCTTGGAAGAGGAGTGAGGTTTGTCCCTTAAAAGTCAGTTACCTGACCCTAGGAAAAATCCAACGGAATACTATAAAGAATTAACAGAGGCTGCATCGTCGACGGTAATGACGTTGGCAGACATTGAGATGTTTTTCGGTTTATTGGTGCCAGTTGATATCTGGCGGCAGGTGCATACGCAGGACCATGCTGTGGAGTTGGGTGGCACTTGAGATGAGATCAGGGCATGGGATAAAGAGAGGAAGCCTGGTGACAAGCCTAAGGCTGAGATACTAGCTTTACCAGGTCGAATTATTACTTACATGCACTCTCTGATTCCACCTAGAAGAGTGGATTGGGACAAGTTAACAGCATGTCGTCAGAAGAAAGATGAAAGCGTATCAGATTTTTTTACTAGGTTTGAAGGTGTGTTTTTGGATTTCAGTGGGCAGGATTTGTCGATGGAGGGAGGTGTCCGACTGTTCGTTAACAGATTTGTTACGAATTTGTTTCACGAGATCGCAACTCGGTAGCAGGCTTCGGAGAGCACTTGGACTACCTCTTCCCCATCAGTGATATTAAGCATGGCACAGTATTATGAGCATAGAGAGAACGAAGAGAAGGAGAAGGTGGAGAAGAAAAATAAAAAGATGAAGACGAAGGTGTTGATGCAGCAGGTGTCCGGGGGAACGGTAGAGGACGAGGCATTGGTCCGGCCCGACAGCTGCCCCGCACTAGGAAAAATGCCGCGCCTGTGGGGCCGAACCAGTGTGCATATTGTAAGGAGGAGGGGCATTGGTGAAGTGAGTGCCCGACATTGTTACAAAAGGTTGCGGCCCCTAGAGGACGGGGTTCTCGTGGACGGGGTCGCGGAGCTGGTGGACATGACGGAGGCCAGGGAAATGAGGAACAGCAAGGTCGCTCTGATCAGAACTATTTTGATGACCCTCGGGGGGCGACAGTACTATCATGATGACTACGAATTGGATGAAGTGGCTGGGTTAGCTCATGGCTAGGACAGCCAGGGACAGGGTGAGGGATCAGTTCAGATACCTGTAGATCAGCGCGGACCTTATGTTACTGCCGATTTGCAGGGATCAGCTAAAAAATTCTTAGTGGATACAGGCGCAATGAATAGCTCTGTTTCTCGTTCACTGGTCCCCGGGGCAGCCCTGTCCGGCCAAAATAATGTTTCAATAGGCTTTTCAGGTATACCAGTTGTGAGCCCCATTTCTGAGCCACTTGCCCTGACTATTGGTCCTTTCACTGTAGATTCGCCCTTTCTGTTGACATCTAACTGTGGAGAAAATCTGATGGGTTTGGACTTGTTGAAAAAATTGCATGCGACAATTTCTTGCTCCCCGGATGGTGTCTATATGACAGTAGGACCTAATGTAGTGAGCTCTAAGCAATGTTTGTCAAAGGACGAGCCCCATCCTGCTGAGTTTAAGGACGTGCCAACAACTTTATGGGCCACAGGTGATACGGACGTAGGGCTGTTGCAGATACCTCCGGTTTCTATCAGGGTCAAGGAAAACGCTGTTCTCCCTCGTATCCCTCAGTACAAAATACCGCAAGCAGGGGAGCGAGCACTATTGCAGATTATACAGGATTTGATTAGGTCAGGGGTTGTTGAAGAGACGACTGCGAATGTGTGCAATAGCCCTATTCTTCCCATTCTTAAGAGGACACCCTCGGGTTCCTCTGATGATCATACGGATGTCTATCGGTTTGTGATTGATTTGCGTGAGGTTAATAAGATCGTGGTCCCTCAGTTTCCCGTTGTCCCCGACATCACTGCCCTTCTGACTATGATTCATTCCTCTGCCAAATTCTTTTCTGTCATCGATTTGAAGAATGCGTTCTTTAGCATTCCAATCCATCCAGACAGTAGACATCTGTTTGGATTTGCCCTTGCGGGCAGAAGCTTTAGATTCTGTCGAGCTCCTCAGGGCTATACTGAAAGTCCTAGCATATAAAGTCAAGCGTTGAAAGGCCAATTGGATTCCCTCACACTTCCCCCAGGAAGTACGTGGACGATCTCTTGATCACTTCTGACACTGAAGACGGTTGCAAAGATGCATTTGGCCCATCACGGGCATAAAGTGTCCCTTTCCAAATTCCAATATTGTCGACAGGTCACCTACTTAGGTCACCTACTGTCGAAGGAGGGAAGGAGACTAACACCTGAACGCATTAGTGCTATTGTTAAAATGCCCATCCCCAAGACTCAGCGGGATGTGCGCTCTTTCATAGGCATTACTTCGTATCGTCGTCACTGGATGCCTAACTTTTCCCTACTAACAAAGCTGCAGTTGCAACTAACCACTAAAGATGTGCATGAACCCTTGCCCTGGACGCCTGAATGTCAACAAGCTTTTGAGCAACTAAAGGTCGCGCTTTGCTCTGCGCCTGTGCTTGGCACGCCGGATTACCAGAAGCCATTCGTGTTGTATGTACACAAGATGGCTGGCTGGGCGCTCTTTGTCTTAACACAGGCCTTTGGAGGTAAGCAGGTGAAGTGTGCTTATTTTTCTGCGATTCTTGATAACGTCGCGAGAGCCCTCCCGAGCTGTTTAAGAGCGGTCGCGGCCGTGGCCGTCTCTATCCGACAATCGGCAGGGCTCATTCTTGATACCGATCTCACAGTCATAGTACCGCATGCTGGGGATACACTTTTGAACAGAACAAAGACGCAGCACCTTACCAGTGCGCGTCTGACTGGCTATGAGCTGACCCTATTTGCACCACATGTCACCATCAAAAGATGTGCCATGCTGAACCCAGCCACGTTACTACCCCTCCCTTCTGAGAGTGAGGAAATTGACATCCATGATTGTCTTTTTCGTACTGAAGAGGAGACGAAGGGACGGGTAGACCTGACTGATGTTCCCCTATCTGAACCCCGAGGGAAGCTATATGTCGATGGCTCTTGTTTCAAACTACCGGATGGCACAACAACTGCGGCATATGCCATAACTACCTTGCACACAGTAGTTGAGACGTCCAGAGTTCCCTATCAATCGGCCCAAGCTGCAGAGTTAGTTGCCCTTCTTCGAGCTTGTGAGCTAAGTGAGGGACTGACTGTCAATATTTTCACTGACAGTCAGTACGCCTTTGGAGTCGCCCATAACTTTGGGCGGCTCTGGACGGAGAGAGGATTCCTAACTTCACATGGGTTAAAGATCCAGAATGGCCCGTTGATACACAGGCTTTCGTCAGCCCTGACACTTCCCAAGAAGTTAGCAATAGTGAAGTGCAGTGCCCACAAGGCAATTACTGATGATGTGGGAAGGGGAAATGCATTTGCAGACTTAACAGCTAAGGAGACAGCTCGAACAAAAATGAAAAGAATGTTTGTGGAAGGCCCTGCTAGATGGGTACCCGATGTTACTATGTTTGAGGATACACTGGATAATGTCAAGGAAATCCAAAGTGAGGCAACGATTGAGGAGCTAGCAGTATGGCAGGAAAGCACGGCACGTTTAGACGAAGATGGGTGCTGGATGGATAAGTCAGGAAAGCAAAGGTGGATGTTACCAGATGCCTATATCCTCCCTGTAGTCACTATGGCCCAGCTCACATTAGCGCCAAGGGCATATGCAAACTATTGGACCCTGTGTGGCAGAATGATAACATCCCGAAAGTAGCTGTCCATTTGGTTAAGTATTGTATGGTATGCATGATGAACAACCCTGGGAAGGGCACTCCTACACCCCCTGGCAATTTCGCACCCCCTTCGTTCCCTTTCGAGGTCCTACAAATGGACTATATCGAAATGGAACGGGTTAATAACTTGAAATATGTGTTGGTGGTTGTTTGTGCATTTAGTAAATGGGTTGAGGCTTACCCCCACTAAGGAGAATACAGCTTTGGCGACGGTGAAAGCCCTCCTGAAGGAGTTCTTTTCCCGTTTTGGTTTGCCTCGTTTGATTTGGAGTGACAATGGCAGTCACTTTAATTCAAAAGTTATTCAGTAGGTGTGTGATGGGCTACACATTAGACAGAAGTTCCACGCCGCACACCACCCCCAATCAGCAGGCTTGGTTGAGAAGTACAATAGTACTCAAACTGAAATAGGAAATAATTCAGGAAAGCACAGGATTGAAGTGGCCAGATGCTTTACTGTTAGCTCTTTTGTCAACAAGAGCTACGGCGCACACTAGAACAGGATTATCACCATATGAGGTCGTGTTCGGACGCCCAGCAAATGTTTGGGGCGTCCCTCGACCTAGACGCTTCTCTGAAATTGAGTACCCATTGTTAGTAGACTATCTTTTTGAGTTGACTAAAAATTTGCGTTCTATTCATCAACAGATCCACGAGACGCTTCAACCGCCAACAGAAGGGCCCGAGCACACCATCTGACCTGGGGATTTTGTTATCGTCCAGCACTTCCAGAGGCGAGGGGGCCTGGAGCCCTGTTGGAAGGGGACCCTGCAGGTGCTTCTTGCGACCAGGAGTGTCGTCAAAGTGACCGGTCGGAAGAACTGGCTTCACCTCAGCCATTGCCGCAAGGTGCCGTTGCCTCTCCCCTATGATCAATGGGTGATCGATGGCATTGGTGACCACGAGATGGAGAAAGTGCCACGTTTCGTCCCCTTTTCGGATGCTCGACTGACGCGGGTGCAAACAGAGGAGGAGAATGATGCCGCATTGAATGAGGCGGTCCCCCCAGAAATAAGGGCCGCCCAGGATTCCTCTCCATCTGGCCCACAAGTGCCTGAGTCTCAGTCCCTTGGCCCCTCTGAATTTGAGCCCGTTTACTGATCACTCCGTGCCCGGAGTGGCTAGGTACAATTTGCGTCCCCGACGGAGGGACAGTGCACCAAAGGAAAAGTCAGATTAGTAGGGATGGACTGCATGGATGAAGAATAGGGTGTATGTACCCTGCCCGCGGTACCAACGATAGCTTAGGGAAAGGGAGTTTGGTGCATTGTCTGAGACATTGGACAGGATAAGCTGAGGGTGCCTTCCCAGAAGAGGGGGGTGCCCTATCCTGGACAGCGTGGGATTTCTTCAACGGGCCGCGATCGCGCTGCCCCACCGCTGTGCTCAGTAGCACCACCATAAAGGAACAATAGGAGTCTCCCAGCGAGGCTCAGAAGGACACTGGAACATTTTTGCCCATCCTCTTGCTCCCTTGTCACAAGCCCCCTTGCACTGCATTTTTCCCCTCTGACCACCATGTATCCTTTTGGCCGCCCAGTTGTTGAGAAGGAACAGCCTTTTGCAGCACCACGTTTGGAGGAGAATGGGGTTGGTTGGCCCAGTTGGTCAAGAAAAAGCAAAATTGTGTTTATGTCAATTGTCCTGATTTCTCTTGTAGAAATGCTTGGAATAATGTGGTTCCTTGAAGAAAAATATCCTGTGCATTCCTTGATTGGTACAACACCTGGTCCCCCTGAACATATGTTTGTAACTTTGGCACCTCACAAGGGCCAACACCAAAAGACTTATGTAGATAATTGGGAGAGGATGTAGCCTTATGGCCGGGTTCGAGTCTCGGCAACGATGCTCAACATCCTGTGATTTTGGGCAAATCACTTAATCTCCCCCTGCCTCACAAAAATGAATGTGTCCATCTGTAATGAAACCGATGCTAATGTAAAGCGCTCTGATACATGATATCTTCGGGTCTAGTTCGCACTATATAAAACTCTAAAAAAAAAAAAAATAATAAAAAAATGTGTTCCTCTAAATGTTACACCAAGTTCATGGTCTGTCTAACGTTACCAATTGCTGGATTTGTGGCCTCCTCCCTTCCGTGACACACAAGAATTATGTATTGTTGTCAATGCCTTTCTCTTACCTCGGGAGTTGTGAAGGCTGGTTTCAGCTCTTCACTATGGTATACACTCATTATCACTCTGATACTATGAATAAGACGTTAGCTGACTATGAAACTGTCTTAGAGTATATACATGTACATCAACGGTTTACCCCGGGGGAACAAGGAACACCTGATACCTTGTCTCCGACAGCTTGCATGAATGTTTACGAAAGAGAACAAAATGTAACATGGCTTCAAAATGAGATGTCTGATTTTTGGGATTTTAATGTCACAGAATACTTTAAGTCCTTCCAGTTGCGAAACATTACTCATGATGTGGCAATGCCGGTGCCAGTGGTAAACATAACAGCAAGTTTCTGTGTCAGGAGAAAAGGGAAAGTAGGGGTAGGGGTGAATAATTGCAACTACACCTATGTGCTGAGCACCGCCAATAGCCCACCTTTGCTGCCCCCTCACAACGTTTACTTTGTCTGTGGGTCCCAGGCCTACGTTTGGCTTCCCCGAGGGTGGTCTGGGACATGCTATCTCTCTTTTCTCCTTCCCCCAGTGTATATAGCGCCATCCAACTACCATAAGGACCACCGTCTACAACACAGGAGTGTCCATCTGTCCCGTGTTAGACGAGTTATAGACACTGCAGACATTGATCAGACAGATACCACACTGCAACAGTTCACCGATGCCATGAAAGGTATTGTTTCCTTTTGGGGCCCCATGTCAATAGCCTAAATATTCGCAGACTCACTAGGGTGGTAGAAGGAGTGATAAATGTAACTGCTGGTATCCTGACTAACTTTACAGCTGAGCTTCAGGCTACGAGACTTGTTGTTCTTCAAAACCAGATGGTGCTAGACGTCATCCTTGCTGACCGGGGTGGGGCCTGTCACAGCATCGGAAGTAGTTGCTGTGTGTACATACTGGATCATGCTCTGAATGTATATGCTGCTATACAGAAGCTCCATAGGCTTGCTTCAGACATACACCAGGAGAATGGCACATGGTCTCTCACTGGGTGGTTTTGGGGCCTATTCGCATCCTGGGGTTGGAAGATTATCATTTTCCTGGTTGCCATAGCTGGTATCATTCTAACATGTTGTCTGTGCATACATTGCCTTCCTGCCTGTTGTGCCTGCTGTGTGAAAATGTTGACACCTCGCCCAAACTCTTTGGAATATGATTCTACGAACAAAGCCATGATGATGCAGGACATCCAGGATATGAGGTGTATAGACGAGGGCATTTTTGAATATTAATGCTATATGCCTAGCCTTATAGAGTTTTTAGTTCTGGGTGGTAGCCGCATAAATTAGAAAATGTTGCCTCTGACCGAATTTTCTTCCTATTTTTAGAATAGTGAAACCTTGACCTCTGGTCCAGGCCAGCTCTCTCCCCAGCAGCTCCGCATTTCTGTGCGCCTCTCCACTGCGCCGAGTCCTCCCCCTGGTGAGGGTTCGAGCCGGCTACCCGCTCCTGTCTCCTGCCTGAAGCTGCACCCGTCTCCGCACCTCGCCCCCTACTTCCACTGATCTCTTCTCGCACCCTCTCGCCGCCCTCCTTCTCATTTTTCGCCCTCCTTAATTGTCATATTTCTCTCTCCTCGGCCCCGCCAGTCCCTCGCTTCGCCGTTTTTCCTGCCACTGCACACTTGCGGCCCCGCCCCCTAGTCAGCCCCGCTCCCGCCTCCCTACCTCTCGTCCCGCCCCCTTCCCCTTCTTAATGGCAGCCGCTGACCCCTGACCTTGACTGGTAGGTCGCTCCCCCACCACACAGCTCCGTCTGTGTGCCCTGCTGCTGCCCCCGATTGTGCTCCGTTTTCCTTTCTGTGCCCCCTTGCTGCCCCTGATTGTGCTCGTTTTTTCCTTTCTGTGCCCCTCTTGCTGCCCCTGATTGTGCTCGTTTTTCCTTTCTGTGCCCCCTTGCTGCCCCCGATTGTGCTCGATTTTTCCTTTCTGTGCCCCCCTTGCTGCCCCTGATTGTGCTCGTTTTTTCCTTTCTGTGCCCCCTTTGCTGCCCATGATTGTGCTCGTTTTTCCTTTCTATGCCCCCTTGCTGCCCCTGATTGTGCTCGTTTTTTCCTTTCTGTGCCCCCCTTGCTGCCCCGGATTGTGCTCGTTTTTCCTTTCTGTGCCCCCTTGCTGCCCCTCATTGTGCTAGTTTTTCCTTTCTGTGCCCCCTTGCTGCCCCTGATTGTGCTCGTTTTTTTTCCTTTCTGTGCCCCCTTGCTGCCCCTGATTGTGCTCGTTTTTTCCTTTCTGTGCCCCCTTTCTGCCCCTGATTGTGCTCATTTTTCCTTTCTGTGCCCCCTTGCTGCCCCTGATTGTGCTCGTTTTTTCCTTTCTGTGCCCCCCTTGCTGCCCGATTGCGCTCGTTTTTCCTTTCTGTGCCCCCTTGCTGCCCCTCATTGTGCTAGTTTTTTCCTTTCTGTGCCCCCTTGCTGCCCCTCATTGTGCTCGTTTTTTCCTTTCTGTGCCCCCCTTGCTGCCCCTGATTGTGCTCGTTTTTCCTTTCTGTGCCCCCTTGATGCCCTGATTGTGCTCGTTTTCCCTTCTGTGCCTGTTTCCCGCCGCTGCGCCCCTGCGGCCCCGCCCCCTCACTGCCCATTCGCTGCCCCATTCCCTGCTCCTCCCTCCCACCTCCCCATTTATGGCGGCCGCTGTGCGGCCGCGCAGCGGACGTGCCGCTGGCGCGCCGAAGGCGCGCCTAAGGCAAGCCCGTCTGCGCCCGGCCGCGCCGTGACCGCGCCCAGCGCCAGACCCCCTGGTCCGGGCATCCCCCGCGCCCGCCACATCAACAGACGCCGATACGACACCAGCACCCTCCACGCACTCAACCCCGGAAAAGATCACGCCTGCTACCAGGCCACCCCGAAGCGCACCCAAGGTCCCTTCACCTGCCGGAACTGCAGCTTCGCCAGCACCCGCCCCGCCAAACCACCGCCCAGGAAAGAACCCAACTACCTCAGATGCATCCTCCTCAACACCCGCTCCGCCCGCAAACACGCCATCGAACTCTGGGACCTTCTCGACTCAACCTCCCCAGACGTCGCATTCCTGACGGAGACCTGGCTGAATCCCGCTTCAGCCCCCGACATCGCCATTGCCATCCCGGACTGATACAAGATCACCCGCAGGGACCGCACCAACGGAGTCGGAGGAGGCATCGCCATCGTCCACAGGAACACCCTCAGAGTCTCAACCAACACCGACGACACCCTCAGCACCGCCGAACACATGCACTTCCAGATCCACACCGATCCCAACACCACCCTCAGAGGAACCCTCATCTACAGACCCCGACCACAGTTCAGCGATTCCATCGCTGACTTCGTCAGCACACACGCCATCGCCTCCACGGACTACATCCTCCTCGGGGACCTGAACTTCCACCTCGAGAACAACAAGGACACCAACTCCACCACCCTGATCGACAACCTCGCCACCCTCGGACTCAGACAGCTCGTGACTACACCCACCCACGCCGCCGGCCACACGCTCGACTCCATCTTTTCCGCAAGCCCACACGTCTCCTTCAACCACACCTCCGAACCCCACTGGACTGACCACCACTGCATCCACTTCACCTACAGGAAGCCCACCACGCACCACCGCACCGAACAAATGCCTCGCCGCTGCTGGAGCAGAGTCACGGAAGACCAGCTAACCACAACCCTCGCCCTGAGCCCACCCGCCGAACCCTCCGACCCCGACACCGCCGCCCGCAACCTCAGACAGTGGATCGACGACTGCGCCAACACCCTCGCCCCGCTCAAGAATCCGCCCAACAGCCACACCAGCAAGAAAGCCACCTGGTTCACCGAAGACCTCCAGGCCTCCAAACGAACATGCCGAAAACTGGAGAAGATCTGGCTCCACGAACGGACAGCGGACAGCTACGCCGCCCACAAGAGCGCCACCCGCAGTCACCATCACCTCATCAGATCCGCCAAAAGGGCCTCACTCAAAGACCGCCTAGACAACAACGCACACAACAGCAAAGAGCTCTTCAACATCGTGAAGGAACTCTCCAACCCCAGCTCCAACACCAACGACATCCAGCCGTCGCGAGACCTGTGCGACTCACTGGCCACCTTCTTCCACCGCAAAATCGCCGACATCCACGACAGCTTCAACACCACGACCGCCCCGGCAACCACCGAGACCACTGCCCCCACAACCACCAACCGCCTGCTCTCCTGGACCAACATCAACGACGAGGACACCAGCGAGATCATGAACACCATCCACTCCGGTTCACCGCTAGACCCGTGCCCTCACCACATCTTCAACAAAGCCAGTACAGCCATCGCGCCCCATCTCCGGAAAATAATCAACATCTCCTTCGAGACAGCAACCTTCCCGGAAAGCTGGAAGCACGCCGAGATCACCGCCTTACTCAAGAAACCCAAGGCAGACCCCAAGGACCTCAAGAACTTCCGACCCATCTCTCTGCTCCCGTTCCCCGCGAAGGTCACCGAGAAAATCATCAACAAACAACTGACCCGCTACCTCGAGGAGAACAACATCCTGGACCCTTCCCAGTCCGGCTTCCGCAGCAACCACAGCACCGAAACCGCCCTCATCGCCGCCACCGATGACATCAGGACCCTGCTAGACAACGGAGAAACAGCAGCCCTCATCCTCCTGGACCTATCAGCCGCCTTCGACACGATCTGCCACCACACACTACGAACACGCCTTCACGACGCCGGGATCCAAGAGAAGGCCCTGGACTGGACCACATCCTTCCTTTCCGGCAGAACACAAAGCGTCCGCCTCGCCCCTTCCGATCCAAGGCCACCAAGATCATCTGCGGCGTACCCCAAGGCTCCTCCCTCAGCCCAACGCTGTTCAACATCTACATGGCACCCCTCGCCCACGTCGCCCGACAGCACAACCTCAACATCATCTCCTACGCCGACGACACCCAGCTGATCCTCTCCCTCACCAAAGACCCTCACACCGCCAAAGCCCACCTCCACGAAGGAATGAAGGCCGTCGCCGAATGGATGAGGACCAGCCGACTGAAGCTGAACTCGGACAAGACGGAGGTCCTCATCCTTGGTTCCAACCCTTCAGCCTGGGACGACTCCTGGTGGCCAACATCACTGGGAACAGCCCCGTCACCCACCGACCACGTACGCAACCTAGGGGTCATCCTCGACCCCACCTTCTCCATGACTAAGCAGGTCAACGCCGTTTCCTCATCCTGCTTCAACATCCTCCGAATGCTCCGCAGGATCTTCAAGTGGATCCCCACCGAAACTAGAAAAACAGTCACCCAGGCCCTCGTCACCAGCAGACTGGACTACGGAAACGCCCTCTACGCAGGAACGACGGCTAAGCTCCTGAGACGGCTGCAACGCATCCAGAACGCCTCTGCACGTCTTATCCTCGACATCCCCCGACGCAGCCACATCACACCCCACCTGAGAGACCTGCACTGGCTCCCTGTCAACAAGAGGATAACCTTCAAGCTCCTCACCCACGCACACAAAGCACTCCACAACTCCGGACCAGCCTACCTCAACAGACGACTCAGCTTCTACACCCCCACCCGCCAGCACCGCTCGACCAGCCTCGCCCTCGCCACAGTCCCCCGCATCCGGAAAACGACCGCCGGCGGCAGATCCTTCTCCCACCTCGCCGCCAAGACCTGGAATACCCTCCCCACCAACCTCCGACAGACCCAAGACCTACTGGCCTTCAGAAGACTCCTCAAGACCTGGCTCTTCGATCAGTAGCAGCACCACCCCTCCTCTTCCCCCAGCGCCTTGAGACCCTCGCGGGTATGTAGTACGCTTTATAAGTGACATGATTGATTGATTGATTGCACGGTCGCGCAGCGGACGCGCGCAGCGGGCGCGCCGCTTGCGCGCCAAAGGCAAGCCCATCCGCGACCCGATCTCAGCCAGCGCCAGGAACCCTGGATCTCCGACCATCCATCGCTACGACACCACCACCCTCCTCGCACTCAACCCCGGAAGACTCAGACTGCTTACAGGCCTCGCCGAACACGACCCACGGCCAATTCTCCTGCCTCCACTGCCGCCAGACCCTCACCACCACCCCGGCCTCCAACACCACTGACGCCAACATCCTCCTCAACGTGCGCTCCGTACACAAACACGCCATGGAAATCTGGAACCTACTCGACTCTCTCTCGCCCGACATCGCCTTCTTCACGGAGACCTGGACCAACGCCTCCTCCGCACCCGACATCAACACCGCCATCCCGGACGGATACAAGATCCAGAGGAGAGACCGCCCTAACCACCCGGGAGGGGGCCTCGCCATCGTCCACAAGAGCACTCTCTGCCTCACCACCTCCAGCGAAACACTCCCCTCCGCCGAACACCTGCACTTCCAGGTCCAGACCAGCCCCAACACCACGCTCCGAGGAACCCTCGTCTACAGACCCCCCCGGACACCCTTTGCCACCGCCATCACCGACTTCATCGCACCCCACGCCATCGCCTCAATGAACTACATACTCATGGGAGACCTGAACTCCCACCTCGACAACCCCAGCGACCCCAACTCCACCATCCTTCGTGACAACCTCGCCAGCATCGGACTCAAACAACTCGTCACCACGCCGACCCACAGAGCAGGACACACCCTCGACCCCATCTTTGCTGCAGGAAACAGCGTTCAATTCAGCCACACAACGCAACCACCATGGACCGACCACCACTGCGTACATTTCACCGCAGGCAAACCCAAGGCTCCCAAACCAGCCCACGCCCTCCACGAAGGAACTGGAGCAAGGTCACCGATGAGCAACTCAACTCCACCCTCACCCGAGACAACCACACCTGGGCACCCGACGCAAACATCGCAGCCAGAGGACTCCACAACTGGATCTTCAACTGCGCAGACGAGCTCGCCCCGCTACGCAACCCTGACAAAAAGCGCCCCAAGAAAGCCGCCTGGTTCACCACCAATCTCCAACAAGCCAGGCGCACCTGCAGACACCTGGAGAAGAACTGGAGAAACACCAAGACAACCGAAAACTACTGCACCTACAAGGACGCCATGACGGACTACCGCATGAGTTTGATTCTGGGGACAGTAAACTTAGACTGAACGGCGGAGCGCAGAGGACGTGAGGGTATATAGGATTGGGCTAAAGATTGCAGATATTGTGGAGCCAGACCAGTTTTGATTTTGAACATATAGCTCAGGGCTTTGAATTTGATACAATTCTCCATCTTTAGCCAATGAAGATCGCAAAGAAAGCCAGAGATAGGTGCAGACTTAGGAACATGGCAAAGCAGCCTGGCAGCCGCATTTTGTACCACCTGCAGTCTTTGTATCACAGCTTTGTTAGAACCCAAATAGAGGACATTGCCGTAGTCTAGTCTAGAAGTGACAAGGGCCTGGACTACTGTTCTCTGAGTGGAGAGGGGTAGCATCCAAAGAATTTTCTTTAACCATTAACAAGTTGAAGCCACCTTTGTGACTTGTTGTTTCATCGACAAATGGTCGTCGATGATAATGCCCAGGTTACGAACCTGATGAACAGGCTGGGGTAAGGCACCCATTTCAGGGGGCCAATGCTGGGGACCCCAGAGATCTTGTTGCTTCCCTAAGATCATAACTTCCGTTTTTTCACCATTAAGTTTGAGTAGATTATTTTGCATCCAAGACGCAATTTTCCTCAAACCAGACTGAAGAGCAGATGATTCAGATTCCTTAGATGAAGAGAGAGAAAAGATTATCTGCGTGTCATCAGCATAGGAAAATAGGGACAGCCCAGCCTCTTCTGCAACATCTGCCAGCGGGCGAACGTAAATATTAAACAACAAAGGGCTCAACAGAGAGCCTTGTGGCACTCCATAAGGGGACAGCTGGGATTTAGAGCTGGCCGTGGAAGAAAAGACCTGAAACGTACGGTTAGTGAGAAAGGAGTGGAGCCATTGAAGAGCTAAGCCCTCAAGACCCAAGAATTGCAAAGCTCTCAACAAAACATTGTGAGACACCGTATCGAATGTGGCACTAAGGTCCAATAAAATAAGGGCCACTGTGTCACCCAGGTCCAGTCGGTGTCGCAGCATTTCGGTGACTCCTAGCAGAGTAGATTCAGTGGAGAACCCAGTTCTAAAGCCCGATTGAGAAATGTGAAGGAAGTTCTGGGACTCAACAAAGGAGGACAACTGGGAGTTCACATGTTTTTCAAGAATTTTGGAAAAAGCCGGGAGCAGTGAAATAGGGCGAAAGTTGGATGGCTTAGTTGGATCAGCATTGGCCTTCTTTAAGAGAGGGAGTACCATGGCATGTTTCCATTCTGGAGGGAACCAAGCCCTCCTGTAAGGAGGCGTTGAGGAGATCCATAATTAGCGCACGTATAGGAGACTCAAGCTGTTTCAACACTGAGATAGGAAGTAAATCACAAAGGGAGCCAGATTTAATGTTTGCCAGAAGCTGGTTGAAAGAGCTCGCTTCCAGGAGAGACCAAGCTTCCAGTTTGTTGATGAATTTAGTATTCCTATGAGTCTCCAATATCGTGGCACTAGTAGCATTAGGGGTGGTATTGGTCGGGTATAAAGTATTTAAGAGATTGTCACTAGACAGTGCAGAATATATTTTTTCGACTTTGCTCACAAAGTAGTGGGCAAGATCCTCACATTGAGTTTCATTAAGGACAAGAGGGGTAGTCTGACTTTCCGACCCGGATAGTTCTTTAACCACCTTGAACAGGGTCTTGGAGCATTTCTGAGCTTGAGATATTTTAAGAGAAATATACTCAGCTCGAGCTGTTTTGCAAAGAGTATGGTAATCCCTTATGGCCTTTTTATAGGCCAATTTAGCCTCAGGCAGATAGTGTTTTCTCCATTGTCTTTCTAGAGTTTTATATCTAGTTTTTTCATTCTTGAGCCTCTTGGTAAACAAGGGGGCTGGTGGCCGATGATTACTAAACCGTTTGTTGGATAAAGGAAGGCAGGTATCTACTGATTGTAAAATCCAACTTTGGATAGCCCCAAGATCCGCAATTGCCATCTGTTTGATAGCTGGTGTGCTGTGGGCTAAAGAATTGTTTAAAGCTCCAACATCGAGCTTTGCCAAACTTCTGACTTTGGTTCCGTCAAGGCTACCGGGGGGCAGGGAGCGACTTTTATCAGAAAAGTGACAGCAAAATGATCCGACCAGCACAAGGGGAGAGCAGGGGGGCAACAAATATCAGGCAAATTCGAGAAAATGGGGTCGAGCAGGTGACCTGCTACACGAGTCGAACCTGAATTGCGGAGTTGGATATTCATTGCTTCAAGATCGGCAATGAATGCAGCGCTTTTAGTGCATGCAGGATCATCTAGGTGGAGATTCAGTTCACTCAGAATGGTAAAATTGGCGGCATTCAGAAAATAAGGGGTTATTAGGTCGGGGGAAGGACGATGCCCACGGTCCAGCTGGACCAGGGGGACGATAAACTAGTATACCCGAAAAGGTGAACTTGGGTGTAAGTGTGATTTTAAATAATGAAGCTTCGCAATCAGTGATATGTAGATGCTCAAATTTACAATCAAAAGAACTTTTATAAATGATGGCAATGCCCCCCCCTATCTTTAATTTCCTGTCCTTTCTGAAGATGGAATAATTCGTTGGAAGTGCTGCAGCTACATCAGGACCTGAACTGTCGTGTAGCCAGGTCTCTGTAAGAAAGACAGCATCAGGCTGATTATTAAGCAGAAGGTCAAAAATATCCGCTTTGTGTTTCGGAAGTGAACGGCAATTAATGCTATAGAAAGTGAATTCCTTATTCAATAAAGGTGTGTTTTTGAGCGTAGTATTCCCCTGTAAATCCGTGTAGATGGGAATCCCCGATTCACTGTTTTTAACTCGGGCTCTACCGTTATAATCATTGTTTATTACACCAGTAGAAGAGAACCTGCAGTGTAAGCACATAGAGGGGGCTTCATCTAGTTTAATCGTAGTGCAGTTAGAAGGAGGAGTCATGCGGTACTCTAGTAGTTGTTTAGCAGAGTAGCTAAGTCTCTTTGTCTTAGTTGGACCAGGGGTCATGGCCCCTGGTCCCGGTCGGGCGCGGACGGGCGCAGACGGGCTTGACTTTGGCGCGCCCGCTGTGCGCGTCCGCTGTGCGTCCGGTCTCGGGTTATTAAATAGTGGTCCGAGGCAAGACGACGCGTTAAAAAATAGTGCGCTAACAAGCGAAAAACGCGAGGCAAGACAAAATGGCCTCCCGGGGAAAGAAAGCCCTGTATTAAAGTGCAAGTGCTCGAAGAAAAAACACAGAAATGTAGACACAGTAAAGAATGCGGAGTATAACTCACTCAGAAGCAAGGCACAGTTCAACAAACCAGTTTCCTAAATTCATAAAAACACGGTATTCAACATTAAAATAATCGCTTTAAAACTAAATTAAATGTGCAAAGGAGAGCAAGTAGGTGGAGATCTACCAAGCCTGGTAGAAGAAAATTATCCAAGAGAAAAAGGTAGGCATCTCACTCTTCAGAAACATGAACAAGCATTGGCATAGCCAATAGGTCTCGCTTTTGGGACCTTATAAGTATTTAGTTATGCAGCACAATATCCTTGGTGCAATAACATCAACTGTTGCATGGCTAAAAACTTATAAGGTTCCAAAGGCGAGACCTATTGGCTATGCCAATGCTTGTTTTAATTGTTTGAGAGAATATTTGTGCTGGTCATGTTTATGTGTGTGTTCGTTTTTTATTTTGCCTAACAGAGTCTTTTTGCAGTAATTTAAACTTCAGCGGGGGCGGCTCAGGCCCGAGGTACATCTTTTAAGAGTCTTAGCGGGATTGGATCCTGGGCCGGCCATTGTGTCAAGGATCACACGGCTCGACTTAAGTCCGCCGTACAAAAGTAGTGATAAGGAGGTGAACTCGGAGCTGACTGGCGAGATTACAGGCCCTGGAGACAGCGGTATCAGCAGCAAAGCTCCCCGCGGGGTCCCAGTCACAGAGAGGGGCTGATCAGACAGCTAAGGTTCAAGAAAGGGAGGCCCATGGATTGGAATGTGAGAGCAGCGCCGAGGAGACGGAGAGCAGAGCGGTGTGTGCTGAAGAACACAAGCAGAGCAGAGTGTGCCCCCGAGCTAGACGGTTCTGAGACAGTGACCGGCATGGCACTGAGGCCTGGAAAGTAACTTCAGTAACGGAGCAGAGAGGCGGAGAAAGCGTGACGTAGACTCGTGGAAGAGAGAGCGGAGGCCCCTTCTAACACTAACGTGACAGCAAAGAGAGGGGGGCTGCCGCGTGTCACTGAAGGAGGGGCCACCTCCTGAGTAGGATTAAACTACGTACACTGGGCATGGGGGGAGGGAGTGGGAGAAGGGAGGGGTGTGTGAGAGCAGAGAGAAACCATTAACAGCGCGGCGCTCGTAAAAGGGCGCTGTGCTGATTATGTTACAACAAGCCAGGACAATTGTCTTTGTCAATGGCTGTTAGATGCATAAGATAAAAAACAAGCCAGCGAAGGTCTGGTGTAACAAGCACGGAGGAGCGGGGGCGAGCGAGCGCGGCAGCCTGCAAAGCAGTCCCAAAAACGCTCGTGCGTCGTGGCTGGCCTTTGGATGAGTACGCGCGGCAGACATGTGTTTCCACTTATCGCGCCCGCGTCTGGGCACGATAATTGGAAACACATGTTTGCCGCGCGTACCCATCTCAAAAAGGCCAGCCACGACGCACGAGCGTTTCTTGGACTGCTTTGAAAACTCACTTACAATAAGTCTTCGCCTCTAAGCAACGCTTGCGCGCTACTCGAGGCTCGACCTAAAAAGGGCTGTGCTGTGCTGTACTGTACTACAGATCAGGAAGCTGCCCCCACTGCTCCAAAAATATGTCCCAGGACATGGACAGCAGTCTTATGTTGTAGGTAGGCATGCTTAGGGCAACCCTCCAGATCGAATAGCCATGCTTTGGGACTGAAAACCTTTCACACAGCCTAGGCCTCAGTGCACGCACATGACTGGTGTGCGTGGTGGGCACAAAAAGAAATCAGAATACTAGTGAAAACTACTTTTTAGTTTCATCGGGCAGGGGTGTACCTTTGAAAACGACGAAGAATCTACCAACCCCTGAAATGTCTGAAAACTAGACACCCCGGGGAGTCCAGCGTGGAGTGCCGCGAGTGAACCCTACTGCTTTTGCTTACACAGAATGCCTTTAAAATGTTACACTTTGGGTGAAAGCACACAATTTACTGACAGTTCTTTGTGGAAAAGCTCCAGAATCTGCAAGGAATAACAAAAGTCTTGCAATCTAGCATTCCCACACTTCTCTCAAAAAAGGGAGATTCCACTCCTAAGGGTAGGCCTTATTGTCCAGGACACAAAAGGCCCAGAAAAGCATAGAGGGCATGTCAAGAATTTTACTTTGAATTTAGGAATCGTGGGATCTGGGTAGCTGCATTATTTAGGCCCAGGACTGGCAGGCACCCAGGATATCTCCCAACCCTGGCCTTCTCTGAAAAGTTTAGACGCAAAGGAAACCAGATTCGTGTGGATAACAGAGTACTTTTCTTACTCAGAATGGCCTGCAAATGTCATAACAATGCCCTAAAAACACCCTGTTTTCGCTCATCGTCCTATAGGGGATAGCTGCAGTATTCTGGCCTTTTATTGGCCAGCACGGACTGAATCCTACCAACCCAGGGCTTTTCTGAATACTTGTGTCCGAGGAAAATCCAGGGTGGTGTGGATTCATATTTGATGACATTTTATAATGTCAGAGTGCATGGCATGCTGATCATCATAAAAAACTAAAGTATGGGAAGCACTTCCATTGCAGCCAGCGGTGGGGCAGACATAGGGAATTCCTCTGGTGCACGGAAAAGAGGCAGTCCCACCCAATGGTGTGAAGACGTGACTTCTGTGCTAGTGGGGGAAGACATGGATGGCACGTCCTCTGAATTAAAGATGTTTAACACCTTACACAATTTTTATCAAACCAGTTAGTAAGTTAATTAGAAACCTCATTATGGCTTTCTCTGAGGTGCTTATGGATCTTGGTTAACTATCACAGTCCCATTACAAGTGGCCTGGTAAACAAGCATTGGCATAGCCAATAGGTCTCGCCTTTCGGACCTTATAAGTATTTAGTTATGCAGCACAACTGTTGCATGGCTAAACACTTATAATGTCCCAAATGCGAGACCACTATTTTTATTTATCAACACATTCATTAGCAGTTTTTTATAGTGTGTTCATGGCTCAAGGGATGACAAAGCGCTTTACAGAAACTAAAAAGGAGTAGACAGCCACATAAAAGAAGAGCCATCAATTATTTGAACTGTGCATTAATTTCAGTAATGGTTTGGATACAATTAAAGAATGTGCAGTTAAGTGTACATAAATGATGACATTGCCAAACTAGCATTATATGATTTTTTGTTTTAAAGGCTCGCTCTATGTTTTCTTTTTTGGAATGTCTGCCTGAGAGCCTAGATAGATCTCTGTCTGTTTACACTTGCTCCGGAGTCAAGTAGACACATGGGGCTCTGTAGTGCAAGAAGAAGTGCAGAGGAAATGGGAAAGGTGATTGGAAGGCTAGGGAATGAAAAAAAGAGAAGCGTTGGAACGGGAAGAGAGGAAAGGCAGAAAGATTTTTTCGAAAAAAGAGAAATAAAGCGATAGTTGGAGGAAGGAGCTCTGGAGCAGGAAGAGAAAGTGAGATAGGAGACAGAGTGAACAGAGAAAATGGAGGGCAAAAGTAAACAGGGGAAAAAGAAGTGGAGGTATGGAGATGATGGGAAGTGAAAGAAGAACAAGGGAAGAGATGATAGTAGAAAAAAACGAACAATAGAGAGGAAATGGGGGACAAAGGGAGAGGACGGTAGCAGGGAGAGTAAACCGTGTGAGAAGAGGGAACGGGGTGATTGGCAGAAAGCAGAAAGAGAGAGATAAGAGATAAAAGAAGCGCGCGCGCCTCGCACTAAAAGTTTTAAAAAAAAGCCAAAAAGACGCGCGGCCGCGAGACGCGCTCTGTGGTGAGGGAGGGGGAGGAGCGGGAGAGCAAATGAGAGGAAAGCCAGATGGCGCCTGAGCGATGCGAGGAATGCGCGTTACTGTGCGCGTAACCGCACGCTCTAGGCCAGCAAAAGCTTGTGGTGGCATTTCTAAAGCCCACTCACTAAATGTCTCGCCAGACCAGCGCATGCGCTGGCTCAGGCGAGACCTAAAAAGGTGCAATAATACCACAGCTAATATTACTGTTATAGGTGGCACTACTATACAATTATACGTTTTGAGCCCAACATTTGAGACGAACATTCATATTTTTCCTAACTACCATCCCTTTGTCCAGACATACAAACCACTGGTAAAACCTACTTTTAGCAGCTGAAAACGTGAATGGAAATACCAAGCCCACTTGTAATGGGTCACACAAAGTGATGGCAGCAGATTTTCAAACATCTCAAGAGCCTTGCTATAGTGAGAATTCAAGTCTGTAATTAATTTCAAACTCTCGTCATTGTGCCCCTTCATAATCAATGAAGGCATCTGGTCTTTAGTTAGCATATTTTTCACATAATCTGCCCCTTTAACTAGTCTTCTTCCCTAATCCCTTGCTCACTCCAATTAAGGAGCACAGCTAAAAGTTCCACTGAAACGAAGACCAAAGAGCCAATAAACTAATACATAGTCCTCAGGATAGTAGATTTACCTACTCTTCTATGAACTTGTTTAGCGCTGCTTTACCCAGATCCCTTGGCTCAAGCCCAGTCAGTTTTAATAGGAGTGGACATCTTATATTTTCTTTGGCTTATACTTTAGAGACACTTATCTAGCCTAACAGATTCATCTACATCATGATTAGGTTGCTTTCTCTGGCCTTTATAGTGAATTCATAAATAAAAGGATGACAGTGGTCTATAACGGTGCTAGCACATACAAAGTTTCAGGAAATTATTTGTAACATCTATACAATCAAGTGTGCTCAATGAAGACAGGTAACACTATGTCATCCCAATAGTGTCAAGTATACGGGAGGAAACCCCTTTATACAATAAGTATCAAAAAAATGTCCTGGCCCTCGGAGCCCCGGGGGCTACAGAAAAGATGCTCTCATTCAAAAATATATCTGAAAACTTAGTCAAGCACGATAGCATCCAATCATAGACAGCACTGACCTTGATAAGTCCAGGTCTCTGTAACACACTGTGTGGAAATCACAGAACGCCTGATCAGAACTCCGCGTATAAGTCCTTATACGCGGAGTTCTGATCGGGCGTTCGTGAGGACTCGTTTTTTTTTTTTTCTATCCTTCGGATGAATCAGATATACCACTCAGAGCCTTGAAAAAGTCGTTGAGTACGACGAAACACGTGTTGGCTGTTTGAATATATTTGCACAAGAATATGGAATAAAAAAAGAATGGAATCATCGGCTTTCTGTACCTACTTTATGTTTATTGAAGTTTATCCTACTGTAACGGAACCGCTAGAGTGATGGACCTTTTATTTCTTATTGTGGTGGTGCTCTGGACATTTTTTTATACTCCGTGAATTTTGAATTTAAATCGCCTCTCAGTAGGACCCTATAGAAAATAGCTTCTTCCAGCAACTAGTCCAACTTATTATATAAAATTGCCAACTCCCCAAAGGTGGGTTTAGACAAATATCCTGAGGGTATAGGCTTGATCCTTATTGGAAATGTATAAGAAATGTATAACAAACTCTACACTCACATTGCTGGTATAACCTACCCATTTAACAGACATACCATTTTGATCTTTACTATATTTAGCAGGCTTCCTTTTATTCACCTTTTCTTTGCTAGTCTTGTTGTTCTGTTCAAGCTCGGAACCGTACAAAGAGTTTACCAAGGACAATGCAGACTTATGCTCTTCTTAGCAGCTCATTGTTGCACATCATGCCTTGTCTGATGCAAAGGTTCCTTACTGCTGGCCGACACCAGTGCTGCCACGCCAGTAGGGTCCCCGAGAGATTTATCGCAGGATTCAAGTAACACAGGCGGCAACAGCAGAGTTCCAAAATACTGCACTGTGCACAGAGGGTCAAACATGGGCTTCTTCTTTAAGGAAAAGTGGATGCCCTGAGTTTCCTAATGAGGGCAGACCTTGGCCTTAAATAATGCCATTTCCAAGACGGTGAACAGTCCATTTGGAGTTCTTATATCCCATCCAAAATGGGCCAGAGTTTCTTCCAGTTACGCCATTTCTTATTTTAAGCAAGTAGAAAGGCAGTGTTTGGAAATGCATGATGCGTCACAGCACATCTTGTTCTCTGATTTTTCATTGTGCTCAACACCTACTTGTTAGTCTTTTTTGTCCTTTATTTTCATTGACAGATTGATTTTTTTTCCTTCATGAATTATCCTCTTTTTCAGACATTTTCAGATTGGCTTTTCTTCACTCTTGTTATCTTTTTCTCAACCAGCTGGAATTTCTTGTTGATCTACTTTCTTGGATCTGTTGTTCTGAATGATTCTCTTCTCCCTTCCCTCTGGCAACCTAGAAGGGTTCTCGCCACAGTTTGCAATTCTTACACGTGTTGATGGAACAGTTCAGTATTTTCTGGAAAGGTTTAAGGCCACACAATACCAGATGGATTGAAAGGACCGAGAAGCTCTTCGACTAAAATAAACCCCTTGGTTAAGACAGAGATGAGATATTTTTCAGTCAACAAGCAATTTCTATTCCCACAAAAAGGGTATCAGTGTAAGTAATGATGTTGTTTCATGAGTACTATTTCTAGCCACAGGGCAGTTATGATCCTTTTAGTGGCCATCTGGTTATTCAGATCTCCAAGAATACGGTCTTGCTTTGTCCTGTCTGTGATCAACATAAATCCTTGCATTCTAAGCTCTATGGAAAGTTGCAGCATGAACTTTGGCATTTTATTACACATCTTCTGCCTTCTGAAGGGGTTTAAGTTATGATGGGGATAGCAGATACTTAAAAAAAAAAAAAAAAAAAAGGTCAAATTTTTCCTCTTCAGCAAAAGGCATCTATAGTTGAAGAGAAAGGCTAGTGCTTCTTGACTAATGCTATTTTTTTTTAAACTTTATTTATTGGTGCTCAAAAACCACATTACATTCCATGGTTACATAGCCGTTGACAGTGTGTCAGGAAACAACTAAAACAAACATAACAATTGGGTGCAAGAGTTGTTGCATCCTATTGTATCAGATCCCAGTCATCTGTAGATCTGCAAAGTGACCGGTACATGGTGAATCGCACTAACATGAGCATGCATTACATACGTCTAATCGGCAATATAAGCAGTGCATGTTATCTTGGCAGCTACATATTCACTTGTTTCAAGAGCACTGGATGATTGCAAACTATACAGTAGACAGCACACTGAGATTAGTTGGGCTTGGGGTTCGCTGGGCAGCTGAACCTCCAGTGGATGTTGCCGGGGTGAGATTGGTTGACTCTCTCCGCCTGAGCCAGTCTAGGAATGGAGCCCAGATATCTTGGGGTCTAGATGCAAAGGGCATGAGATCCCAGAATGTGGATAGTTGTTCCTGACAAAATGCAACATCTTTTATCCAGGAGTCAATGGACGGGCCCTTGTGTCTCCCCCAGTGTATTGCTATTTTCTGCTTGGTCAGCAGCGGCTTAGCAACTAGCCGGCGGACAGCAGAGGGGCCTTCTTTGACAAAGCCTAGGAGGCCTACAAGTGGTGTGTGGTCAATATCCACCCCTGTAATGTCTCGCACTGTGCTGAACACTTTGGCCCAGTAATCCGCTATCAGCGGGCAGTACCATGCCAAATGGAGAAATGTGGTGTCTGGTAACTTACATTTCCAGCAGTTGCAGTCTGTCCTTAGACCCATTTGCAGGAGCTGCAAGGGTGTTTTATACATTTGGTGTAGGAACTTGAAGTGGATTAACCTTAATCTGCAGATGGGAGACAGCAGCTCCAGCTGACCACAGCAGTAAAGCTATTGTTCAGCTGTGACTGGAGTCCTGAGATCAGAATTCCAGGTCTCCAGAGCTCGTGGGTGGATTATCGGGTGCGCTTGTTGTGCGACGGTATATAGTCGAGTGATTAGTTTGCGTGGTGATGCTTCCATCAATAAATGTTCCAGGGGAGCAAGGGTGGGGTCGGAAATGTATAATGCAATTTTCAGCAAGCGGCTCGCAATTGGTAGTAGAGTAAAGTCTCTCTGATAGATTCGGGGGGGGTCTCCATCTACTGACAGATGGGGGGACCATAAATTCGTCATCTGGGTAGAGATCTGCAAATTTAGTATTGTGTAGGTTGCTTGCCTGCCTTATTGCACCTCTATCCTGTAGCATGGGGAAGTGAGGATTTCGTGCAAGTGGGATGGATGGGGCATACAGATCGGAAAGGCCCGCTCTCTTCCTTCGTCCATTCCATGCCCACCTCAGAGTCTCCACTGTATTTATTTCCTTGTTCGCATGCTTGTATTTCTGGTACAAGGCAGTGGAAAGCGGGAGTGGAGCAGCATTGTCTCTTTCTATAGGGTTGGAATGGAATTGGGTATAGTCAATGTTGCAGAAATTGAGTTTGTGCGCAATACGCGTATAGGTTGAAGTCTGGTGCTCCCAGCCCCCCTTGGCGTAGTGGTAGTGTCAGAACTTCCCAGGTTATTCTAGGTTGCCTTCCAGCCCAGACCAAGGTAATCATGTTGGATCTGAGTCTTTTAAAGAAGGCCGAAGTTAAGGGTATGGGCAGATTTATGATTAAATATAATAGCTTGGGCAGAATCACCATTTTTGCAATTGCTATGCGACCCGCCATCGAGATGGGCAGTTTTGTCCAGATGGGTATTCTCTCTTCCATCCATGTCATCGTACAGCCATAATTTGCCTCCCATAGTTCTTTCATATCCCTGCAAATAGACACACCCAGGTATCTTACTGGCACATCAGCCCACTGTAGTGGGAAGTCCAACGTGAATGGTCGCGTAGTGTTAGTAAGAGGAAGTAATATGGACTTGGACCAGTTGATCAGGATCCCGGAAAGCTGGCCAAATTTTAACAGTTCTCGTATCATGGGAATTAAATTGCCTATTGGGTTGCTGACAAAGTGTAATGTCTGCGTATAGGGATGTCACCAGAACCCTGGTTGCAAATCCTAGGTCTCTGTGTGCATGAAGCTGCCGCAGTCTTGCGGCAAGGGGTTCCATTACTATGGCAAAAAGCAGGGGCGACAATGGGCACCCCTGTCGTGTGCCACAGAAGATTATAAATGGTGTGGTCACTACATTGTTAAATCTGATCTGTGCCGTGGGGCCAGTATATAGCAGTTGTATTTGCTGTATGAATTGTGTGCTGAGCCCAATACGGGCCGATAGAACAGACAGATATAGCCACTCCAAGGTGTCAAACGCCTTGGTGGCTTCCAGCTAAGCAGCGATTGCAGGCACTTGCATGTGTAAGAAGTGTAGTACTACAAAAAGTGTACGCAGGTTGTGAGAGGTTCATCTGCCCGGGATGAAGCTGGATTGATCAGGTCAGACTACTAGAGGTAGAGCGGCTGTAGTCGCGAGGCCAGTAATTTTGCGTATATTTTGTTGTCTACATTAATCAGGGATAACGGGCGATATGAGTCGCAGTTGTTCACAGGTTTGCCAGGCTTAAGTATTGTAATTATTAATGCCTCCTGCATAGATGATGTGAAAGTACCCCTCTCGAGGGCCTCTTGGTAGGCTTTAAGAAAATGCGGTGCCAGTATTGGAGCATACGCCTTGTAGAAGGAGGTTGTAAGGCAGTCGGACCATGGGGCCTTATCCCCTGGCATACCGTGGATCACTTGTATAATATCTTCCTCGATAAATAGGACGTCCAGATATTACCTATGTGCTCTGCCGAGCCATATTAGCTCAATTGTGTCCCAATAATCGTTTAGTGTGGTTGTGTCATGGGAGGAGCGAGAGGTATACAATTTCGCATAGAACTTTGTGATGACCTCTGGAAGGGTGGCCGGGTTGCGTATCGGATTGGAATCTTCATCCAGTAGTTCCGCTATATAAGTGGAAGATTGAGTGTTTTTTAGCAGAGTAGCTAGAGTTTTACATGGTCTGTCCCCCTCCCTGTATCTGCGGGCCTGTGTAAACCTACCCAGGAATCATATTCCTCTGTCTGCCTCCAATTTGAAGAACGTCATCTTTTCTCGGAGTGTGGCGAGTAGACTGGGATCGTTAGTCTGATAATATGCATGTTCCGTGTCACGCATATCTTTCTCAATGTTACTTAGTGTGCCCCTTGTGTCTTTTAGGACCCCCGCCTGCTTGGCTATACAGGCCCCCTTTATCACCACCTTGAATGTCTCCCAGAGGGTTGCCGGGGACTGTACTGAGTGTTCATTAGTCGTGAAGTATTCAAGTATCTCTTTGCAGATTTCTTCTTTAAAGGCCATATCTACTAGTGCCTCTAGTGGGAGTCGCCACATAAGGGCTCTCTGGGCTTTCTGGGGGAGCAATAATTTGAGCAATACTGGTGCATGGTGCAACAGTGTGTGTGGCATGTGTTCAGTTTCCATAGTCCAGGAGGCAGCGTCTTTGGTCAACAGCCAGAAGTCTAATCTAGACCATGCTTTGTGGTGCGTGGAGAGGCAGGTGTCCTCCAGTGTGTCCGGGTGCATCTGCCTCCAAATGTCAACAAGATCGCTCTCATTAAAGTCTCCCCCTCCCCCCCAAATCACGGTATTGCCACCTACTTTAATGACCTCTGCCCATACCTTGCAATAAAACTCAGGGTCATCTGTATTAGGTTAGGGCTGTATACCGCCACCAGTGTAATGCGCTTCCCTCCAATGTGTCCGCCCACTATGACATATCTGCCTTCTGGATCTAACAGGGATTGTATTGTGGTCCAGCCCAAGTCTCTAAGGAGGAGCACCGACACTCCCCTGGAGTAGTTCGAATATGTTGCTGTGTATGCGTGGCCCCAGTGTCTGGAACGCAACCTAGGCAGCGATTCAGTTGTAAGATGGGTTTCCTGTAGGAAGCACACGTCAATTTTGTGCCGGAGTAAATAGAACTGTACCAGTAGTACCTTTCTGTGGTCATTCAGACCGTGAATGTTCCAGGCAAGGAACGTGATTGATGTAATCTTAGGTTATGTGATGTGCGATCCATTGTGGACAGTCCCAGTGCCGTACCTGAGGACGTTGCGTTTGCCTCCCATGTCCACCCTGTCAGCCAATTCCAGACCAGTGTGTTTGTTGATTGTGCTGAATGTATGCTCGGGCCTCCATTTACCCTAGCATAACAACAGACATTCGACTCTCGCATGACCCCAATAACAACTTCAAAAACTGTCCCCCGGCCCGCCCACCCACACCAACCCCAATCAGATTGTGGCCTAATACCCACCCCAACAACATAACCTCATGCAAACACATGCGAAAACGGGAGATCTCCCTTAGGGGACTAGGTGTCACCGGCGAACAGCCTCACCACAACCAGTGAGGTGCCCGGTGGACTCCCAGCTGCACTCATTGTCAATGTAGTAGCATTCTGGCGCGGGAGATAGCAGTCATGTGTCGCATTTTAAGCCACAAGGATCAGGATCGGGCCTCGGCGCTGACCTTTTACATTTTTATCAGGGTTATTAGGGTGGTTGCTATGTTAGGAATCAGCAGGATAGAGGGTTAGTCATTGACACTCAGAGTGGCATTTGCCCCAGCTCTGGGGGATGTTGAGGAGGAAGGCTTCGGACCATCTATGTGTTTGACAAGTTTCAATACTGACTTAGCATCTGTAAAATAGTGCGATTTCCCCTCATAGGTGATACGCAGTTTCGCTGGGTAGAGAAGAGCATAAGGGGCGCCCTACCTGCTGGAGCAATCTTTTCACGGGGAGAAAGTCTCTGCGGGCCGGCTGCACCCCGGGGGTTAAGCCAGAGTGTTACCTTGATGATGGATAGTGCCACGTTCTCTTGCCAGGCGTAACACGACATCCCGGTCTCTGTAAATTAATATTCGTGCAATATTGGGCCGAAGGGTGGACCCGACCGGGGGAATAGGGCCCAAAGAGCGATGGGCTCTCTCCACTATAAACACGGTGGATAGATCTGTGTCAAACAAGTCTCTGAGCAATGATTTCACCTATTTTTCCATTGTTGACATAGCAGTGGTTTAGGCACCCCCATGATGCACAGGTTATTGCGCCGGGAATGGGCTTCGAGGACTTCGTTTTTGGCTCTTATAACTGAGAGGACTTTCTCCATCTATAGCATCTGTTCCTTGGTGTTGACTTGTTACTCATGTGCATCTGCTGCTCTGTTCTCTAGCGTATCAGCCTGGTTTCGTGTATATCCACTCTTTACCTTACTTGATCCAAGCAGGCAGTCAAAGCATCCAGTTTCCCGTCTATGTTCTTGAGTCTAGACTGTACCTCCACTAGTATGGTACGGAGGTCTATATCTGATTGCACAGGTTCTTCCCTAGAGGACGCGTCGTTATCCTGCAGCGCCTACAAGTCCATGCGTCGGGTCTGCCTTTCATTGTTAAAGCTGAGTTTTGACTGCTTAGAGTCTGTTTTCCCCATCTTGTGTTCGCTACAGCAGAATGCACAGCAACCACGACCGCGTAAAATGTGTTGGCCCCAATGTGGCCCGATATCGGTAGTTCCCAAACACTGGGCAGCAGCAGCCCCTCCCCGTACTGACAATCCACCAGGATCTGGTTAGGGCATTCTCTGCATATCATCCGCTTCTCATTCCTTGCAGGACACGGGACGCATTCTCCCCGTGGTCAGGAGCTGTGTCACGCAAATCGTTTCTGTTCAATCCAACTCACTACGCTCTTTAGGGTGTTCTGGCTCCACAGCCGAGCCCCTACAGGTGGTCAGTGCAGAGATTTATATATTTGTGTAGAGCCAGGATGTTGAATCTGCGTGCTAGTAGGGCAAGTATATACGTGCTGTCTTCAGCTTCTCCGGCATCTTTGGCTCATCACTCAGCACCATCTTTGTAGGCCTACTACATCTGTTGCTTGACCTCGGGGGGCCAGCTATCCCGCCGCACCTGCCACACTCCCTGAGGTCTACTCGTGGCCCACCCTAGTGCAGCTTTCCTCCTCACACTATTGTGCTCCTCAGATCTTGCGGTCTAGGCCAGTCCAGCACCAGCCCAGCTACTATTTATCGGCCCACACTGCGGCCTTGATGCCCAACACAACAGCTGCAGCATCGGTCCCGAGTCGGGGGAGGGAAGGGGTGGCGCTCAGCTCACCCACTTGGATGTATGGCCAGCTCTCCCCCCGCAATCATCGATTGTCAGGTATGCGGCGCAGGCGATCTTCCCCGCAGGTGGACAGTCTTAGGCCGCACCCAGTTCGGCAGCCAGTGTCAGTCAGGGCACGCAACGATCCTCTGGCGCCCAGCACAGAGGCCCGATGGCCTATCTTCCGTGTCTCAGGCCCGGCCCACTGGCAGCTCTCCCAGCAAAGCTGTTCGTTCTCTGGCACCTGGGATAGCAGCCATGGTGTCTGCACACCCCGTTCCAGCATTGTGACAATCTGAATTCTGCCGGGCAGTGCTAATAAGTGAAGGATTTTTCCTTGGCCGGTAGAGCCCTCTCAATGAACGGCCATTTTGCTGCTCGACTAAGCCACATCCCCACTAATGCTTTTCTTTTTTTACAGATTACCTCATACAATCGTCTCAGACAGAGGTACTTCAATATCTATTACATTTTCGGAAGGCTTTCTGTAAAGCATAGGGAGTTCAACAAGCTTTATCACAAGGTCATGATCCTCAATCTAAGGGATAAAGAGAGCAAACCAATCAAGAGTCTTGAGCAATATTTGCTATTCAAAGCGATTAGGCTTGTTACTTGTCAGCCATAGAGTTTTCATACAACAACGCAACTCATAGTGCTACTAAAATTTCACCATTCTTTTGTATGCAAGATTTTCATCTAATAGTTGTTCCACCTTCTACTTGAATGGATCCATTGACTCCTGTAGCTACGTAATACTTGATTCAGTTGGAGACACAACTTGTTTCTGACACTTTACATCATTCCAAGATTCCTCTGGAAATAAATGTGCTGATAAGGAAAAATCAGGCTTTGTTCTTTTTTGTACATGAAAGGAGGCTTGGTAGTCTGCTTGTTTTCTCCAAGTTAATACTATAAAAGTTAAATTTAAAACCAAATTCATTGGTCCATTCGTGATAACTCGTCAAATGAAACCTGTGGCCTTTTGGTTAATTTTACACTGCACTTGGGAGATTCTTTGTTTTTCATTTTTCTCAACTGAAGCCATATATGCAAGATCCTTTTTCAACTTCCATCAGAACCTCCACTAGTATTGGTACAGGGACAACCTGAAAATGACCTTAATGTGATGTTCAAGAGATGTGTGACTCTCGGAAGTTTCATTAAGAATTTAGTTCTTGATCCAGCAGAAGGGCTTCCCTCTGAGTAAGCATTTCTTAGAAGATCTTCTTCAGGTCATACGTGTGTGTTGGCCAGTTGTTTTTTTCTCCCAAAGGGACCTGGATAAACCGAGCTTCTGATGGGGGCACACTGTCACGTGTGCTCAGAAATATACAGAGAGCTTGCCCAGGCCCATGCAATCAAAAGTGGAATAAATTCCCTATGTGTGTGCTCCTGCACATTGTACCTTGTCTGACATGGGGCTTCTTTATCACTGGACCTTCTCCATTGTTGTGGCACAAACAATGGCCCAGAGGAGTTTCTCACAGCAATAGTGGAGTTCCAAAACATCATATGGTACCAAAATGTCAAACTTGGGCTTCTCCAAGGTAGAGCAGACACCATCAGTTCCCAAATACAGGGAGGAACGTTTCTTTTTTTTAAAATGCTGTTTTTCCAAGGCAGTGGTGAGTTAATAGGTAATTAAATGGAATTTACCAATCCAAGATGTGCCAGTTTCTTCCTGTATGGTCAGTTCCTGTTTCAAGCATATAAAAGGCAGCACCTGAAAAGGCATGATGTGCCACTGCGCATCTTGTTCCATAATTTTTTGCCACTCTCAGCAAACACTTGTTACTCTTATTTGATTTTCCTTGACACTTTTCTTTTTTTTCTGTTTTGCTTTTCTACACTCTTCTTAACTTTTTCTCAGATTGCTTCTTTGCATCTGCTGTTCTGCCTGGCTCTTTTGTCCTTCCTATTGTCTAGAGTTTGGTGCCTTACTAACATGAACACTATTCTGCATTTTGACTCAAAAACCACAAGATAACCAAAGGAGGTATGAATACAAAATATTTAGCAAGATCCTATCCCGCCGTCTTCTTCCTTATCTCCCAAAACTAATTCACATTGATCAGTGCGGTTTTGTCCCAGGCCGTAACACATCCCTTAACATTAGGCGTCTGCACTATGTCAAGGAGGCTGCCTCCGAGATTTCCCACAGGACTGGATGTATCTCACTAGATCTACAACAGGCGTTCAACACCTTAAATTGGGAATACATGGTAGCAACCATGGAAAGATTTGGCATTCCACCCGGCTATATGAAGTGGGTCAAGCTATTATATATGGCTCCTACGGCCCGGGTCCGTACTGGTTCCCACATATCCCACCCTTATCCAGTGGCAAGGGGAACGCGACAAGTCTGCCCCCTGTCGCCACTGCTATTTGTGTTCGCTTT
Source organism: Calotriton arnoldi (assembly GCA_963921515.1). Taxonomy (NCBI): domain Eukaryota; kingdom Metazoa; phylum Chordata; class Amphibia; order Caudata; family Salamandridae; genus Calotriton; species Calotriton arnoldi. The sequence continues at coordinate 115,077 of CAWUFW010014902.1, forward strand.
AGAACCCCTTATCATTAAACTCCGGAGGGAAGCAGAAAACAAGGGGATCCGACTGGGAGACACAGTGCATATAGTGTCGGCATATGCGGATGACCTCATACTATATATAAACGACCTAACAGACGATCTAGAGCCTATTCCAAATATATTCCGACAATTTGAACGTGTCTCAGGGCTGGCAATTAATGAAAAGAAATCACATGCATTCTTTATGCAGCATAGAGAAGACCTGGAACCCATCAAATTTGGACAACTCACTCTGTCAATCGCCCCACAAACTTTCAAATACCTGGGCATACAGATTTATAGGACCCGCTCAGGACCTTATAGAAGGAAATCTGATGAAAGCGATTAGATCTTTACGGGCCCAGGTCTCCTTTTGGACATCATTACCTCTCTCGGTGATGGGAAGAGTAGCCATCTCTAAGATGGTGGTGCTTCCACGAATATTATATTTCTTTACTAATCTGCCGATCCTGATCCCTGCCATAGTCTTCCGAACACTAGATTCCCTCCTTTCGGATCTCATTTGGGGAAAGGGACGCAAGAGGGTGAGCCTGGCAAAAATGCAATTGAGGCCAGATGAAGGGGGACTAGGGGCCCCTGACTTTCGTGCCTACTGCATGGCTAGTCAGCTGCAATGGATGTCATATTGGCTTGCTGGACGTAACTCACACAAAATCGGCTATACACCACAAACATTGAATCGGGGCACGATCCATACACTACTGCTACCTGAGACTGGAATACCCCCGCCATAGTCCCTCTACTTAGAACAGCTCTTCTATATTGGAGGAGGGCATTACTATACACCAAAAGGATTCCCCCATATGCACCCAATACCCCTTTACTTGGAGTCCCCACTGCAACAGGACTAATTACTAGATGCAGTATCTACCAATGGGCACAGGAAAGAGTAACAACTGTAGGAGCGCTGTTTACAGACGGTATACTAGCAGATGATGAAAACTTCACCCACACTCAGGGAGTGCCCCAAACATTGTTCATACTACATGCTACCATCACCCACTACATTAAAAACGCTGGTCCCCGGACGGGAACGAGCCCCCTACCCATGAATTAATATACGCTGTACACCTGATGGGAGAAGGACGCCACCTAATCAGATGGCTATACAGGGGCATCAGGGCACACGCGGGGGCCTCCTTTGCGCCCCTACGTGACAAATGGATGAGGGATCTCGGTAGAGATCTAACAGAAAAGGAGTGGACCTCCCTGCTGGAGTTCCCCAAAAAAGTGTCCCGTAACGCTGAATTCAAATTTATACAGTACATGATCCTACACAGGGCATACCTTACCCCACATCGCCTTAATTGTATATATCCTGACGCACAAGTCTGCTGTCCTAGGTGTCAGACACCAGATGCAGATATGCTACACATGTTGTGGGTGTGCCCGCGCTTGAAGGGATTTTGGTTCATAATAGGACATTTGGTAAAGGAAACAACGGGCACTTCTGATTGGGTCACAGTGGAGAGCTGTCTATTAGGGCTACACCGCCATCCGAAAAAACAGAAAGTACAGTATCGATTTGCAGATCTGGCTAGTCTCATAGCGAAACGTGCCATCACAATGAGATGGAAATCAGCTTTCCCCCCTACACTACTCACCTGACACAAAGAGATGATCCGTTGGGGTGAGGCGGAGAGTGCTGTTATTAGAAGAGAGGAACTCCAAGGGTTGCGTAAAATACCCATTTCTATGGATTGGGATCAGATGCTAGAAACTCTAAAGGCCATTGATCCTTTTGAGCCCCCCAGAATATGCCATCCCCTCCCCCTCTGCCGAGCAGTAAGAAACTTAACACGTACAGAACTACACTATGCATTATGCCATCCAATAGAAAAAAAATGTGTTTGTAAACACAATAGCCTATGTGCGACAATCCAAAACAGGGAATGCATAACCTTGACCCGAGCTACAAGTCACGGGGTGAGCCAGGAAGGAGGGTGGGGGGGGCAAACGTGGGAAGTTGGGGTTTGTTAGTTCTTATTCGTTCAGATACCCCTATAGTGGAAGCATCAAGGGATGTACAACTACATAACTATGTCTATTGATGGAGTTATAATGTGGAGGCAGAACAACAGATGTCAACTGGCGAATAAAGCCAAGTACTCATAAGACAATGACCACATTGTTAATATGCAAACTCTGAACTGCTGTAATGTCTACCACTGATCAAAATAATGCAATATTCTGTTATGCTGTACCAAACCAAACTCAATAAAAATTATGTTAAAAAAAAAGATAGCCAAAGGAGGTATTTCCCAAATTTGAGTTTTTCCTCCTAGCTGTAAACCTCTAAAAAAAGATATCAGTCACACCTTTTCATGTACATTATTTTGTGCAAGGTGGCACCAAAACTACTGTGAGGAGCCATCTTTTTCCTCTTGAAATCTAGAAGGGCTCGACAGACTGTCATCACTTCTGGACGTGCTGCTTCGTGTAAAGGAATCAGTAGTATGCCCTTCCACACTTATTTTAGTATTTTTATTTAAACAAATTCAAATATTTTGACCTTTTTAGTTCTTACTGCGTCCAAGCACTCATATAAATATGGGAATTAAGAAGTAATTATTTGCCTTTTGGATCACTGCAGGTATCTTAGCTAACAGACTGGTTTTAAGTAGTCTAGAAACAAATGTTTAATTTTTCAAAACCATAAAATGCATTGTTTTTCATTTGTTTGCCTTTAGGAATTGTTTAGACCCAAAACCTCAATTAATTAATCAAATTTTTAAACTAATTCAGATAGAGGTATTTACATCAATGCGTTTCCAAAACACGCTTCATCACAATGACAGTCCCAAATACATACAAATTCACACTTTGTCTACATGATTGTAGTCACCTCAGAATGGAAAACATATTCTGCCTGATGTACTATCCCCATCGCAAACCATGGATGTGCAAATTACACATCAACTGGATTTATAAACAGGATTTAATTTGCAATGTGACTTATGTGCTAATAGGTCGCATTGCAAAATGGCTGCTTGCAGGGGGTCAACAAAACCAACTGCCTAATGAATGTTAATTAAACAGTTGCAATGTTGACCCCTGCGAATGGCTGTGAAAGCAGGGATGGTGGCCTGCAAGCCACCATCCTTGTATTTGCTTTCTAAAAAGGGCAAAAAAAAAATTTAAGTAACCCAAGCAATTAAAAGGACAATTCCTGCTTTAAAAAATGTTTCCTACTTGGAAACAATTCAGTGAGTAGTAATGGACTACTTCCCTTTCCTCCCCAGGGCAGTCTGACATGACTGACATGATATCGGCCCAGGATGGGTCCCCTTCAGAATCAGTTACTACTCCTTTTGAGGTGTTGGTAACTTTTTAATAGTTTGCACCTGCAGTAGCATTGATACATTGCGACTTCCAAATAGGAAGAACGCCCCTTTCACACACCCTCCCCTCATTTGCAATGGTTCGCAAAACCCCTTTTGCAAGTTTAAAAAACTTTTTGGACTCATGAAAGGGATTTTGCATATATCTAAATAATTGAAAACGGTCACAAAGCCTCTTTTTTTTTGGCATGCTTTACGATTGCAAAAGTTCATTGTAAATGAGGCCAGTCAGTAAGTATACAAACTTCAAAAATTACCTCTTATCTCTGAAATTCAAATAACAAATTTACCCACAAACTTTCTTAGAAATCTGCCAAAATAACAAGTTAGAATTTTCTTAGAGATAACTGCTCCATAGTTCAGTTCGTGCAAGGTTACCTTCAGGAAACAACACGTTCATGCATGTCTCCTTGATGATAAGAACTCTGTTTATTGCAATTACCTTTTTAATAAAACGTGTTCCGTTTACACTGTTGCTACTTCACCATTACCTATTTCTACCCGGAAGAGGATATGCTGAAAGTGGTCATGTTTCACAGGAAAGTTTCTTGTGTACGTTGTTAGATGTCACGTTTATACCTTTAGCAACTACACGGCCAACCATAGTAGTTATGAGAAATAGTTTAACACAATTTTTGCTATTAACAACTAGAAAGGCACCGTTATAGCTTGATTATCTCCACCTGCTCTAATATGTACAAAAGGCACATTAGATTTTTCAATTTATTTAGGCCTCTGGGTGCCAGAGGGGTCAAAATATTAACTTACAGTTGCAGACTGAGCGTTTGATTGCACATCATTCACAACCTGAAATCATAGTCGAGATAACGTATGACCTATTTCAATAAAATAATGTACTACTGGTGTTCATTTTTAGGTCTCACTTGAGACAGCACCTGTGCTGTCGCTTGCGAGAAATTTTGTTTACTTACAAGGGGCTTAGAGCCTGCCCATTACTTACCGTTGGTTCTCTTCTTCATCACTCACATTTCCTTGCTTCTCTCTGGTGAGCAAATGCCGACTTCACTTCCTCTTTCGTGTGCTTGTCTCTCCCCTAAAGCATGGCCGAAATACTGCTTCCTTTCCGCGCCTAGTCCCCTTCCGCTGCTAGGGCACTATCAGATATACTCTTTGTATTTTAGTTGCAGCACTCTATAAGAGTGCATGTGTTTGCAGGTCATCGCCCCCACTCCTGTCCCACTCTACGTTGTTGCATGCAAGTTTCAACCCTCCTATTCCTCTCCTGTCCCTCTCCATGTTGTACTAGAAAAGGTGCAGGAAGAAGTCACAGAGTTCACCCTACTGAGGATATTCCTATTTTTCCTACCAACGTCCCCCTATAACCCGTCTGACCACCACCACCCTACTCCCACCACTACCTTACTCATCACCCTAACCACCACCCTACCCTAACCTCCACCACTCTGCCTTAACCCTCACCACCACCCTTCCCTAACCACCAGAACTTCTCTAACAACCACCCTAACCACCACACCACCCTACCACAGGCATACCAACATCACCCTACCAACAGCCTACCACCATCACACCACCCTAACACCACCTTACACATCACCCTTACCACCACCACCCTCAACCCTTACCACCACCACCCTCAACTCTTACCACCAGCACCCTCCCCACAATGCTACCCTAACCACCACCACCATCCTACCCTAACCACCACCACCATTACAACCAGCACCCGAACCACCTCCACTCTCACCACCTCCACCTTCACCACCACCCTCACTCACCACCACCCTAATGACCCTACCCTAACCAACCACTGACCTTTTACTCAACATGGCTTACAATTCCTAGAAGCTCATTTTTAAAAATCATTTTCAACTCATTATTTGATTGATGTGTTCATGCTATGGAAATGCTGCTGTGAACATTAGGATGAGTGCTCACTGGGCAGATTCACATTTGCATAAACTTCATATCTGATTGTCTTGTACATTTTGATTGCTGTGAAATGGGAATTATAAAATGTATCATTCATCACAATACGTAGCATACTTTTAATAACGCAAACTACGAAAGCAGTCAATCCTGCTTCAAAGACTGGTTGTGTTATCCCTCCCCTGGAATATAGCCTTGTTACTTGTGTCCTTCACCGCTTACTTTTCAGGTACTCCTTTTTTCTTTTTGGTTAAGCACTCCATGAGACTGCATGTGTCTTCCTGCTGTTTTCCTTGTGTACTTCTCTTCACCCCTCCGCCGCACTCCATGTTGGTCTAACCAGTGTGCTTCTTTCCACACCCCGTGTTGTGCTTGCCCTGGTGTGCTTCTCCCTCCTAGATTGCTTTCCCAACAGCGTGCTTCTTCCTGTTCACCGTTGCCCGTTCTCTCGTCCATATGCTTCTGGTCCCCCATGCTTCACTAGCTCTCTCTTGCCTGTGTTCTGTACTTATCCCGCCGCAATCCATGTTGCTTTGATACCACCCCTCAGTGATCCTTACCCTAACTTGCCCCCTCGGTGTTGCTTTAAACCCCAACCCAAGCAGAGGCAGGCCAACTAAAAAAAAAAAATTAAAAAAAAGAGTTCTCTCTAAGTATAAATAACCTGAACAGTAAGAACACATGTAAGAGCGGCAGTCCTCATGGGATGATACAAAACACCAAAAGGAGGGACTACTAAGTGTATTCACCAATGAAAAGCCAGCATTTCTAAAGGACAGCAACATGAACCAATGAAAAAGATGGGCGCTTTTTCAAGTCCATATCCTAGAAACAGTATGTCTCGAAGAGACAGCGCAATCCTGATTGCCTTGGCTGTAAAATATATATATTTTTGAGGTATCGCTGCAGACAGCTCCAGCTGTCTGTCACAGACAGCACCGTATGTAATACTCTTCAGAGCCAATTCTTGCTCCAGATTAGATGGCTTTCATGTCAATCTCAGTTGCTGTGCTCTTATTTGTTCCTTTCCTCTCTTTCAGTGCTTGAGCCCACCCACAGGAGCATGTTGGTGTCGCTGTCAGAAGATTCGCGATTAGTCCAACTCCAAACGCATTATTGTATTTTAGAAAAGAGAGAGACACATTTAAACAATACCAGTTTGCTGCATTATAGCGCCACCTATTGGTCACTAGGAAACCTGCAGCAGAAAAGTGGAAGATACAACATCTATTTTGTCAGACACTGAAGTCACTTATAAACAAGCATTGGCAATGTCAATCAATCTCGCTTGTTTGTAAATGCTGGCCAGAATAACTGGCATTGCCAATGCTTGTAGTATTATTATTGCAGTGACTGCAGTCCTAGAATGCAAAAGTGACATTTCCCAGTAGTCAACATTCTCTGTACACATAGTATATTAGGTCTTTCCGCTCTATTAAGTCTTAGTACTCTCTGATAAAAAATAATGGTCATTTTAGGACCATTCTATTTTTCATCCATTTCTATAAACTTAGAGGGCTCACAGATCATCTTTCAGATTTGATTTGCTGGGATTGTGTATTGGCTGACAGAACTGATTTGTTATGTTTTCCTTTATATTTTCTTCCCGGTTATACTATCCTACTGGAAACCAAGGCTCCAATAATTGGTCCTCATTAGAATATATGCACTTATTAAGTAAAACTGGACTACAGACAGGGAAGCTTCTGGGGATGGAAGATTTGAGGAAGCAGATGGATGTTCCCTTTTCGTTGATTTCGCTATCAGCTGTTTCAAATTAGTTTTTCTTTTTTAATTATTACTTTATCCAAACAATGCACTCACTGTGTCACAGGGTTAACACTGAATTGTATCCTTCTATCAATGTCATTAAAGTGCTGAACAAATTATTGAAGCTCCTCTATTGTACCTTATCCACATTTGCATAATCTTCACAGTGCTTCCAGTGCACCAGAATGCCTTGGAATATTTGGTTGCTCAGAATGTGTTTGCTTAAAAAACTCAGAAAGAAATATATTTGATTTTGAAGGCACTACATTGGATCGTTGCATCAGTCAACTGCAAATAATGTGAACGAACTGATACACAAAGTCTGTTGTACTTTCCGCATATGTATCAAATTGTTTAAGGTTTAAGAAAATCATCAACTTGTACTGCAAGTGGTTATAATAATGAATTAACTCAAGAGATATTCGGTTTCAGAGAACCAAACTGTTACATCTCAATTAAAACAACTTCCAGTCACTGTCCTCATCTTTTGACCCAAGGCCAGCTTTATCTCAGCAGAGGGAAGAAAAGCAGTCCTTATCTACCTCTCCCTAGCTTATACCCTGGAACTTTGGTCCATTCAGAAGCCAGTATTACTCCCAAAAAATGCTTAGTTTGTAATATAAACATATTTGGCCCAAATCAATGTATTTAAATAGCTGAGCAAAATTAATAGGATCTGACTGATCATGTATGTAACAACTGCCATTTTAGGGACAGCAGTCTTTTTGTGTAACAACATGTGCTGGCTTACGAATCCTTATTAAGGACACTTGTCGTAATAAGGACACAACAGGCAGGCCTAATGCAAGACTGTCTGCAGGCAAGAATGCCAGTTCTCATGTGGTCACACATTTCACCTTTACACTAAGCAAATTGTTAGACAAATCAGGCTACCGGCCTGAGCCCCAAAAACATTAACGTCTCATAAATCTTAGCATTCACAATAACACTTCCATCAACATTTCTCTCAAACTTTCTTTCGCCTAAATACTCTACCCTAGCCCGTGGCTTATACACAAACGTCGTTAGCAAATTTTCCTGTACATTACTGAAAGAGCACTCGCTCCCAGCTCACCACTGGGAGATATGATGGACATTTTTAAATGAATTTTTTAAATGATTGGGATGAGGCCCAAGTAATTACCAGTGCAAAAACAACAGTTGATGGACAGAATGCAGAACAATGTCATACATTCACCCCAGTACAGAGATCTGGGCCTAAATCCATCGTTTTTTTGCTCACCATGCCATTCCAGTTTGAACCCAGCCATATGCAAATCAGTCTTGACCCTGTGTGATTCAAGCTAGCCTGGCTGAAGAAGGGTGACATACCCTGAAACCGGTCCCAGGATGCTTGTTTCCGGTCCAGGGAGGACCTGGCCTGGCAGTTCGGTCTGGACTGTTCCCATGGGGCACAGAGTCAAGACTGATTTGCATATGGCTGGGTCCAAACTGGGGTGGCATAGTGGGCAAAAGAACGATGGATTTAACCCAGATCTTTTGACTGGGGGAGAATGTTTGCATTGTCAGCATTCCGTCCATCATTTGTTTGCTGTAACACATTTCGCCCCAAGTGGGATGGGTATACCCAGACGTGGGTCCCTTGCTCACTGTGCCACTGGATTCAAGCTAGCCTGGCTGAAGAAGGGTGACATACCCTGAAACCGGTCTCAGGATGCTTGTTTCCGGTCCAGGGAGGACTTGGCCTGGCAGTTCGGTCTGGACTGTTCCCATGGGGCACAGGGTCAAGACTGATTTGCATATGGCTGGGTCCAAACTGGGGTGGCATAGTGGGCAAAAGAACGATGGATTTAACCCAGATCTTTTGACTGGGGGAGAATGTTTGCATTGTCAGCATTCCATCCATCATTTGTTTGCTGTAACACATTTCGCCCTAAGTGGGATGGGTATGCCTAGACGTGGGTCCCTTGCTCACTGTGCCACTGGATTCAAGCTAGCCTGGCTGAAGAAGGGTGACATACCCTGAAACCGGTCCCAGGATGCTTGTTTCCGGTCCAGGGAGGACCTGGCCTGGCAGTTCGGTCTGGACTGTTCCCATGGGGCACAGTGTCAAGACTGATTTGCATATGGCTGGGTCCAAACTGGGGTGGCATAGTGGGCAAAAGAACGATGGATTTAACCCAGATCTTTTGACTGGGGGAGAATGTTTGCATTGTCAGCATTCCTTCCATCATTTGTTTGCTGTAACACATTTCGCCCTAAGTGGGATGGGTATGCCCAGACGTGGGTCCCTTGCTCACTGTGCCACTGGATTCAAGCTAGCCTGGCTGAAGAAGGGTGACATACCCTGAAACCGGTCCCAGGATGCTTGTTTCCGGTCCAGGGAGGACCTGGCCTGGCAGTTCGGTCTGGACTGTTTCCATGGGGCACAGGGTCAAGACTGATTTGCATATGGTTGGGTCCAAACTGGGGTGGCATAGTGGGCAAAAGAACGATGGATTTAACCCAGATCTTTTGACTGGGGGAGAATGTTTGCATTGTCAGCATTCCGTCCATCATTTGTTTGCTGTAACACATTTCGCCCTAAGTGGGATGGATATGCCCAGACGTGGGTCCCTTGCTCACTGTGCCACTGGATTCAAGCTAGCCTGGCTGAAGAAGGGTGACATACCCTGAAACCGGTCCCAGGATGCTTGTTTCCGGTCCAGGGAGGACCTGGCCTGGCAGTTCGGTCTGGACTGTTCCCATGGGGCACAGGGTCAAGACTGATTTGCATATGGCTGGGTTCAAACTGGGGTGGCATAGTGGGCAAAAGAACGATGGATTTAACCCAGATCTTTTGACTGGGGGAGAATGTTTGCATTGTCAGCATTCCGTCCATCATTTGTTTGCTGTAACACAAGTAATTACCAGTGGCTGAGATTAATTCAAGCATTCTATCCAGCATGTATACTTGTCTCTTATTCTACTAACCATCTGATGCAGGCCTCAACTTGCTTGACCGGATTTATGCCATTGATGGCCAAACGCTACTTCTGGCCTCCAAGGCCTTTATCTTAGGTGCCTTTAACCTGCACATCGATGTACAGAAAGACACAACGTTCAGAGATTCTGTCAATACACTAAAGGCTCTTGTAAATACCCAACTAGTTAGCCAAGCCACCCACTCACAAGCACACACTATAATTCACCACAGCATATGGATAATTGGCATATATTACTCCTCTAGCCTCGACTGATCACCACCTTATTGCCTTTCATACCCACTAGCTGCAGAACAAGGCTTTAAAAGAAGAAAAAAAAAGTTGGGCTCCTCGTTTGTTTGGTCCACAATTAACTTTGCTATGCTGCTCATTGTTCTTGAGGTCTGTTTTGCCAAAAGATCTTTGGAGGTATATACATGAAGTACCCCTCAGAACATTTTGAATCTCATTGACCCCATTAAACCTGGCTGGACCAAACTGCATAGTCCAAACCACTTGAGTTTTATTGCTTCACTTAAACCAGAAGATCTTACAACTGGTCAATCGCAAGGAATATAAAATAAACCTTTTTTGGAGGCGGAAGCCATTCTCCACAAAGCTCAACTACACCTTTATAAGAAAGCCCTTATGACATCAAATCTGACTTTCTTTGCACTACTATTCTGAAATCTGAAAATTCCTCAACTATTCCAGAATATCAAACTTCTAACTCGCATATCCCACATGTCTAATATGGCAGCTGGGGACTGCAGTACCAATACAGGTATGGCATTTACCAGTCACCATTTTAGGTTTCAGGATTTGCAAATCAGAAATCGGACTTGTGAATCCCTTAACTTTCTTTTTTGTTAAAGTTAACCTATGGAGGGTACTGTGAGGGTCCTCCCCCACCCCCCTGAGACCTAGTGGTCACAGTGTGCCTACCCTGCCACATTATATGCCATTTTTAGGTCTCGCCTAGGCAGCGCTCATGCGCTGCTCTAGGAGGTGACCTTTAGAAATTGGTCTGCTCTTTTCAAGCACTCGTGCTTGTGCTGGCATCCACCTTGCGGGAGCGAGCAGCGGCGCGCCGACCATATGTTTTCAATTAGCATGGCTGCGCGCGCCGCTCCTCGCTCCCGCAAGCACGAGTGCTTGAAAACAGCTTACCCTCCCCCACCCCAGCAAACACTGGCTCAGATTGAGAACCGCTTTTCTCGCACTTCCTTTCACACTGTATTTCTCTCCTTTTTTTCCTTTCCTTATGTGTATTTTTAATTTTACCTCTCTGATTTTCTATTATTCTTTTCTTCTGCCAGTATGCATTTTTTCTTACTTTTATTTTCTGTCATTCCTCCCACTTTCATTCCCTTTCTTATTTCTTTTCTTCCCTATTATTCTTCCTTTCTTCTTCCATCACCTATCGCTACTACATCCTCCCTTGCTTCTTTACTTCCCTCTTTTCATCCTTGTTTCATTCCTGCCCTCATTTCTTTTATTTCCACCCTCTGACATGCCCATTTCACCTCTATATAGTACTCTCTATAGTACTGATGCTGCGCAAAGGTACTCTGCTGTTACAGACAGGTACTATAGTACTGATGCTGCGCACAGATACTCCTATAGTACTTATCCTACCTACGTGTTGCATTGTCAAACAGTTAACAACAATTCATAACCTTGGCGGCTTCTTGTGAAACTGCTCCAGGCAGCACTAAAGTGGACGAAGAGCTGCAGACACAAAACCTGCGCGTTGACTCCAGTCCACTGTGTGTGCTTTTTTCACACTCAGACTCTAAGCCATGAAATGTATTTTCACTATGCTTGTGCATTGCACTGATGCGGCTGTGCGTGTACCTCTTTCAATCACGGACTCTTTCACGAGGGAACCAGTGTTCGTTCTTCTGTCACTTCTGGGGAGGCCGTGATAACTAAGGAAGCAGGGAACCGATGCTAACATCATATTTACATTTTCTTCCCAATGTGGTGTCTACTTATTTCCCCCCAAACATGACTGCTGTGCACGTGTGTAAGAAGTACCCCCCATGTCTTGTTACATTCAGTAAACCTCTCGTGACAAAGCCCTGGGCCCGGCGGTCTCCCCAGTTGTCCCAGGGCCCCCCTTCGGTTTTCATACAGTCGGCGCAGACTTTGAACCATATTTTTCCCGCCAGTGCTAAGCCCCCCGCGTCCCGCCCCCGCGCTTATCTGGCAGCCATCTGTGTTTAGGGCGAGAGGGTGCCGAGGGGTCATGCCACTTAACTCCATGGCGGGCTGTCCTGTTCACTGCGTCCAATTACGCGCATTAGTGTATCGATCCGAAGGCTTCAATCGGACATTACTGCGGAGATGCGTGTTAAGTACAGCGTCACCCGGAAGGGAGAGGGGACAGCGGTTGTGTGCAGAGACACTATGGTATGCACTACTTAGAAGCTGACAGATTGTGGTCTCATTGAAGGTCTTGCTTTTTCTATTATGTTGAATCCGGCTTTACCGTGCCGAGCATTAATATAAAAAACTCCTAACCACTCCACTGAGTTCCTTCGTCGGCTTTCAGACCTGCTTGGCCAACTTTATATACTGCATTCTAATTTCTTGGTCTTGGGTGATTTTAAACTGCACATTGATGACCCGAGTTACCCTACTCCTAAGCAGTTTGTGAGCACGCTGTAGGGCTTCAATCTGGAACAATGTGTAAACTGCCCCACTCATATGGCTGGTCATACATTGGACCTTATATCTTCGCATTCATTGAATGTTCTCATGAGGTCGGCTTTTTTTGTTTATGTGTTTATTTATTACTCCCTTGCGCCCCCTCCCGATGCCCCCACGGCAGGTCGTTATACCTCGGAGTACACGTCCGGCTTCCTCCGCCTGCCACAGACCCTGGGCTGCATGCCCTCATGGCATCTGCCTTTCTCGGAGTGATGCAGGCTCTCGGCACTGGCTACCCGCTCTTTTCCAACCCTTTCCCTCTTCTTCGCGTCGGGACACCGTTTGCACCGTAGCCCTCCCCCTCCTGCAACTTCCTGCACTCATTCACCCTGGAGTGTTACTGTCGTTACAATGCCCATCTCCCTCGCTACTCCCTACATCATTAGCAATAAGTGTTCCCAGGGCACACGGATCGCATACTGCATGTGTGATCTGCTACGACAGCTCGTATAGGACAACAGTAGTAACATCGCGATTAAGCCCTGGAACTGCGGTGGTACAGGCCTCTACAATTATCGAAAAATCACCAGACAGACACGTTTTGTTTATGTGTTTGTTTATTACTCCCTACCCGCTTTACTTAAAACACACGAGGGCTTATTTACAAGGCCCTTGCGCTACCGGTATGTCCCTTTTGCACATATAAAAACAGAAGCACCAGTAGCACAAGGGGCTAGTAAATAAACTCTATGGTTTACTGCCTTGTGAATAAACACCATGGTTGCTACAGTAGTTATTACAGTAAATATATAAGAACACATTGCTCTATAACATACCTTAAAAACATTGCCAATACTTCTCGCTAAACACTTATAACGTCCCAAAGGCGAGACCTATTGGCTATGCCAATGCTGGTTTGTTTAGCATCAGGATATGAGGACTAAGGGCCAGATGTACGAGCATTGAATTTTGCGTGTCGCAAAACTCAATGTACAACAGTGTCTCAGACACTGTTTACGATTCCCAATGGGGTCGCAAATTGCATGCCTCGTGAATATTAATGAGGCTGTCGCAATTTACGACCCCATTGGGAATGGCCAGCACTCCCAGGGATGGGGGCCTGCTGGGGTCAGCAGACCACCATGGCTGGGACTGCTTTTTCAATAAAGCAGTTTTTTTTTTTTTTTAAATGCAGCCCGTTTTCCTAAAAGGAAAACGGGCTGCATTTAAAAAAGAAAAATGAAACTTTTCAGTTTCATTTTTTAAGGGCAGGCAGTGGTTCCTGGGACCACTGCCTGCTAATAAAAAAATATTTGCGCCCCCATTCACAAAGGGGAAGGGGTCGCCTGGGGACCCCTTCCCGTTTGCGAATGGTTTACCACCTACTTGAAGTAGGTGGTACACTGCGAGTTTTTTGCGGTCGCAAAACACTCATACATGGCATTTGCACTGGCTATTAAGAAGGGACGCCCTTGGCACGCCCCTTCCTAATAGCGAGTCGCTAACCCTATTTTGCGAGTCACTAAAAGATTAGCGACTCGCAAAATAGGGTTAGTACATTGCCCATCCGTTTTTTGCGTTCGCAAAAGGGCAAAATAGCCCTTTGCAACCGCAAAAAACTGTCGTACATCTGGCCCGAAGTCCTGTAATGGCAGCCACAAGAGTAATTTTTCTCAAAGGCAACCAAAAAGAGCTCTCAGATCCAATCAAAAAGGGATGATTGGGTGAGAGGGGGTGATAGAGAATTATTTGCAAGTCCCAGAGGGCAGAGATGTATAAAAGCGTTAAGCCTTTAAAACCTAAACCCGCTCCACATATTTTTTTAAATTGCCAAAATTTGAAAAACTACTGCTCAGATTTAGACCCAACCAACAACAAGCATTTGCAATGCAATAGGTCTCGCATTTGCGCGACTTGAAGCTATTGGTATTGTAAATGACAATGCCTTTTATTTATGTTTTGAAAACGAAAACAAAAATAAAAGGCATTATTATTAGCAATGTCAATAGCTCAAACTCAGCACCCACCACTGATAACCTTGATCACCTTAGAAGGTTAAGGAACTCATACAACAGGAAGATTCTTAAGGCAAAGGCAGACTTTTTCAGAACCCAGCTGAACCAAGCAATCAACCGTCCCAAAAAACTCTTTGAAATCGTCAAGCAACAAGCATGCAACACGACTAACTCTAGGGAACTAAATGACCTGGCTACACCTACCTGTGATGTGCTTGCCAATTTCTTCCGCAAAAAGACTAAGGCCATCTAGCTCGACATCCAATCCAAGAAGGCCCTCCCACAATCTACGGCCCAAGATACTAAATGTGGCGCTCTACTCGAAGTCCATTTTAATATTCCAGGCGAAGTCACAAAAAACAATGCCTAATGGCACACCTTCTCGCCAATCTCTCAACAAATAATCGATAACACTTCAAGCAATCAACCCCTCCAACCACTTCTCCGACCCCCTGCCTCCTGCCCTATTCAAAATGTTAAAAACAACTATTCTACCGCTATGGGCAAAAATTGTAAGCGCCTCTCTGAGACAAGGCGCCATTCCGGACTTTCATAAAATTGAGGAGGTCACAACTATACTAAAGAAACCTGACGCCACCCCATCTGATCTCAACAACTACCGCCCTATATCCAACATCCCCACTTTGGCGAAACTGCTGGAAAAAATGTGTACAAATTCAATTATGCAACCATATTGAGAATTACAACCTCTTAGACAGTCACCAATCTGGCTTCCGTCAAGGTCACAGCACAGAATCTGCACTCACACAGATTATGGACGACATACTAAAAATGCTTGACCGCAACGAGTCATGCCTAATGATACTCCTCGACTTATCCTCCGCCTTCGATACGGTCAAGCATGACAACCTTTTGTCCCTATTGGAACGAAGGATGGGCCTCTCGGGCACAGTGTTGCAATGGTTCTCCTCCTTCCTAAATAACAGAACACAAAGAATCAAAATGAAGAACTCACTCTCGCAACCCTCCGTGGTCACCCTGGGTGTCCCTCAGGGATCAGCCTTATCACCCATTCTTTTCAACCTACTAATGGAACGTTTGGCGAACGCACTGAAATCAGCGAACATTCTATATTACCTGTATGCGGACGACACCCAACTGTATTTGAAAATCTCCACTCCAGAAGACTTCATTTCCCTCAACACTATTCTACTGAACACGCAAAGCTGGCTCACTAACAACCACCTCATGCTGAATACCAAAAAAATGGAATTCATTCATCTCTCCACCGAACCACACACCTAAGATAGACCTATGGTTAAAACACCTAACCTCCTTTGACTGTGCTCCCCTCATCATTGACTCAGCAAAATCCCTAGGAATCACCATAGACAAACACCTGAATATGCAGTCGCACATCTCTAATGCCACCAAGGGAGCTAATCACAAGCTGAGTATACTAAGGAAACTCAAACCCTTCCTCCCTCAGGCCGACCTAAAAATGGCAGTGCAAGCCCTAGTGCTACCAAGATTACACTATGGAAGCACCACTCTTTGCGGTCTCCCCAAATACAAGCTGGCTCCGCTCAGGGGATCACTTAATGCTGCGGCTAGACTGGTATCAGGAACTAAAAGAAGTAGCCACATTTCTCCGACCCTGAAAGCCCTGAACTGGCTGCCTTACGAGGCAAGAATACACCTAAAGGTTGCCTGCATGACCCATAAAGCACTACATAACAATACACCCAGTTACTTAGCTCTAAAGCTAGAAAGGTCGGGAGGTTGCAGACAACTTCGAAGTGCGAGTACTTTACTTCTGAAACCACAATCCTTCCATAAGAAGAGAACTGGTTGCAGAGCTTTCTCAGGGATTGCACCAAAGATTTGGAACTCCCTACCTACAGTGGTGCGTGAAATCTCTTCCTTTACCGCATTCAAAAAATAAGTAAAAATACTACTAATGAACAAATTCACGTCCTAAGTCCTAACTCTAGGCTGACACCGAGTCACCTATACGATCCGCATATCATTGCCTACCTCCTACCGTCGGTGGAATGAATGAGATTATTATTTGTAAGATTATTACCACAGCCACTTAATGCTCAATAACTGCATTTAGTTTAAAGCCTAGTTGGCCTCGGGTCTCCTATATTATCCATATACTGTATACCCATGGTGAATCGAAGGAGTATATTATATGTATGTTTATAAGCACAACCACCTAATGCTCAATAACTGTATATTGTGCAATGCCCTGCTGATTCCGGGTCACCTATGTTTGTTATCCATGTATTATACATCTCTTTTGTTCGTAATGACACTTTTCAAATGGTGGTATACTACCTCATCCGTCTATGTTTTATACTGTATACTGTATAGCGCTCTGATACCCTCGTGGGTCACGTTCGCGCTATATAAAACTTTATAAAATAAAAAAATAAATAAATAAAAATAAACTAAAATTGCAAATGCTTGTTAAATAGATTCACTTGGTGAAAGGTGCATGGTTTATAAACAAAAGAAGGAACCAATAAAAACTTACCAAACTCAGCAAGCCATATTAGAAGGTACGATACACGTTCTTGCACATCACGAACACTTTGAATTGTATTTCTGTTAACATGGCACTATCTTGTAATTTGCACTTTCCATTTATAAAGCATGTTACAGAGGGTGCAGGGGTTACATTGTGACATACCCCTGGAGGCGACAATAAAGGGATTCGAACTAAACGTGCTGGGGACCTTTTAAGAAAAAAAAGGCGGGTCCATTTTCTGAAGAGGAAGCCAGGCACATTCTTATGGCAGAAGCCCCTGGACCAAAAGCAAAAGTAGAAGAGGACCGTGAAAAAAAAAAAAGAGAAATTCCCGATGTTGAAATCCTGTCGTCGCCGAAGGTCCTAGAGGTGGTGTTGTCCTTCTTTTACTACACCGGGGAGACTTGGTTGCTCTTTGCGAGCCGTCGATAACTGGCCAACGGGCTGAAAGGGGGAAGTTAGAAGGGACAGGGCTTTTGCTGGCTGAGAAGAGGACTGACGCTGAGGACGAAAGTGCGCCACAGACTGCCCCGGCGCCCGGTCCGAGGGGCGCGAGAGCAGCCAGCGCGAGCCCAGGAGTCTCAGGAGGGCGCAGGTGAGCGCACGTGCCCCCCACAAGCGGCTGCGGGTGTGCGGAGTGAGCGCGAGGGCCCCTGCGGGTCAGGGCGCGCGCGCCAGAGGCCATCCGGCGCTGGTGGTGGCCGGGGTCGAGGCTTGAGACACAGTGGCCCCGGCTGCGGCAAAGGGGACAGATCTCGGTGCAGCGAGAAGTTGTGTGTTGAGCCACGGGGAATTGAAACAAATGTCTCGTGATGAAATCGTTCACAATAAGTGGCGAGCATGGGCCTCGGAGGTGAGAGGAGTTCAGCACATCTTCAGTTTCATTAATGCATCACTCGTAGTATTAGAGACGTGTTAAAAGTTTTTGGCATCTAAATATGTGGTACACAAGGCATAGAAACCACGGCAGGGAAAGGGTTCAATAAATTACTCATGTTCTACAATGTAAGGGGACTGATAGAGACAGGGAGGGAGGGAGCAAGCGCGCAGGAGTTGTGCTAACGCCGGGAGCCGTACGCGTGCACATCTCCTGTCCTCCGTACGCGAGCACATCTGCTGTCTCTTGTGCTAACGCTGTCAGCCGTACGCGTGTCTTCCGTACGCGTGCACATGTCCTGTCCCCCTTCCGCCGAAAAAGCCACGACAATAGATCTCGCCAAGGCGAGCAGCGCATGCGCTGCGTCGCTAGGCGAGACCTAAAAATCACACTTTCTGAATAAAGGACGACTTTTATGTCAATCTTAGTATAAATCCGCTCAGTAGTTCTAAATGATGCGAACAAAATTTACTCTGGGTTCTAAAATGTTAACAACTTAGGAAAGACCTTAGAATGCGTAAACCTAGCTGATTAAGCCAGTATATTGCAAAAATTCAGGCAAATGTGTCCACGGGGTCAAAAGTTATAGGCAATGAAAAAAAGGCCTTCTCAATGTAAAGTGCAACTGAACCATAGCTACATAATAGTGACTGCCAATGAGATATATACAAACAAACACATATACATAAACGAATATATACATTACTCAGATGGCAGTAACTTCTGTGTAGTCATAGGAGATTCAATTAAAAAAGCAATTTTTGCTTTGGTAATAACTTTGGCATCGTTCAACAAACCTGTAGAAACTTTCCAAAAAAAGGAGTTGTCTCCCCAGACAACATCTTGAAAATATGGAACTTCCTCCAAACGAATGTATGCTTAACCATATACTTTACAATGTTCAAGACCAGACCAAAGAATCATCCAGGCACCACCTGCAGACTGACTGAATGTCTGCCAAATTAACTATGCATAAACATCTATGTGCAGCAAAGGCAAGCCTAACATACGTTCTAAGAGCTCTCATTACCAGTTATATACTATTTACTCCAGAGCATGTTGTTTTCACTGATTTCTAACAAGGCGTTCTCCTCTGTGTAAAGCCTCTGACATTCTTGTTGACGGCTATGACTGTAGGATTACTCTGTGGACTATACTTACTAAACTGATATATATTATTTTGTTGCTGTATTTTAGCTATTTATCCCTGTCGTTTATAAAGTATTACTAGCTCTGGTTTTCAGACTTGCTCCTTTCAATGCAAACTCAATTTAGCACCGACACCTTATTTATTTGTTTACAATATTTTCCCATAGCGCTTCTTCCCCCGAGTGATATTTGAGCGCTGTACAATGTAACAAAAAGTTACATATTAGGTAATATAAAATGAGTACTTGTAAGATATTAAACAGCAGGATAAACATGTAATAGAGGGAAGAGGTTTAAAGGTACTGAGAGCGGTGCGAGTGAGTGGGTACATATAGTGCTTCACTGCTGTACATGTGAAGCGGGGATAGCTGGCACAGTTTGAGGAAGGGACAGATCATTTTAAGTAGTGACAGACAAATGATTTTGAATAAGAAAGTCTTGAGAAGCTTTCTGAAGGAGGATGTCGGAAGCCATTCTTATTGCCTTTGAAAGGAGTTCTGGATTATGGTCGCAGAACCAGAGAATGATTGCCTTGGAGCAACTGGCCTTAGTGGGGGTCACAACTGTCCTAAATAAAGATAAACACAATAAAATCTTTTAGCGGGGCTAGCTCTGCTGACTGATGCTCCTTTGTATATCCCTTGATTCAAGAGACTCCTTTGTACTAACAGCATAACAAGAGTGCTAGCGGCTATCAGTGACAACATACATTTGTACTGCCTAGTCCTAAAAATATGGTTAGATGTCGAAGTTCTCAATTATTTCACTTGTGGAGTACAGTCTAGTAACTAACACCACAGGCAAAGACCATATGCTGGAACTGACCGAAAGACATCTGAATGTTAGGGAAGAAAAATAGGAACACAATGAGCAAAATGGCTCTGTCGAGCAGGGTACCAGTTCGTCTCAAAATGGATAAATTCACTTCACTAATGCGCTCAATGTGTCTGCATGTTTAGGCTTATACACACAGATTTGCTCACGTCTCAAGGTCAAGCTATGTTTACATTCTGAATAGGATGAAGCTTTTGATTGTGTGTCATGCAAGTTTCTAACCAGAATTAAATGTATTTTTTACAAGTCACCGAGAGGATAAATAAGGCCCTAATTCTTGAGCTTGTTGTAAAAACCAAACGCTTTTACATTAATCTTTTGATATGGAATACAGCAAACACCGTATTTGGTGGCCCATGACAGCATATTGGTATACGTACCCATTATTACTTGCATATTTATGTAAAAGATTTTCAAAATTGTGTTAATTTAACCTAAATATGCTACTAGCTGGGGGGAAAAACATCTAAGTGGATGCACAAAGAGAAGTGGAAATTCAACTGGAGATGGAATATACAATTAAAAAAATCAAGGGTCCAACTGGAATATGACTCGTTTTTAGGTCTCGCTGAGCCAGCGCATGCGCTGCTCTGCGAGACATTTAGTAAGGGGGTTTTCAAAGTGCTACCAGAGGCTTTTCCTGGCCTCAAGCTTGCGTTCACGCGAGCGTGCACGCGCGCAGCCGCCATCTGTCTTTCCTCCGTCACGGGTCATTAAGTGCATCGCGATCACTTTCACTTTCGCGGCCGTGCCAATGCTTGTTTAACTTGCAGCGCGAGGCGCGCGCGCTTGTTTCCTCATTACGGCTGCTTTTGGAAGACACGCGCCTTTCTTTTGGCATATGAAATTCTTTGATGTTTGTTGTATCAGAAGGTATTACAGCGTACAAATGATTGGGGCATATTTTATAAGACAGCGCAGTATCTCATTGGTTTTATGTTACATTAGGTGCCGTTGCGCAATTGTACGTATGCGCATTGTACCTTAGTTAAGGGTTGGGAACGTTTTATTTTATTTGAAAGGGATTACCACGCAAAGAAACTTCAGATGTGTCTTTACTGTTGCTGCGCCCAACTTTCATTCTTGGGATTTGGCTCGGTTAATGGTTTAACATCCTGTGCTTTTGGCTAATTAACTTTATGGCTTTGTGCCTAAAAAAAGACACAAATGCAGCTTATAACTGCGATAACAATCTTTACTGGCATGCTAATGTAGTGTCTCACATATTCAAGCAGGCGCATTGCAAAAAAAAAAAAACAAAGACAAGTGTTCTACTTTCCTAGGCTGTGTGACTCCATCCTGGCGCCGGCTTGAGTCATACGGTGATAGTCTGCAATAATCTTTTTACATTGCTAAAGGTTGTCTAAAGACTGCACTCACACTATAGTGTTCTACAAACACGTGTAACATATCTTTACCCCACTTTTAACTACAAACGGACTACGGTTTTGATATGCAATTAGTAGGACGTTTTCTCTAAACAAAGGCGGTGTGATTCTTTTTTGAGGTTGCACAGCGAGTATGTAAAAAAAATAGCTATTAAGATATGGGATTTGGCTCGGTGGGTGGTTTAATATATGGAATTTGAGAGAACTAGACTCTATTGCTTTCTGCTTAATACAAACAAGCATACCTCTACTGCCGAATGGGCTTTTTGCATGAGTGCCTTTATGTGTGCCTTGTTTATTGCATTGTATCATTTATATAGTGCATCCATGTTACACAAAAGCAAGACCGGTTGGCCCCATAAGTGATTCTTCCATTTGTAGTGCCCTTTCAATAACTACATTGGGGCCTAGTTTCCATCAAAGCTACATCAAAAGCTGCAAACGAGCTCAAAAGTTAGGTATGTTTTGTGTATTTGTAACGCGCAATGTCACACTTGAGGGTATACTGGCGCTGGCGTAGAATCTATTCTTCTATTTTTCACCAGGCAGCTGTACATAGTCTTACAGCTCTACTCCTGTGAAAGTAGTCAAATGGTATTTAATGTCAACAGGACCGCAGACCAACAAGCATGGTCCTGGAAAGGAAACTTGACTCAAGTAGCGTGTCTGGGCCTTTGTGTGCTGAACGTAACCCGATGCGTTTCTTCCTTCTGTGTCACTGCTTAACATTTAATGTTTGACTGGAGGTAACCGTGAATAGAAGCTTGCATGACAATTACTGGCCCGGTTGACAAGCTGCTAGCAATGCTTTGTCTGTGGCTTCTATTTGTACGAATTAGCTATGCATAGCATACACGCTATAATTGAGGATACCTTTCTGCCGCGCTCATACAGTTTTCTACAACCCCAGAATTACTCATTGATTTTTGTTTTATGACCAAGGAGGTGAATATTCCAAACACCTTGGGTGACCAGGATTTTTGTGGAGCAGCTCCTGCCCCTGGTTTTCTAGCTGCGTGCATGGTGCACCCAAAGCTTGCCTGATTTCAGTTTCTTTATGCGTGATATTTCCATGTTTTTAGCGTGCTTAAGTGACATTTCAATGCCTTTTGGTGTGACGCTTTGTGTCACATCCCCTCACAGGCAGAGAAAGCAAGCATTGGCATAGCCAATAAGTCTCGCTTTTGGGACCTTATAAGTATTTAGTTATGCAGCACAATATCCTTTGTGCAACAACATTAACTGTTACATGGCTAAACACTTATAAGGTCTCAAAGGCGAGACCTATTGGCTATGCCAATGCTTGTTTCGCATGCAATTAGTTCGCATGCCATTACTACGCGTTTTTTTCTTAGCAATAACCGTTACTACGCAAGTTTTTAGTTCGCATACCAATACATTGAAAGTGTTAATGTATGTGAACTAAAAACTTGCCTAGTAATAATAAAACCCAACACTACATACAAATACACTACCCTACACATCCAAAAGTTAAAAACACTACCAAAAACCTCAAAAAGTACACTACCCTACACTACTAAAACACCACTACACTACCCGAAACCCGAAATCACTACCCCCTGCACGACACTGCCCCTAGCCCCAGTCCTGTCCCTACTCCCAAACACTACCCAGCACGACCCCCCCCCCCCGACACTACCCTAAACCCTAAAACACTACCCTACACAAAAACTCCACAACACTACCCTAAACCCTAAAACACTACCCCCAGCAGGACCCTGCCCCTAGCCCCAGTCCTGTCCCCACTCCCAAACACTACCCTGCACGACCCCACCCGACACTACCCTAAACCCTAAAACACTACCCTACACTAACACCAGAACACTACCCTAAACCCTAAAACACTACCCCCAGACGACACTGCCCCTAGCCCCATTCCTGTCCCTACTCCCAAACACTACCCTGCACGACACCCGACACTACCCTAAACCCTAAACCAGTACCCTACACTACCAGATCACTACCCTAAACCCTAACACACTACCCCCAGCACGACCCTGCCCCTACCCCAGTCCTGTCCCTACTCCCAAACACTACCCTGCACGACCCCGACACTACTCTACACTACACAAACACAAGTACACTACCCTGCTCGACCCCCGACACTACACTACACTACACAAATACACAACCCTGCATGACCCTACACAGCGCCTACACGACCCTACACATCCCCTCTTACCTCTCTCTCCTCGTGGTTCCTCTCTTCACCTCCACGCTTGCTTCCAATCTTGTCCCCCTTCCTGCTTCCTCCATCGTGGGCAGGCAGAATAAGGAGTCCCGAGGGCAGGCGCGGAGATGGGCATGACCAACAGCCAGCCGGAAAAGCAGCAGCAGACCCTCTTCCTGAAAGTTGACACCCCCTCACCGACTTGCACACGCAGCAGACCCTCTTCCTGATAGTGGACACCCCCTCACCGACTACGCATGCGTTGTAACAACGCATGCGATGTAACAACTTGCGTACTAAAGGCTACGCATCGCATGCGTTGTAACGTACGAGTTACTTACCTTCGGTAACGATGTATCTGGTAGAGACGTTGTCTAGCCGCAGATTCCTTAACTTAGAATATCCCCAGGCGTCAGACTGGATCCGGAAAAATTTTGCGCAGCAGTAACTCTGCGCGCCGCGGGGGCGGCGCCGCCTGGCTCCGCCCTGACGTCGTCCCCGGACATGACGTCAGTGGAGCTACATAGGACCCCCCCGGCGCACTGACGTCAGTTTTCTTCGGAGGAACTTTTCCGCGCCACAACGCGGAGCCCCCAGCAAAACTGTGAGAGTATGGGAACAGTGTGCGAATAAAAAAGAAAATGGGTGAGAAAGCACCATGAACAACAGTGAGAAGCACTGTTGACTGAAAGGTGTTGAAAAGGAAAGAGCAGAGCAATACATGGAGAAGCTATTTCGCAAAAGCGAAGTGAATGTCACCCCTGAGGGAAATAGATGTATAAAAAGAAGACAGAGGCAGACGACAAAGTCTGCACTAGATGAAGGGATGAAAAGCAACCCCACAAAAGCGAGAGAATGCTCTCTCCTGAGGCAAAAGGGGTAATGAAAGGAGCCAACAGCGACAGGCAAGAAAGCCCCAACCCACAGGATTAAAGAAGAAAGAAAGAAAGAAATAGGGAGACTCTGTCCCCTATGATAGAACCATTGGACTGAGGAACAGTCCAGAAAGACCTCAAAACTAATGGACTGTAGGAGAGGAACGGAGAAGGTGGGTGGGAGGGTAGAGAACACCAGTAGGCCCCATACTGGAGGAAACTGATGTGAAAAAACGCAGAAGGACACCTGAACCTATCGCCCAAGCATGAGATTGGGAGAAGCAGAACAAGTAAATCCAAAGAATAAGCCTGACGGGGAGGGTGGCGAAAGACACCGCCCGTAGAAGGACAAGCCACTCCAAGGGAGGCGAATGCAGAAACCCCACCTGAACAGGTCCTCGCAGATTGGGGAGGATGGGTGGGCGTTAAGGAATCTGCGGCTAGACAACATCTCTACCAGATACATCGTTACCGAAGGTAAGTAACTCGTACATCTGATAGAGACATCTAGCCGCAGATTCCTTAACTTAGAATAGATACCAAAGCCATACCCCATAGGAGGCGGGTTTGCGAGAGAACCCCACTAAGTTCTTTGGGGAACAGAAGCGTTAACCAGCCGGCTAAACACAGTGGGGGCAGAACTGCCAGATTGGCCAACACCGGACTAGGATACTCCATAGGGAGTGGCCAATAATGAGAGGCAAAGGCATTAAAGCTGCCGAGGCGGCAGGAAATCCCTGTTGGTGAAACAGAGGAGAAAGTGAGCACAGAACCAGAAAGGTAGTGTGGAATAAAAGTGGATACCTAACGAAAAAGGGGAGGAACCAATTGTATAATATGAGGGATCCACAGGATCTGATGGACCTTCAAAAGAGAAAGGTCTAGCTAGGGTACAAGAATGGACCGAGTCCGAGCAGGCAGGACGGACATGCAGAAGCACAGTGGAAGTGAGAACAGCAGCGGAAGGATGCTGATGACTTCCAGGATGAGGCAGTGTTAACGGAAACACAAGACCTGCTAATGCACTATGGCCCATGCACCGGACATGTGAAAGGGCGGGCAGCAAAAGGCAGAAGGGCAGAGACGAATGGCAACAACTAGTGCCACGAACGTGGGGAACAGAAGTACACAAGAGAAACTGTATGTACCGCCAGAACCACACCATGGAAAGGAGAAGGCCCCATAAAGCGCCACGAGCAAAAGCTGAGACACGAGAGACGCACCAATAGGTGTATCGTGTGAAAGAGAGCCGGCAAAACTAACACACGTAGAAGACTTGCGCTCACGAAAGTCAGGAACAAGACCACAGCCACCGCAAGGAAGAGTACGCCTGCGGGAGGTCTGGGTGTGTGTAGTATGCCGGACAGTACTAAAGAAGACAGGGCCCAGCCCGGTAGATGAGTTGAGAAAGAAAAAACACCATAGTACCAACAGCTACGTAGCAGTGGTACCGGCCAAGAGCCAGACGCCACAGGCGGTAGGAAAGATCCACTGGCTACAGTGAGACAGACAGGGAGGCCGAGCAGTACTGGAAGGAGACAGTACGAAACATTGCGGAGGAACAAGAGTGGATATATGCACAATACTCCACCAGAGAAAACACTGCTCAGAGGAGAACACTCCCGCTGAGAGCAGCAACCGCAGCTGGAAGGAAAAACAGGACAACACCTGCGCGGAATGCAGCAGGGAAATGGAAAGCCCTGGCAGGGGAAGTGGCCAAAAAAGCAAGGCACAAGACAATGACAGTATCAACGTCTGGGGCCAGAATGCCACCACGGAGAGCGAAGTCCAACCATGAAAGGACTACGCAGCACGGGTATAGGAGAGTAGAACTATGCAACGGAAAGGTGCCAGAAAACGCACCAGCCTGTGAGAGCGAGCATACTAGGGTGCAGTCACTGTACGTAATAGAACACAGCGACAGGGCCCTGTGATAGGCAGTCCACAGATGGAACGGCCGCAGCGAAAGAACCAAGACGAGACGTTAGGGACCCGAAAGCCCTTCCGGCCTCACGAAATGGATTAGTGAGATGCAGGGGAGTGCCACAGACCAGCAGCAGCCACTATGAGAGAGCCCAACAAATGGACAGCAAAAAGGCCCCAGGAGGGCCCGCAGCAGCAGTAAAAGGGGTACAGGCACAGCCGCAGGACAACCTAGGAAAAAGGGCCCCACAGAAGCATACAAAGACTGCTGTGGGAAGAAGGCAGCTATACAATAGCTAACAAATACTACACATAGGGTAAGCATCAACCCGAACAAGGGGCACCTCTTGAGCGTGAGCTCATAGACAGAGGACGTAAATTGGGAACACAGAAACCACAGGTTCCGAACACATAACCATTGGGGTAAAGGCGTGCAATCTGAATCACAAGGCCATAGTGACTCAGAAAAATAAGCAGCTGACCTGCTGCATGAAAGAAAGCAAATACGGCGAGAAGCCGCTTAGGCCGTTCAGGTATTCCAGCATGAACCCAGGGCCAACATGAAGCAAGACACACTACGGAAGGGTAGACAGAAGGCGGTTAACCGCAGAGTCCGCATGTGCGTCAAACAGGGACACACCATCAAATGGTAAGTCCTGGAGACTGTCACGGACATTTTCGGGGAAACCCCCGTCTCGCAGCCAAGCATGGCGGCGCAAAGCAACGGACCTCGCCATTGCCCGACCCACCGAATCGGTAGCGTCAACGGCGGATCGAACAGTAAAGCGTGCCATCTCTCGGCCTTCGTGAAGGAGACGAGCTACGTCAGTGCGAGTACACTCAGGGAGGGCAGGCAAAAGACACTCTACCGAGTCCCAAAGGGCAGAAGAAGCCCGGGCAAAGACGCAAGCCGTGTTCAGAGCACGTAAGGCTGAACTAGAGGACGCAAAAATGCTGCGTCCACATGCCTCCAACCAACGAGACTCCCTAGTAGGAGGCTGCAACAGAGGTGGAGAGGAAGGTTGCGTGGCCAAAGACACATGCACTACGAGGCCATAAGCCCCAGGCTGAAAGGACAAACAGGCTGGGCTCTCAGGGGCCGGACGGTGTCGATGCGCCACAGCCCTGTCGACAGCATCTCCTGAAGAGGGCCGTGCCCATGTTCCGAGAAGGGCGTTGAACAATAAGCTGCTAAAAGGCAGCAAGGGCTCAATATCTACCGCACCCTGGTGGAGGAGATCCAATAATGGGTCGGAGGACAAGGAGACAGAAGGAGGGTGCAAATGTAAAACAGCTGCAGCCCTACGAACACCCCTCAAAAACAAAGCACCAGCTTCAGTGGGCGTGGTGGGGGGGTGACAATAGCCCATCTGTAGGGGACGGTTGCAAGCTGACACGTCCCACAGGAGGAGGAACAAGGGCCCACTGCCCCCATGGCATTGGAGGCAGCTGGTGTGGAGACAAGTCCGGGCATACCCGGCCTGTGTCCTCCGGAAGCGGAGAACCGACAGGTGCCGGCGACCGCTCCGGCGCCGAACGACGCCGCTCCGGCGCCGAACCCACCATGGAGAGGCGTGGAGACAGAGCCTGAGGACCAGGTGGCGACAGGAACGGCGCCGGCGGCGCCGCTAATGCCGATGTCAACGCAGGGAGCCGCCAGGGGCTATGCGGAGACAAAGCAGAATGGCTCGGCGGGGGGCTGGAACACCCATCGGGGTTAGGATCCGAAGCCGGCACGACGCCGGAGTCGAGGCACTCGGCCGGCGGGGCCGATGACGCCGATGTCGACGCAGGGAGCCGCCAGGGGCTATGCGGAGACAAGGCAGAATGGCACGCCGTGGGGCTGAAATGCCCATCGGGGTTGGTACCCGAGGCCGGCACGGCTCCGGAGCTGAGGCACTCGGTCAGAGCCGAGGGCGAACCCGCCGGCGGAGATCTGACCTGAATGCCTACCTCCACTGTGGGACCCGAAGGCGCGCCAGGGAGAGGAGGTGACCCGAACATGGAGTGCAGAGCCTTGTAGTAGGCTTCCATCTGGGGCCGAGTCGCACCAGTACCCGGAAAGGGCGGGTAAAGGGAGGCTGACTCCGGGGCGCACGGCTCCGTGAGGGAATGTGAACCATGGCCCCCATCGTCACGTGGAAGCGAGGACTTCGACTTCCGTGACTTTTTCAACTTACCTGTAGGGCGACATTCGCGGGATCGACTCCGGGAGCGGACGCGGAGAGAAGAACCAACCGGAGAACGTCGGGGAGACGCCGTGCGGGAAATCCGGGCGGCCAAGAGCTTCATCCGACGCTCCAGTAGGGACTTCGGGCGCATCTGCCGGCAGGCGGCACATTCCACGGAGTCGTGGTGCGACCCAAGACACCACATACAAATGGCGTGCGGGTCCGTTGCCGACATCTGACGCGAACAAGTCTCGCACAATTTAAAGCCCGAAGGCATCGCACACTGTTCCCCGACGCCAAAAAAGGGCCTGAAGAAAAACAGGCCAGAGGAACAGCTGAATCCCGGATCCGCGTTGGAACGAGGAAAAGAAGGAAACTGACGTCAGCGCGCAGAGGTACTGCTGCGCAAAATTTTCCGGATCCAGTCTGACGCCTGGGGATATTCCAAGTTAAGGAATCTGCGGCTAGATGTCTCTATCAGATGCTTGCGTAGTAATGGTACGCGGACTAATGTCCGCGTACTAATGGGTGCTTACCGTCCAACTGACATGGTTTTCAAACAAAGCTGTAAAGTACTCAGTGTACGAGTTGCGTCCATGCAAATGAGTAAAGTTAACTTTTTCAGGCCATAAGCAACATTTCTGGGTGTGATCAGCTGGACATAGGTAATTTACATCAGGCTATGAATACAAATGGAAATGTATGGTGTCCAGCACAAAAATACTCGAGTGCCTGGTTCTGCAGCTCTGCTCGTGGGTAGTTTCTGTACTGTGTTCCGCATGCGTAGGAGTAAGATATCCATATGTATACATTATTTTCTGCTTCATTCTTCATTTCTCGAACAAAAGCAATATGTTAATACTGCCCACCGCTTCCTGCACACATCTTGTGAATAGATAATTCATGAATGAATTTTATCACACATTTCAACCAAGTGGTCCTTTTAGGTGTAAGATAAGTGTTTCCAAATTTGATTCATTTTCAAAACGTTTGTGAATGCTCCTACATTCTACTACCCCTTTGATATTCACAAATATGCACTGCATGACCTCATCCTTCCTCTGCCACTAGGCATTTTACTTTTGAACCCTCACGTGTCAATACTTACATCTTAGTCTTGTGTAACACGCACAATATTTGTAAAATTGGTAAATATAAGTACATTACACCCTCTGGCAGAAGGCTACTGTATATTAGCCCCCTAGTTCCAGAATCCTCAATAGATTTAGACAACAAATGTGCAGTTTATTTGCAAATGAGTATTTAACAGATATAACACGGATTGTGAAGTCCAAGCGTAGAATGAAGACTGGTTGAAACAATGGACTATCCGATTCAACCAGTATAGTAACGTCTGCTAAATGCTACCGATATTATATTGTGCTAGTAAAACTGCATACTGGAAAGATGTAGCCTTGTCTCTGTACACTAATGATTTTTTTTTAATTAGTGAAATAGGTTTAAATTACTTCAAAAAGTAAATGTTTTTGAACGGCGAAAATTTAAAACTAGTCCAAATGTCATCCTTTCGTATATTATTTTTTTCAAGCTCGATTTTGATGTCTTTGATAATTATGTATGAAGGCTTAGTGGTGAAAGCAACATAGAAACAGAGTAGAGCAGCTGCAAATTCGCCCTTTGATACGCTACAAATTCGAAAGGAAACCATCCTGATCGCAACAGGTGGCGCAGCTAGTAAGAAGGCTTATCTATGAAACAAGCCTCTCAGATGACAGGACTTCAAAAGCGAGAAGATTATTTTTGCATGTTATCCGGTAGAGTGGGCAGTAACAGGCTCTTTCAAGGTCTCGGTTTTAAAAGCCTGCAGAAACTTCTAACAGATAAGTAGCACTGCATGGTCTCTTCTCTACCAAAGGACTATGTTGGGATCAATGGGTAACTTTCAAGTGCTGTCACTTAATCAGAACCATACATTTCAAACACCAGCACAGAACTGCAGCTTTTGCATATGAAATGAAACGGTGCTGCAACACTTCAACATATTCCATCGCAGAAGAAGCTGCTGTATGACTGTTCTTGTTCACTAGAGAGGATTCCTTCGTCTACCAAACTCTCAAGAATGCAATATGAACACTTAATTACCAGGATAAACATGGTGCAGAACGAGAGAAGGATGCCGAGCCTAATTATTGTAAAGCATCAGACCAAAAAAATATAGGAAGAAATAAGTAAAAAACCTTAAAGCTCACATCAGCTTGAAGCATGCTAGCAAATGTGCCTGCCTTTTAGGCTTGCCTTTCAGACATCGCATGTGCAGTCTGTAGCAAGACATGTTGCTAGCATACAGTTTGCTTTGAGCCTGCGCATTGTTTACCACTGGTTAGCAAAGTTGTCATTCTCATGTGGTTGCTTCTTGTTTGTTACTGAGTGCAGGCTTCCCTTCATCTTCTGGTGATTGTTCCCCCCTTGGAGCATGGACCCATTACAGGGTCCTTACACTGATCGTGTTTTCAGGTGCTACTTTTTTCTTTTTGTTTAAGCACTCCATGAGAGTGCACGTGGTTTCCAGTTGTCTCTCTAGTGAGATTCTCTTCCCCCACTCTGTGCTGCTCTTTTGCCCACGTGGGTCACCCTTACCCCGTCTGTAATGTGCTTACCTGCGTGTTTTCCCCACATCCACGTTGCATTCTTGCCTGTGTGCTCCCCCCCCCGAGCTCCATGTTGCTCTCTCTCGCCTGTTTACTTCCGACCCACCCTCAGTGCTCCACATTACTCTCCCATTTTATCCCCTACACGCCCTCCATGTTGCTTCCGGTTCCTTGTGCTGCTTCAGCCACACTAGCCCATGTGTTGTTTCCCTCTCACCTGCTTTGCCCCATGTTGCTTTTGTGCACCTCCTGCGTTGCTCCCCACACCCACTTTCCCCAAAAATAAACAAAAAAAACGTTTTTGAGCATTTTACATTTTTTTTATCCTAGTTGGATGCACGTAAATACAGAATTACAGCATAAGCTTTTTTTTCTCGTTTAGCCATACTCCCAAAGTTGTAACCTATTGGCGCTGCCAATGCTTGATGGAAAATGCAATCACTACAGACACAGCAGAACTCCATATTGGCCCCCATATTTATACAATCCTAGATGCCGGTTAGGTGCTGTTTCAATTACGGTATCAAAGAGGCAAAAGAAATGTAATCAAGTGATTGCTGGGGAAGTATATAATAAGAGATGGGTGTTAATTTGGGGCTGTTTTCCACCGAGGGGTTACATGCAATATTAAATAGACAACAAGAGCAAAGTTTCATTTGGTTGATGTCTGCACTTGGACTTCAGAGGAACTTTGTAACCTCCAGCAGAAAAACAACCTCCATTACCAAGGATCGGGCATAAGATTTAACCTTCCAACCTTCAAATCGAAGTTATTAGAGCCACAGGTTAGGGTGCAGGACTGCCACCTGCAATCGTGTACTCCCTGTAGTGGAAGCTCAATTGATGGACAGGCCAAGAAGCTCAGCAGTTACACAGTCTGGGCTTAGATTCAGCACTGAGTGTGTAACAGTTGAGCTCCTTGCAGCAATTCATTTCCTTATTTTCCGTTGAATTCTTTGTCCCTCTGCTTCCATTTCTGACCCAGATTTTAGCTCATTACAACGGAAATTTTATACTGGATCATTATCTTCAATTAAGATTCAACAGATTAGCATGGAGATTTTTTCCCCTCGTGGCAGTTTTCATCCTGCTTGGACCCTCTGTAGGAGACACTTGATGACTTTCACATGTTCTTTTCCATGCAAAGTATCACCATAGATAATGGAAAGAGGTGCCCTTTTATAGGGGGAACGAAGAATTCGAATAGCAGATCATCCAAGAGTCCAGTCCCAGAGATCAACAAACCAAGCTCACTTTTCAAGCGAGGAATATTAAGAGCTAATTTGCTGGTTCAGGCTTGAGTTTTCATATCACAGAAGTAAGGAACTATCTATGTTATTGGCTTAGTCTCAGAAGATTATAACCTTCTGAGACTAAGCTGGCATGCACAGTAACTCATGGAGCAGAAACTAAACTAAAGCCCATCATTCTAAGTTTTTACTCATGTGGAGACAGACTGATCTTGTGTTTGATAGCAAGCCATATCAACTGATTCCTCGGAGAGATGCTCCATTTGAACCGTCAGACTCATTTGTTGCATGAAGTACTTGAATGTGTCAAAAGACATCAGTGTTGGAAGACCATGAAATCTCAGAGACCAGCTAAGGTGCAAAAAAGATGCAACTCTAGAGGGAGTTATTTTTTCTCTATCTTCAGCAGATGTAAGGCACATCACAATAACTAAGAGCAATACTAATTTGCAGGCACCGAAAACTATTTGCTGATTGTCAGAGGAAATCCCTGCCGATCAAAGGCCTGTTGCATGCGAATTGCTGCCTTCATGTTATCCTTTAGATTATGACACAGTCAATTAAATAGAGGAACACATGTGCCTCCTTTATCATGAACAACCTCTGTAAAGGCACTTGAAGGACCACAGTCTGATATGAAAAGAGGTGTCAAGCACCAGGTTATGTACTAGGCTCCTAGCTACAGAGCTTCAAGGATCAATGCTATAGTGACCATACTGTACATTTCCGTATTGAGAGATGTGTCTGCAAAAGAAGGATCAAGGACATGTTGCAAGCAGCATTCCCTCCTCAGCATCAGAAGGTATCTCAAATAGCACTCCTTGTGTTCCTTTCAGCATTTTTCTTGGTGTCATCGGACAGTAAGTGGATACGGGGCAGTATCTTTCTGGGTACTATTGTTTATTACTGGTGTATCAGAGACTGCAATAGTATTGCGCCCTAATACAATAATAACCTTACTTGGTTACTGCCTCTGGGCACTGGAGAAGTAGTGGTTTACTCTAGGAAGAGCTTAGGGTTAGAAACCACATGAAACAGAAAACATAACACATGAATTGAAATCGTCCAGCCCCTGCCCTAACGGTACGTCTCAAGATGAATTTAAAAACATAGCTATAACTTTGACAACCCCAGAAAACCAGAAGGTGCTCTCAGATTCTGTGGCCAGGATACGACCTCTAATGTTTCACACTGTAGGTGACAGACTTAAATAACAGTGAGCCCCTAGGGCTTGAGAACCGTAGACTTTACTAAAAGTTGTTGTAAATCGGGTTGTCAGGGGGACAAATGCTAGACAAGGGAATAAAATGTATCATGTTTTGATATGATACAGCTATTACCTTTTTAGGTCTCGCCCAGCGTTGCTGCGCACATGCGCAGCTCGCTCGGCGAGATTTATTGTTAATGAGTAGTTTTAGAAAAGGGCTTTAAGCCCCACCCCTTATTTCCATTGGCTGGCGTCACCGTTTATGGTAAACGGTGGCCTGCCATTGGAAATTAGGGGTTTTGGTGGACGCCCTTTGGCCTCCGAGCCGCACTCGGTGGCCTGCTTTGCGTCTGTCGCAAAGCAGTTTCTTATCTTTATGGGGCCATGTGTTAGAAACACATGGCCCCATAAAGACAAGAGATCCCCATGCTCCGGCGCGGTCCTCTTTCACTTTCGGGACCGCGCTTGTTTTCCTATTGCATTTGAGAGCACTTTGAAATACAAGAATTGCGTGTTATACAAGTATCTCTCTTGAGTCTTATTTATATAAACTACAATGCTGCTGCATGTAAGACTCTATGGCACATACAGCGTGCACATGACAACGGACTTGCCTATTAAGTCACCATATATTCAGGTACCTTTTATCCAACGGCCTTCATTTTATTTTTCCTATTTTTCGCATTTGTGCCGGTATATGGGCCCTATGCTCTTTTTATTTCAATCCCATTTAGATGTCCCTTCATCAATAGTCCTGAAGAGACCCCACATTGTTTTGAGGGTCGAAACGCCGTCGACAAACAGAAGAAGCGAACCATTTCCCCAGCACATATCATTGTATATAGCTGCTGTTCAGATGGAATCATTTTGATAATGGTCGACTTGTACAAACTGTGGAAACCTTGTATTTAATATTCACGTTGTCACTTAGGTTTAGGTTCCCTTTGTCACTTGGGACACTATGCACAAATGTTGTTTTGATGTATAATGTTTACTCCTAACTTTATTGTTTAAAAAATCCATAAAATATACTACACTGGAATCGGTGTGTTAGTGGTTCCTTCGCGCTCTGCCATTATCTAACCCTCTATATCGCGATTGTGCTTATGTATCATAACCTCATACTATATTATTCCACAGGAACCATTGTGTTTCCTATATATTAAGTCACTAATGGCATGGCAGGCCTGGGTTAGAGGGACATGAATATTTTTAAGTTCATGTTTTAAAAAAAGTGTCATTTTTAATAAATTTCTCAATGCCGTGATAACATCTAATGTGCTAAACTGAAACACGTCTGCATGTTGAAGAAAGGCACGTTTTCTAATTTTTAGGCATCTTTATCATAATTTTATGTTTGTTGCGCAGTTTACGCGCCAAACATTTTCAGGGCTCGGCTCGTACCTGGGATCTGAGGGCACTCTCGACTCGGCTTGGTACTCTCTGTGAATTTATTGACTCACTCACCTCCATCTGTAAAACCATAGAGCCCTATAGTGCGCAAAAAGCTGACCCCCACACACATCCGTTGTGCTCCGGAGCACCACACATAATTGAGACGCGGTTCCTATTCTTGGAATCCAGAGAAAGCTTAACAGCCAAAGGGACGCCCGCCGCCATTCTGCCTCCCAAACACGACTGTTTTTTGCAATAATGGGACGGTCCACCACAGAAATGGAGAGGACCCACAACATTTTCACACTAGTGTGCACCGCTAGTGCAACTTCAGAAAAAAATATATACTTCCGTTTTATCGGTTTAATGGGCAAAAAAATCAGACCTGAAGAATGCATACAGTAGTTGCAACAAAGAAACTGAACATTCAAGTAGGTTTTCTGCTGGCTGCACGCTGAATATCGAATCAGAAATCAATTTTATTATTTAGACAAAAGGAAAACGTGCCATGCAAGAAGGTAAACGATTGAGCAACTCCCAAGAAAATACTGAGATCATAGTAACCTAAGTGAAATTAATAATTTCCGGTGGAGAGACCGCAGCTTTCAGTGCCGTCCTTTCAGATGTATGCCGCAGAGGAAAGGGATAAGGAAGCAGCCCCATGGAGGTCAGGGTAGTGTTTGGGAACCCCTCTCATGCGCGAGCCTGGGCCTTCATGAACCTTGGACCACACACAGGGGAGCGGGCAGAGGTGGGTCTTGACGGATGCCACTGCCAATCAGCACCCCTGTCAATCTTTCACCACAAGTGTGAGGGAGACATCCGCACGGCGCTACATAACCCTGCGCGGGTCACGGGGGTAACGGCGCTATCCCATGGGGGAAAGTTTGGTGCAATGCTGATTTTTACAGCAGGATTGCCTGGTAAGACTCTTTTTAGAGTCTGTATAATTGAAACGTACACTGAAAGTCAAGCCATGGGCGACTTACTGCTTTTACTATCATCTGCAGAACACAAGAAGGGGGCGATAATTTCCTGCTGCAGTGTTTCTTGTCCAAGCGCGATTGACGAGAAAATGGTTGTCTAAGGTTTCTGGTTTGGCCAGGGCCTGCAGTCCCTCGAGATTCCCTTTCAGCTTCACTATGGACTCGGAGGAGAGATCTCCTCACCAAGGGTTTCTCAATCACCGGCTCTGTCCTGGGCCGCTCGGTTTGTCCATTTCTACGGAGATGCGCACTGATTTATTCCCTCCACAATTCAGAGTGACAGACAGGCCTCAGGGCATTGGTGGGCAAAAGCCTTATTTCGAGTTGATGCGGGTGACACCCACAAACTGCGGGTAACTTGACAGGTCTGCATCAGGCTATTTCTAATGATTTCAACTGACACCTCTCCTGACATTTTACAGACTAGATTTCCCAAGCTTTTTGGGGTTTATCCACCCTACTGAAAAAGTGTCCAAGTTGTCCTTGCCAACACCGGAATTGCGTTTAATGCATGGTTCAATTACGCAGTTTCCCAAGCAGCATATTTGCCTATTGCCATAAAGAGGCTGGCAAACGGTGGTCACACCAAACTATAGATATACTGTAAATAAGGCTCCCAGTTAACATTAGCACTAACTTTTAGAGATAAATATGGGTAGCAATAGCATACAATGTTTTTCCACAGAAAGGATTTTTTCCATGAGTCGTCATGTTGTCATTCAAGACCTCTCTGACAATACCTGTGCAAACTGAAGGCATGGGGCCATAATGCTAATATTTTCACAAGAATTTATTGTTAAAATATCATTGACTGCTTAGGGTGCTAAAACTAGACAGCGTCACAGTACGAGTACACATTTATCAGTTAAATAAACATGGAAGTAAGCTAGGACCAACTCCATTTATTTGTGAAGCAAAAAAATATGTATTGATGAATAGTTGTAATAAGGGCAAAAATAAATATGGATGACTACAGAGGTAACTCTTCAAAACATAAATCCCACAAAACGGGGAGGCCTAATAGCAAAGCACAATGTACTGAATAGAAGACTCCCCAAATTATCAGAGCTGTAAATCAGTAGAGAAATAACTTTCTGTAGGGGGACGTCATACACACTGTTAGTCAGAATAAAGGGTTTGTGTGAGAGTGGTCCACACGTCATGTTTTTTCATTCACTCTTACAGTGGCCAAGGAGTGATTTCTCCCAGACTAGGCAAGGCTTCAAGCACAAATTCAAAAACCCATAAAAGTTTAAGCTAACCGGTTGTGCAGAGTCTGTTTATTCAGGACGCAGAAGAGATGCTCCTTCCGCCCTACTTCTTTGGGGGACCATGGGTGACAAATCAGATTACAGCCCACACAAAGACTTCAGCAAGGAGAGATGGTGCTGCAGGCCAGGGCATTTGATTTCTTTATGTTCTTTTAGTACCCCAGGTTTGACAGTGTAAATGTATTAACCTGGTCCCATGAAGCAGCTACATCGCAGCCTACGTGGTTGCCAGAAAGATAACTTCTACCCTTCAGTGTACCGTTGGCCGGAGCGATTTTACTCATAGTAATGGGTTAAGAGTATGCCTTTAATGTTAGATCTCTTCCAAAGCGACTGCTGGTCTAGACCGCAGGGCCTCCACCCACGATACCAATAGCGTTTTCCGTATGAGTAGTTTATGAGGTAAAAACAGAGCTGCACCGACTATGACATGCAGCTGAACTAGTTGAGGGCTGCCCGGAACCGCCTTCTCGACCTCATCATCTTCCCCTTGCCTCCTATCGCACGCAGTGGTAAAGCCGGGCCCTTACCGCATCTTTAATGGGTCTTGTAGTTCACCCACCTTCAGAAATCAGTAGGGAGGTAAGTCGCACAACTACATTCCCCGGCATGCACCGGAGCAGCACGTGTATCACCAAAATAAACCGGTGCTCAGGGAAGTAGCACCTTCCCCTCCCACAGCACATTCCTGGCACAGTGGGCAATAAGGGACAGCGCGCGCTCTTCCGCTTCTAAGACAGGACACGCAGATGGCACTCTGCTGCCCCTTCGCCTCGTGGGAGGGAAAGCTAAGCTTAGGCAAGAGGCGCACTGCGCTGGACACCAGCAAAGAGTCTTTTATAAACATTTTTATTGACAAGTGTTTTTCTGGGCCTGTGATCAGACTACCGGCTAAGGGTTTTTCACCCAGTTTGGCTGAACTCCTTGGTTAGTTTATGGTCAGGTTTGTTGTCGTTGCAGTCAAGGCACAGCGCTTTACCAAAGACTTATTTAAATTAATAAAACCCGTTGCCAGTTCCGTTTTATCATCTTTACGGATTCGGGGCAAGGTGCACTTCCCAGTTTGTTGACCTTGAAGGCACTTGTGTGTTTGCGCAGGCCGTTATCAAGCCAAAGCAGAGTCCGCGCATTCTTTAAAACAGCTGATCACAGTTGTCGAGTGTCTGCAAACGCCCCAAGTCTCACTGCCTTGCCATTTCACCCTCTCTCACGCGCGCACACACTCATACACACGCATTCCTCCCTCTTATCTTCCTCTATCCTCCTTTCTCATCTCCTGTTATTTCTATTTCCTTTTCTCTCCCATTTCATCGTTCTTTCATCTCCTCTCTCCCTCTCGTAGATCTTTCCTTCCTTCTATACCTCACTCGCAGACGCGTACGTTTCTTTCTCCTCCCTTTTTAGGTCTCGCCTGAGCCAGCGCATGCGCTGCCCTGGCGAGAGTTTTAGTAAGCGGGTTTTGGAAGTGCAAACAGCAGTGGCTTTTGCTGGCGACCAGCTTGCGTTCACGCGAGCGTGCACGCGCGATCAGGCACCATATGGCTTCCCTCGCCATCTGGCTTCCCTCGCGATTACTTTCACTTTCGCGGCCGCGCGGCCGTGTCAGTTTCACGGCCGCGCGGCCATTGCTTGTTTTTTTCGCCGCCAGTAAAGGCAGTCCCCGCGTGCACATCTTCTGTCCGTACCATGACGGGCCGCGCTTGTTCCCGATTGCTTTACTTTTGCAGCTATGGCGGCACCCGCCCTTTGATGTAATCGCGAGTGCCTAATTCTAATACAGCGGCTATCGCGGCACCCGCCCTTTGATGTTTAGATGTAAATCGCGAGTGCCTAATTCTACTACAGCGGCTTTCATCTTCCAAAGCCTTTCAGTGTTAACTCTATAGATCTTTCTCTGTCTGCCTACTTTACGCATTCTCTCACAGTGTTGTCTGTTTTCCATTTTGATTGCATGTCTTCCTCTCCTTGTTGTTTGTCTTTTCTGTCCATAGGCTTTCCTCTGCCGCTCCCTTTTCCGCTCCTCGTCTTCGGCTCTCTTTCTGACGAGTGGGCGCGCTTTGAGGCTGAGAAAATGCCTTTGGGAGACGGAACGGGCCGAGTTGCAGGTAAGAGTGGGGCATGTATAGCTTGGGGGAGGGGCGGTTGACGCGAAAGCTCCCCTGTAAACTACAATTATGGTTGCGATGGGTTGGGAGCAGTGGCACCCGGCCCTCGGCTTGCCAGCTAAATTATTGCAATAACAGTTCGTTATGTTCACTCTTTACTGTTATTGTAAATATTCAGACTTTTTTTCAGTTCCGCTCTTTATTCGTGTTTTAGCTCCTGGTTAGCACCGAGCATTGCTTTTCTGTAACCCCCTTGTGCAACCCAGCCCGCTCCCACAAAGCCAGAGGCCCAGGCCGGGGCTCACAACGTGGCGCACCCCAAAGACGCAGCTCTGTGTTCAATGCACGCGGCTCGAGTTTCCTTTGTTCCTCGTCTGTTCTTTTCTTCACCTTCCTGTTGCCTGTGTGTTTGTTTGAATTTGTTCTTTTCTACTTGTAGACTTCCATTTCAGCCCCAACATACCATTGTTTTTTGACGTGATGGAGTTTTGTTTTTACCACAAACTTCGTAATTTAGACACGCGAGATAGGGTCACGTGCAAAAAAACCCTGGCGCAAATGACATTTACGTCAGATGTAGGTCGTCGCGTTGCACCAAATGTATTCCTCTGTCGTAAATTAATAATTATTTTGTTTTTCGAGATATTGTTGTATAGGGTCTAGAAGGCCAGGCTGCGTCATAGCGCTTTACATACGAGTACTAGAGTGCACAGACAAAGTGATAATAAATCTAGTGGTCAAATCAGGGGTACAATGTAGTGAGAGTGAAAGGAGAAACATACAGCATTACTAGTAAGATCCGATGGATGCAAACAGTGATTGTAGATATATGCAGAGAGGGGGTGCAAAAACAAGCAGCTTAAACGGAGAGGAGCAATATTGAGAGAGATGCATTTACAAGAGGCGGAGCAAAAATAAGAGCAAATGTTCCTTTTTTGGGAGGGTGGGCGTTAAAAGAGGAGTGAGGGAAAACAACGGTTGGTGAGGCGAAGAAGCGTTAGGACAATTAAGACGCACATGTTTTCGAGGATGTTTTGCAAACCTTGTGCTCTGCTTTTCAATGTAGCTTCGGTCGGGACCACCAATTAAACCTGGTGGAAAGCACCTTGGTTAAAACCACAAGCAGCCCATATAGCGCTTGGCAGATTGAATCCACGCTTCACTCGTCCTGGGGTCTAAAGGTCTTTGTAGGAGGGGGCCCCTCTGAGCCTGGTGGCCCCAAGGGCAAGGTACCAACAACGACACCCGACCTGAGACCATGGAAGCCGGGTGTTTGAGAGCGCGTTGTCAGAACATGTTTATTCTCAAATCAAACACAACATCAATTGGCAACAAGCATTGGCATAGCCAATAGGTCTCGCCCTTTGGAACCTTATAAGTATTTAGTTATGCAGTACAATATCCTTGGTGCAACAACATCAACTGTTGCATGTCTAAACACTTATAAAGGTCCCAAAGGCGAGACCTATTGGCTATGCCAATGCTTGTTCATTGCCTTATTTCTCGTATTTCTTTATTTAACGCTCCCTCTTCCTATCGTTTCGTCCACTTTGTTTCGCTTTCACTTTCTTTCACTCACTCTCTCTCCCCTCCCATGCATTCCAATTTCCTGATTTGTTTTCACTTTTGGTCTTTCTTCTCTTCCAGCCTGTCTCACACAACAGCCATGTGAACACAGGTCGATCACACAAACGCTTTCACGTGGTCTCTCATGCACGCACACATACACACACACACAAACAAGCACGCACGCGCGTACACACACTTTTATTTGTTAATTACGCACCTCGCAGAGTAGCGAGACACAATGCTTTCTCGTATGTTGTGCACAAATCGTGCAGACACACAAACATACCTACATACAAACACTCGCACACGCAACAAAAACTTTGGTAAAAAAACAAAAAACAAACGTATGCAATCTGGATAAAACGTCGTTTTTTTATCAAAGTTTTTATTCAGTTATTTTATCCAACTACCAGACATGAATGAATACATACATTTATGGTATAAAACATACGAAAATCTTGAGCACAATAATAAATACCTTGCTGTATTTTTTTTTTTCATTTTTATTTAATTTAGATAATATATTTTAATACAATAACGGCATTTATTCAACTACCCGGCATGCTTTTGTTAATTTGCCTCTTTTGCCAACCAAGCACAATATATATGTAAATAAACAACCATAAGGTTCTATATAAACTTATATTAATTTTGTAATATTACATGTTCACATAAACTCACAAAACACGGGAGTCAGAGCTCTCTGCCACCCCAGTTTCCGGGCAGAAAGAAAACTAGCGCCTAGACTTAAACTGTGCGCGCCTCTCAGCTGCTGCTTGTAGAGTAGACATGAATTTAAGAATACTCTCCGCCACATACCGGTGTGAGTAGGAGAAGACATGGGCGGGGCCATGTGCTGCGAGCACCGCCCACTTCACATGCACTGAAGTTATCCCCATTAATGGTATCAATTCACCCAAGTGCCAGGAGTAGTGTGGGAATAAAGCACGTGCAGGGGGTAGCTAAAGGCATGTCTGGGGTAGCAGTGGCTACCCCCCCCCCCCCGATTCCCGACCAAGCCTTGCACTCAGGCGCTAGCACCAGGGAAGACGCCCGTGCGAGGGTCACTTTCCACACTGTGAGCAGCTCCTCCTTCCATCCTTTGAAAATTACCAATGGTGCCCTGGAAACATTTGTTGTAACCGACGTGCAATGCACACGAGCTGCACTATCTGTCACTAGAGCATAACACGCACCTCCAGTCCCGACCTCATAAGCAGTGAATGGTGAAATCACACCAGATACGCAGGGTATTAGCAGCGCTCTATCATTTCATGGGCGGAAAGAATCTGAAAACCAAGCCCTCAGGTGGGAGGGGACTTCCGGTTGGGCGTGGACAAGGAAACGTGTCATTATTGTGACACTGTCGGTCCTGCCTCAGGCTGTAACAAGCATTTGCAATGCAATAGGTCTCGCATTTGCGAGAGTTTGAGCTATTGGTATTGTAAATGACAATGCCTTTTATTTATGCGTTTGAAAACCTGCAAGCTGTGCGTAAACAAGCATTTTGTACTTATAGTCCTTGCTTATGAGAAGCAAGGCAAGGACTATACGTTCAAAGTGCGTGTTTATGCACCGCTTGCAGGTTTTCAAAACAAATGAATAAAAGGCATTGTCATTTACAATGCCAATAGCTCCAACTCTCGCAAATGTGAGACCTATTGCATTGCAAATGCTTGTTCTTTTATGTATCTGGCTCGGGTGCAAAGTGGACAACTCAGCAGGTTTGA
Organism: Calotriton arnoldi; assembly: GCA_963921515.1. Classification (NCBI taxonomy): domain Eukaryota; kingdom Metazoa; phylum Chordata; class Amphibia; order Caudata; family Salamandridae; genus Calotriton; species Calotriton arnoldi. The sequence goes on from CAWUFW010014902.1 coordinate 157,744, forward strand.
GATCCAATTGCTAAGCTTCAAATAAAAACGGTAAAAAATAATGTTACATCTATAAACCCAATAACCAAACAACATAGGTTCTTCTCATGTGAAAATAAAGTAAGGATTCAGGGCGCCAAGCGTCTAGGTGTCCAGATCAATGAGGCTAACAGGGCTACAGAAGTCAGTGTCTACTTGAAACACAGGTCAAATGGACAGCAAATTTATTGTGGAGGGGGCCAGATGCAGCAGAGGGTCAGTATGTATTGTTAAGCCCCAGAGGGAAGACAATCTTTAGAGGTCAGTATTTAGAAACAGGCCAGACAGTAAAACGTTTTACAGTGACATGTTACACGTGAACGAAGGTCACAGGAGTTCATGAAAGAAATCGTACGCTCTAAGAACACTCTCCCTCATTGCTAAGAGGCACAACCTGAAGAACAGGATGTACACATGAACAAAAGAAGAAAGCACCGAAAGCAAATAGTTCCAACTGTGTAAGAGTTGTGTTTTTGGAGAGATTATAATATCAGTAGGTATCCAGACAAGGCTGTTCAGCTACCATTCCTTTGGTCAGCTGACAAGAGCAAGGATTCCCCAGCCTCAAATGCTGACAGCCACCACTACAGGTTCCGTTCCTCGCAAGCATCTATTTTGACAGTGGTGTGAAGTATAACATCAAACTTCAGATGTGGTATGAGTTACTGACTCAATGGAACAAATATTTATCTCATTTTAGAGGCACAGGAAGAAAACCAAGCCCCACACATGTTGTTTTAATTTTTTTAAATTCCAAAACCTTCCCTTCAATCCATCTGCCTTTTCTGTAGGTTTTGATGCTGCATGAATCCCTCATGTTAGGCCAGTCAGAACTGGTCAAGGTCAGGATGTGTACTGGTCTAAGCTACATTTAGTAGGCATCAGACAATACAAAGCGAAGGAAGCAGTTTCATTTACCTAATGGGTCCAGGTAAGTCCAGTTTTAATGAGTCGGCCATGAACAAGACAAACTGACTGCCACATCCACTATGAATAAAGGCCGGAATCTTCTCCAGCCATGACCACCATGTCCCAGATACTTCTATGGACAGGTTAGAACCTCAGTTATTCTGAACTAAAAAAGACCATTAAAGGAGAGGGCCAGAACAAAGCCTCTTAATCAAAGGTGCAGGTAAGAAACATTCTCATACTCATAATACACTGCCACCATCGCCAGTCACCTATATGGGGTACAGCAATGGTTGGGGGGGGTACACAATGGGTGTCCCCCCTTCAAAATGGTTAGACACTTCTCTTGAGGAAAGGAGGAGCACCTCCTGAGATGTAGTCAAGCCTAAAGGAGAAGAAACAAAACAAGTCAGAATAAAAGGTCAGGCAGGGCAGCACAGCTTTTGTAAGCCATGCAGAAAGCATCTGTCAAAACACAACCTTCCCAGATCAGATGCTCTCAGGGTTTCTCCTGGCCTTATCCTTTACAGAGAAGTCCTCTTTGGGCAGGGAAATAGACCACAAAAGAAGCTTGGGGTTTTACCCTTAAAACCTACCAGCCACTTCAGAAGTTTGTTTAACTGGATCGAGAATTTATTCCTAAACAAGTAAGGAATTAACATCTTAAACCTTAGATGACAGCACTGCTAAATCCCGGTTCTACTTTCAAGGCAACAACATATGAATGATGAGGTGCCCTGATACTTTATACCCTTCTCCCATCTCTCTCAGAAGCATCTGTCTGCACAATGAAGGACTGGCTGTAGTACAGCTGCTTGGCACAATGCCCTTTTCAGGTCTTTAAAAGTACAGGCATGATAACTTCCATGAATTCTTCTTGGATGTCATGGCAGGCAAGGCGCAATTATGGTCCAACTGTTAGCCATAAACTACCCAAGAGCCTGGAACTTGGCCTCAAGTACCAAATAATAACTAACTGTCTGGCACTTGGCCTCCAGCAAATGAAATCTACCCAATTTCATCCTGATGACCACAAAACAGAAGCCTGAATAATCTGTCATTTGATTACTTTTATGATCAGTTTGGCTAGCTGCAGCTGGATACCTACCTGCAAATGCCTTTTGCAGGTAGGTATCCAAAGCGTTGCTTCCAACTTTCAGTGACGACAGACAGGCCGTCTAAATAGACAGCACAGGATGATTCTAGGTAACCCAAAACATGGTCCACCTGTCTCTGCAATGTGGCTGAGACATTCAACATAAAGAACAAGTTACCTTCGGTAACTATATATCTGTAAGAAACATAGGTTAGTTATAGATTCCTTACCTTAGAATTACCCCCAGGCGTCAGACTGGATCCGGAAAGTTTTTTGTCAGCAGTACCCCTGCGCGTCGGAAGGTGGCGTCGGTCGACTCCGCGTTTGTCGTTGGCGTCGTGGTCGCCGGGATGACGTCGCGGTAGCTACATAGACGCCGCCCACGTCAGTTCTGTACACGACTTTCCGCGCCAGAAGCGCAGAGCCATGCAAGATACTGACCAATGGTGCACAAAACTAGGGCCCTGAAAGGAAGACCTTAAACCTAGAAGTCAGTTCGCAGAACGGGGGGGATGGGTGGAGCGGTAAGGAATCTATAACTAACCTATGTTTCTTACAGATATATTGTTACCGAAGGTAAGTAACTTGTTCATCTGAAAGAAACAGTTAGTTATAGATTCCTTACAGTAGAATCGATACCCCAGCAATACCAACCCCGGAGGTGGGTCTGCGAACTAAGTTCACACCAGAAAGTCCTGGAGAACAGAACGGCCAAAGAAGCCGTCTCTCCGGACTTAGCTGTCCAGGTAGTAGTGTTTGGTAAACGTGTGCAGCGATGCCCATGTAGCTGCCTGACAGATGTCATTAACGGGGACTCCCCGTCCCAAAGCAGTGGTAGCTGCCGTCACCCTGCTGGAATGGGCGCGCAGTCCCACTGCAGGCTCCTTCTTTGCCAAAGAATAGCAAGCTTTGATGCACAGAACGACCCACCTGGAGATGGTCCGCTTATGCACGGCCCGACCTTTCTTAGCGCCCACGTAACCAACTAAGAGCTGGTCGTCCACCCGGAATTGTTTGGTGCAATCCAAATAGAAGGAAAGCACACGTTTTGGATCCAGATGGTGGAGCCGCTCTTCCTCTTTTGAAGGATGCGGAGGCGGAAAGAAGGTGGGCAAAGGTATGGTTTGGCCAATGTGGAAAGAAATAACCACCTTGTGAAGAAAGGAAGGTCTAGTTCTGAGGACGACCTTCTCCGGATGAACAGCCAGAAAGGGAGGCTTGGAAGAAAGAGCTTGTAGCTCACTCACCCTGCGAGGAGAGGTGATGGCCACCAGAAAGGCAGTTTTCAAAGTTAGAAGCCTGAGAGGGCAGTTATAGAGCGGCTCAAAGGGAGCGCACATAAGACATGTAACAACCAAGTTCAAGTCCCACTGGGGCATTACGATGGGAACAGGAGGAAAAAGATGAGTAATGCCCTTCAGGAAACGATTTACAACAGGGGACTTGAAAAGAGAAGGCTGATCAGGAAGCCTAAGGAAGGCTGAAATGGCAGAGAGGTAGCCCTTTAGAGTGCCCAGAGCAGAGCCCTGCTGGGCCAAAGAAAGGAGGAACAAGAGAACCTCAGAAAGAGGGGCGGAAAGGGGATCCACAGCCTTTGCTGTGCACCATGCCACAAATTTGTTCCATCTGCAGGCGTATACCGTCTTAGTGGAGGGACGCCAGGCTGCCAAGATAACATCACAGACTTCGGGAGGCAGGTCAAACAACGTCAATTGCCGCCGCTCAATCTCCACGCAAGGAGGTGGAGGCTGGACAGGTTCGGGTGGAGGACCGTCCCCTGCTGCTGCGACAGAAGATCCTCCCGAAGAGGCAGTCTGATCGGAGGATCGATGGCCATGTGTAGCAGCTCGGGACACCAGGCTCTTTGTGCCCAATCCGGAGCCACAAGAATGACTTGGGCCCGGTCGCGCCTGATCTTCTGCAGCACTCTGGGCAGAAGTGGTATAGGCGGAAAGGCGTATAGAAGACCGCAACTCCACTCGCGACGAAGAGCGTCACCTAGCGAGTCCCGCCTTGGAAATTCCAACGTGCAGAATTGCTGACATTGCACGTTCTCTTCGGTGGTGAATAGATCTAACCAAGGCTCTCCCCATGTGCGAAAGAGACCTTGCACCACCTCAGAGTGAAGACGCCATTTGTGATCCATCATGCACCTGCGGCGGAGTTCGTCCGCCCTGGCGTTCAGGGAACCTGCCAGGTGTTGAACCACCAGGGAAATGCCCTGATGTTCCAGCCACGTCCAGAGGCGGAGGGCCTCCTGACATAGGGTCCACGACCCCACCCCGCCTTGTTTGTTGCAGTACCACATGGCGGTGGTGTTGTCCGTGAACACCTGCACTACTTTTCCCTGGACAGAGGGAAGGAATGCTTTGAGTGCAAGACGAATCGCCCAAAGCTCCAGAAGGTTGATGTGGAGCCCGGACTCCGCCGGAGACCAGAGGCCTCTGATCTCCACCTCCCCCATGAGGCCGCCCCATCCCAGAAGTGATGCATCGGTCACCACTGTGAACTCTGGTTGGGGAAGGGAGAGTGATCTGCCAGCGACCCAATCCTGGTTCGTTAGCCACCACTGCAATTGGTGTGCAGTGCCCTCCGAGATCTGGACGCAATCGGACAGGTTCCCCTGATGTTGTGCCCACTGGAACTTCAGGTCCCACTGCAGAGCCCGCATATGCCATCTGGCATAGTCCACCAGCAGGATGCAGGAGGCCATCAGGCCCAGTAGCCTGAGGGCCATCCTGACCGAAACCCGGGATAGAGGCTGAAAGATTGGAATCATAGCCCGAATATCCCGGACTCGCTGTTTGAGAGGATAGACCTGCAACTGCGTCGTGTCCAGAACCGCTCCGATGAAGAGGAGCTTCTGAGAGGGCGTCAGGTGATGGAGAACCCCAGCGAATTCAGGAGGTCGGCCGTAGTCTGGAGGTGGGAGACGACAGCCTGGGGCGAGCCCGCCTTCAACAGCCAGTCGTCGAGATAGGGGAAGACTGGAACCCCTGATCTGCGCAGATGAGCTGCGACCACCGCCATCACTTTCGTGAACACCCGAGGGGGCGCTTGTAAGACCAAAGGGGAGCACGGTAAACTGAAAGTGCTCGTGGCCTACCGTGAACCGCAGGTAACGCCGGTGGGCCGGCAGGACGGGGATGTGAAAATAAGCGTCCTGCAAGTCCCACGCTACCATCCAGTCTCCAGGGTCTAGGGCAGACAGGACCTGAGCTAGCGTCAACATTTTGAACTTCTCCTTCCGGAGGAAGCGGTTGACGTTTCTGAGATCCAAGATAGGACTCAGGCCTTTGTCCTTCTTGGGCACCAGAAAGTAGTGGGAATAGCAACCACGGCCTACTTCTGGGACAGGAACTCGCTCGATGTCCCCTTGGCCAAGAGTTCCGAAACTTCCTGTTGGAGAAGGGCCAGATGATCCTCCGACATGCGATGGTACTGAGGTGGCATGGATGGAGGGGTAGTCTCGAAGGGGAGGGAGTAGCCCCTTCGGACTATTTGCAAAACCCACCTGTCCGACGTGATGGTGCACAAGTGGGGGAGGTGATGGCGAATCGGACTAGGAGGATTCGGAGGCTGCTGCAGGGGGGGCTGTGGTGGACTGGCCCACCCGCTGGCCCCCAGAACCACGGCGGTGGTTCCCACGTCCTCGGCCGCGCTGGAGCTGAACAGCTTGCGCTGGCCTGTGGCTCTGGGCGGGACGTGGCTGGGCACCCCTTCCGTAGCCACGAAAGGGGCGAAAAGCAGACTGCGCAGGGCGGGTGGAGAGGCCCAAGGACCTGGCCGTAGCCCGAGAGTCCTTAAAGCGCTCTAGCGCGTCGTCCGCTTTGTCACCGAATAGGTGACGGCCATCAAAGGGCATGTCCATAAGTGTGGATTGGACATCCCCTGAAAAACCAGTCGACCTCAACCAGGCATAGCGTCGAAGGGCTACCGACGTGGAAATCGTCCTGCCTGGTGAGTCTGCGGTATCCAGCCCACAGCGGATGGTAAACTTAGCTGCATCTCTCCCTTTGGCAACTGCCCGAGAGAGTACGGCCCGGGCCTCCTCCGGGCACTGAGGCAGCACTTGCGCCACCATATCCTACACGGAGTGGGTGTAACGGCCCAACAGACATGCAGTGTTTACCGACCGCAGTCCCAAGCTGGAGGAAGAAAACATCTTCTTCCCAAGATGGTCCAGCTTTTTGGATTCCCTATCAGGTGATGCGTTAGGGAATGCGCCTTTAGTTGTGGAGGCTTGGACCACCAATCTCTCAGGGGTGGGGTGTTGGGAGAGGAAAGTGGGGTCGCCCGGGGTCGGGCGGTGGCGTCGGGTAACCATCCTATCCACAGGAGCCCCTGTGTTGGGCCTGGACCAGGTGCCCAAAAAGATGTCGGTCAGGGCTTCATTAAACGGCAGCAGGGGCTCCGAAGAGCTCGCTGCCGGTTGAAGCACCTCTGTCAGGAGGGTAGTCCTGACTGCCACCGTAGGTAGCTCAAGGTTGAGAGCCTCGGCTGCCCTTCGCAACATCACTGCAAAGGACGCTTCCTCCTCCGTAGCCACGGTAGGAGGAGACAACATGCCAAGGTCTGGTGAGGTATCCAGACCACTGGCTTCCCCCAGTTCCTCTCTCCAGTCCGGTGCATAACCTAACAGGTCAGTTAAAGGGTCTCCAGACCCCTCCCAGTCCTCCTCACCCTCCTGTGGCTGCCAATCTGGTTTCAAAGAGCCAGGGTATAGCAGGGGCACAAAAGTACCCGTCGGCGCCGGATCCGTGTCTACCTCGAGGTGGAGGCCGGAGTCGACGTCGGCTGGGGACACAGCCGACACTGGCTGCGGATGTGGTGCCGGTGGAGGTACACAAGGTCGACCGGCGCCGATCCGGATCCAGGCCTGGATCCAAGGGGACCCTTCGGTGCAGAGGCCGGAGCCGCCGGCGTCGAAGGCCCAGGGCCCCCAGCCGAGACCGCGGGGCCCGAAGGCACGCCGGCGGAGTCGGGCTGCCCAAAGATGGCATGCATCGCTTCGTAAAATTGACTAAGCTGGGCAGGGGTCGCTCCAGGTCCCGGAAAGGGGGGGGAGGGGCACCACCCGCATCCCTCGTCGCGTCGGCCGACGAACGGGGAGAAGTCGAAGAGCGACGATGCTTCTTCGACTTCTTCTTGTGCTTCGACTTACCTGACCCCGAGTGCGAAGACTTAGAAGAAGAATGATGGTGGCTCCGCGACCGGGCCCTCGACCTCCTACGTGACCGGGACCTCGAGCGGTGCGGAGCCGACTGCCGGACCTCGAGCAGCTTTCGGGACCGCTCCCGCAAAGACTTCGGATTCATGGTCCGGCAGTCGGAGCACGACTTGGGGTCGTGGTCGGGATCCAGGCAGAAGAGGCACAGGCGGTGCGGATCCGTCACCAACATCAGTCGGCTACAGGAACCGCAAGCCTTGAAGCCGGGCATCCCTCGTGCACCAGGAGTCGATGGACTCAAAAACGATGTTGACAAAAGTCTAGAAAAAGTCAGTCAAAAAGTGACTGGAGGTACCGCTCTTTCCGGATCTGCGCTTGCTGGCGCGGAAAAAGAAAGAACTGACGTCAGCGCGCGAGGGTGGCGTCTATGTAGCTACCGCGACGTCATCCCGGCGACCACAACACCAACGACGAACGCGGAGTCGACCCTTGCCACCTTCCGACGCGCAGGGGTACTGCTGACGAAGAACTTTCCGGATACAGTCTGACACCTGGGGGTAATTCAAAGGTAAGGAATCTATAACTAACTGTTTCTTTCAGATGGTAATGCTCACTGATGGCCTACGGGTGCATCAAGGAGCATTTATCACAAGTTTTGGAGTTGTGCTTAGAACCTGGATACCTCAGGCAGACATTGTGTGGATCCATGATTGACATCTGCTCTCTGAAGTCAAGGCACGGTTTAAAGTTTATGGCTTTCGGGGGGAGATTTTTCCTTTGCACAATGCCTAAAAACCATGTTTTTTAGAGTCAGTAAAGACCGAGAAAAACGTGGGAGCAGAGTTCCAGATCAGATAAGGGTGAGGAAAGTAAAGAACTGATCTCCGCAAGCAGGAGTGGTGTCTTCAAATGGCTGAGTCATCACTTCATGGGACGCCACAAGGTCAACGCAGAGCCAGTGGTACCACCTATTGACATGCAGGGAAAGTTCCAGATACAGTCTGGCACCTGGGGGAAATTAAAAATGTGAGGAGTCTGCTGTTTAAAGTATGTCTCAGAAAACTGAGATATCAATGAGAAGCAATGACCTAGATGGACAAGGCTATTACTTCTTCTTGGGAGTCGGTGTCTATATGCTCCCAGAAAACCTTATCTGAGTCTTGAGTGTCTTCATGTTGTTTCTCATGTGTGTCTTCCTCATCTATATGTAATAGACGATCCTGTGTATGTATGGCTGGCTCTGGAGTAGGTCTTTCTACATTTTCCCATTCTATTCCTGCCCCTTTGGATAATTTATGCCTGGTCTGTCAGCAGTATAGCAGAAGCAGTTATGGTATCAAACTACTACTTCTGCAGAAGTCTGCGCATTTGTTTTTCAAAATTGACTCTGCTTTTGTTGACAATGGTTTTTAGGGCCTTGTATTGTATTGCAGGGTAGCAGACTTTTTGTCCTCTGGTTTGGATCCTTTTTTAAGGCTGAGCCAGATGATTTTGTTCAGCACATTGGTATTTTTTGTTTTCGATCTGTGTCTCAGCAACCTTCCAATCATAGATGTTTTCAACATCAATGGTGTTTGGTTGGCCTTCAAATCTGATATTTTCAGCTCCAGAGACTTGTGCTCACGAAACACTCTTGACTTTAGCTTTTTTAGTGTTGAAAGAATTTGTTTCAATACCATTTCAGATTCCTTCTTGTCTACTGATGTTATGTCATCAACACAAAACTCATGGATTTGTTCTCTATGTGCCTTGTCTACTCTCTAATGTGTCTGAGCCTTCTTCTTCGAACCGGCAATATTCAGCCAAACTATGCTCCTTTACAGGGCAATAGCGCAGCAAGCCCCCTGCTGTTTTTCTCTTATTTATAAAATCTTTGCTTAAAGTGAGAACAGGCTTTATATGTCTCAGACTTATGGTTGTAAGGTAGGCACATATTAGAGAGTGTGAGACCATGCATTTGGGTGAATTTCAACTGGCACTTTGGGGACCCAAACATCACCATTAACCCTGAAAAGTATCCCTGTTTCCGTCCGGGATATCGTATAGTTTCTTACCTGTCGGTGTAGTATTGCAGCTTGAAGAATTTTTGGATTCACATGCTGTGCATTATTCCGCCATCTAGTGCTTGGGTCTGGAATTGTCTCCAAAAACCTTTTGTCCTTCTACTATTTTTGTGTTAGCTGTTGGTGAGCGTAGACGTACCTCCATTTGGTGCACCTAGTGATGTTGTTGTGCTTCCTCCGGAAGCTCCCACCTTTGGTTGGCATCTTCAAATTCTTTTTTTTTTCTTCTCCCTCTCGCTCATCACCTTGGTGGAGGAGGGTGGGTTCGCATGTGAATCCAGAAATTATTCAAGCTGCAAAACTACACTTACAGGTAAGAAACTATACTTTTTGCGGCATGAATCGTTTCTGGATTCACATGCTGTGCATTGATTTTGTAGCAGTTTTTACTACAGTGGTGGTTGGGTTGAAGATGAACGTTGATTAGCAAATAGATGTTGTAGGACCCTTTGTCCTACTTGTGCTTCTTTGTTCATCTAATGTCCACACAGTAGTGTTTTGTGAATGTGTGCACTGATGACCATGTCGCTGCCACACAAATGTCTTTCAGCGGAGTATTAGCTAGGAAAGCAAAAGTAGCTCCCTTCCTTCTTGCTGAGTGTGCCCCAGGACTGTTTTGTAGTGTCACACCCGCCTGTTTGTGGTATAATTGTATGGTTTGTGCAATCCATCTTGCAATTGAGTTCTTTGTTACTGGTCTTCCCAGGAAGCTGTTCGCAAATGACACAGAGTTGCTTTGTCTTTTTATGAGGCTTTGTTCTCTATATCTAATACATTACTGCTCGCCTTACGTCTAGGGTGTGTAATGTCCTTTCCGTGTGTCTTTGGTTTCTGAAAGAAACTTGGTATCTGAATAGGTTACTGATGTGAAACTGTGAAATAACTTTTGGCAAGAACTGGGGGTCTGTCCTCATGACAATCCTATCCATGTGTACCTGAAAGTACCGTTCCTGTAACGTGAGTGCCACCACCTCACTAACTCTGCGTAGTGACGTGATGGCCACTAGAAACACAGTCTTTAGAGTCAGGATTTGTAAAGAGGTTTTATGTAATGGCTCGAAGGGTGCCTTCATTAATTGTGTGAGCACTATATTAAGATTCCATGCTGGAGCAGGTACCCTCTTTTGTGGTGCAATTCTCTTTGATCCATGCAAGAACCGTCTGAAAACTGGTGCCATGAAAAACGTCGTCCCATGTGGCCTCTAGTGTATGTCACTACTGCTGCCAAATGCACCTTCAGAGGTGAATAGATTAGCTTACATTCTTAACAGGTGTGTTAAGTAACTTAAAATTGTTTTTTCCTTATATATTCTTTTTAGGAATCCCTATTTTCTGCACCACAGGAAGTATCTTTTACATTTTACTGAATAACATTTCCTAGTTGTTGGCTTTCTTGCCTCCTTCAGAACTGTCATTATTTGTTCCTGCAGTTTTAGGTGTCCAAACTCTACGTCTTCAGGAGCCATGCTGTAAGACTCAATGACTCTGGTTCTGGATGGAAAACCTTTCCTCTTTGCATTGACAAAAGGTCATGTCTGACTGGTAGTCTGTAAAACCTCCTGTGTCAGGTTTATGAGCTCTGAGAACCCAGTCTGTCTTGCCCACTGTGGAGCAATGAGTAGAAGTGTCATGCTGCTAATTTGATTATCACCCTATGGAGTAGTGGTATCAGAGGGAAAAGCGGATTCAAATTTCTCTGGCCAGTTTATTGACAGTGCATTCCTCAGTGATTGGTGGCACTGTTGCCTGGAGGCAAAGTGTTGGCAATTTGCGTTCTGGGGAGTTGCGAAGAGATCTATTTCTGGAGTTCCCCATTTGTGAAAAATCTCTGAGAGTACTGTTTGGGTCAGTTCCCATTCTTGAGGCCACGAAGCTTGTATGCTTAGTTTGTCTGCCTCTATATTGTCTTTCTCCAGCAGGTGGATCGCTACAATTTGCATCTTCTTTTGGATGGCCCAGATCTATATTTCTTGTGCTAGTTTTGACAGTGGTATTGACTGTGTCCCTCCTTGTTTGTTTATAAAAAACATGGTGGTTGTTTTGTCTGTTTGGATAAGAATGGATTCCCCCAGAGCTCTCTCTGAAAGGCTTTTAAGGCTAAGAAAACTGTCTTTAGTTCTAGGACGTTGATGTGTTGTACTGCCTCATGGTCCCTCCAGACCTCCCAGACCTTGAGGTTGCTCGTGTGGGCCACGCATTCCCTCTGGGAGGCGTCCGTTGTTATGGTCACTGTAAATTTCCTTCCTTGTATTATATGTGCTCTGTTCCACCACGCTACTTCTTCCCCTATTTTCTGCGTGACAACCACTAGATCTTCACAACTCCCTGTTGACTGTGACCATTGATTCTGTAACTATTTTTGAAGTGGTCTCATGTGAAGCCTTGTGTGGGGTATTAATGGGATGCAAGATGCAATCATTCCCGAGAGCTTTTCCACCATCCTCACTGTCAGAGCTTGCCCCTTCTGGAAGAGATGTGTCTCCTTCAGAAGCGCTGTTACTCTCTTCTCGCTTGGGAAGGCTTTCCCGTTTATGGTATCTACTCTTACGCCTAGGAAGATTTTTCCTGTTCCAGTGAGGATTTTTCCATGTGACTGGAGAATCCTAGTTGAAATAGTGTTGATATTACTTGTTGCATATGCTGTTTGAATCTTTGGTATGAATTTGCTTTTACCATCCAGTCGTCTAGGTAGGGATCCACATGCATTCCCTGTCTCCGTAAGTGTGTTGCTACAGTTGCTAGGCACTTGGTGAATACTCTTGGTGCTGATTTTATCCCATAGGACAATACCTTGAAATTGTAGATTTCCTTGTTCACGTTGAATCTGAGGAATCATTTGTGGCTTGTATTCATGGGTACGTGTAGATAGGCGTCTCATATCTATTTTGGCCATAAAATCCCCTATTTGTATTTGTGGTATATCCTCCTGTAGTGTGGTCATTTTGAACTTTTTAGATTTTATGAACTTTTTTAGAAATCTGAGGTCTAGGATTGGTCTGAGCGACCCATCTAGCTTTGGAATTAAGAAGTATGTTGACTAGTTTCCTTTGTTTCTTTCTGCTCACGGCACTAGTACTCTATAGCCCCTTTTGTCTTTAACTCCTTCACTTCCTTGAGTATGAGGGCTGTCTCTTGTCTTGAATTTACTCTTTTCTTTGGGGTCTCGCTTGGAGGTACCTTTATTAATTCTATGCAATATCAAAATTGTATTGGTTTGTCTGTGGTGATTTTCTTCCATTCTCTTAGATATTTTAGTAATCTGCCTCCTACTGGTGTTGAGTGTAGGAGTTCTTCTGTTTGCACCCTTGTTGTTCACATCTTAGGGTTTTTCCGGGTGCTTTTCATGACCTGAGTGAAGTCGCTTGTTAGCTGGGTGACCACCCTCCCCCCCTTTGTGGTTGTCCTCATCGGTGTGGACATCCGCAAAATGGCTGCTTGCCCTGTTGTTTCTGCCAACTGTGGGTTTGCTGCCGTTGTCTTGGCTGATTACCTCCCTGAAATGACTGCCGATATGATTGATGGGATGTAGCTGCCTGGAAGGATCCTCTTCCTGTTGGTCTTCTTGAAGGAATTGAACCTGTTCGCATGTTTCCTCTGAACTGCAGAGCTCTCATTGATTTTGCAGTCTCATTTTCTTTTTTCAATTGGTTCAGGGTGTCATCCACTGCACTCCCAAATATTTGTTCTCCATTGAAGGGTACATTCAGTATATTGGCATGTACTTCTGGCTTGAACCCTGAGAATCTTAGCCAGGTGCGGCGCCTCTCTGTGATCCCGATCATCATTTGTCTTCCTGATGTTTCAGCCACATCCAATGCAGATTTTACACACGTATTGCCAATGTTTTTACCATTTCCACCAAATTACCTGTCCTCCTTTGATACTGCTCCAGCAGGTGTTTCATTAGCTCACCTATCTCCTCCCAATGTCGGTCGGCATGGCGATTTAGCAGTGCATTGGAGTTAGCTATTCACTACTGGATCGCCACACTCCTTTTCCACTTTCCGTCTCATGAGGTCCATCCTCTTGCTTTCCTTATCTGGAGGAGGCCCTGAGGTGCTTGGGACGTTGGCTCTCTTCCTGGCAGAAGAAGTTATCATGGAGTCTGCCGGGATAGCTCCCTTTATGTAGTTAGGGTCTTTGGAAGAATGCTTGTATTTCTTCTCAACCCTGGGTGCCACTGCCTTGCATGTGACTGGTTTGTTGAAGACAGCTTGCCCATGGTCCGAAACACTTGAGAGCATTGGCAGGAATTGACTTCTTGACTGAGTTGGTAGAAGGGTTTCCAACAGAACACATGAATGTGGCTTTTCTTCTTCTAGTTGTACTCTGTATTTATCAGCTGCCTTCTTTATGACTTGGTTATAGATGCCAATGTAATTTGGTGGTGAAGGTCTTGAAGGGTATGTGTCTACCCCTTCCTCTGGTGAGTCTGTTTCTAGGTCTTGACATTCAAATTCCTGGTACTCTGAAGCCTCAGAGTACTACTACACTTGTTCCTCCCCTTGTTCTTCGAAGGTTTCCTCCTCCTGTTCCACTTGAGGCTCAGGGGTTTGAGGAGGCTCTAGTTCCTCGACATTTTCGTCTGTCTGATCTTTTGACATCAAGGACTTACGTGGTATGATATTTCTTCAGGCTTTCGTCGAAATCTTTTTTCCTTTGCAAGATAATAGCCATTTCGGCCTTGAGTCTTCTCCTCTTCTTCTCGATCTCCACCTCTTGGGGTTGGATGTTGAGCTGTTCGTGGGTTCGTTTCGCCGATGACTCCTTAACTGACAACGTGCTTACCAAGCCGTGTCATTCTGACTTGGACTTTTCTTGCCTTGACGCCGGAGCATCCTGTCCTTGTCCATCATTGGACGCTTTAGATCTGTCAGAGGTCTGTACCATTGCGGTGACCTTCTCGAAAGATCTGAGGGTGCCTTTATGTTTGGACTTGCTTGCAGTCGCCGAGTGTTTCGACGCAGCCTTTGAAGTCTTAGCCTCCGATTTACGGGTTTCGGCCACCGGCTTTAAGGACGCTGTGTCCCTTACCTCTGTTTTTGACGTCTTCTTGGTCCTTTTATCGGCGTCTACGATCTAGACCTCGGTCTCTGCATCCCCTTCTGGACCTCCGGCGACGTTCTACTCCTTGTCGCTGGACAGGCCCAAATCACGAAGGGATGGTGTCGTACGTTGGCCCTGCATGGTATGGTGGGCTATTCTATGCTGCTGTCTCACCCTCAGAGTCTTTGGCGCAAATACTGAGGAGGCGTTACAATCCGCGCAACGATTGTCCACCGGCAGGCAGAGGTTGCAGACCGGGTGTTGGTCCTTCTTTGCAAATTTATGGTGGAAGTCCTTGCAAAATTGGAATGGTGTCTTCTCGATCACGTCACTTTCTTCTTCCAGACGTTGGAGATTCTCCTGCATACATCCAGACCCAACGGAGGAAAAAAGGAATCTGAAGATGGCGACCAAAGGTGGGAGCTTCCAGAGGAAGCATGATAATGTCACAAGGTGCACCAAATGGAGGTACGTTGAAGCCCACCAACAGCTAACACAAAAACAGTAGGACAAAAAAATTTGTTTGGTGACAATTCCGGACCCAACCACTAGATGACAGAATAATGTACAGCATGTGAATCCAGAAAAGATTCACTTTGCAAAACTTCTGTTTTGTCTCCTCTTTTGAAGAATGTCTATGTTCTTATTTCCTTCCTCCTTTCCTTATTATCCTTTGTATATATTCAACCGCATCAGGGCAGCTACTGTTATTGCTTCAGAACCTTATGGCTAAAGAAAAGTATCTCAACGTACGGGAAATGATAACGGGCATTGTGGACTTGCGCTCCATGTCACAGAGTCCAACTACGTTTAACGCCCTAAAGAAAAAACTTAGCTCACTTAGGATATTTCAAGACCTAACCACTTGATGGCGTAATAACGTATAGCATGTGAATCTAGAAGAGGTTCTCGCTTCCTAGCATGATTTACTCTTAACATTGCTAGTCTACTACATACTGCAAAGAGTATGGGAGTTCTGGAATTTTGGTTTGGCTTGTTGACATTCAGAACAAATAATACTGGTAAAATGCTTTTAAGCACTGTTTGTGCACAGCATAGAAAACCTGTTGCACTTTTACTAATTCATGTAATCATTGATAAACACTATACATCGCAATAACACCGAACATTAAATTTGACTAGCAATAAAGGAAATGAGAGATTATATGGAGATCTATAAATACTTACTAATGAAACACTATCTTTTGCTTTGGCTCGGGGAAGGAAAACACAGAATATACTATGTGGAAAGGCCAAGAAAGGCAATTTTACTGAACATCTCATTTCAAACTACTATGAAGCAACTTTGCAAATGACCAAAGCAGAAGACTTACACAAGTCCTAGATGGAATGCGAAAATGAGCAAAAAGAGACAACGATGAAAAATTAGACCTGGTTTTTAACTCACGAAACAGGTTCCCCTAGTGGAAGGAATTTCAATAAGTTATAATAAGTTTTTTGGGGTCACAGTCACAGTGGAACATTGGAAAGGTAACATAAAAAGGAAATTGATAGCGGGGATACAATAAGTCTGGAATCCATTGGCATATCCATGGTGCTGCCCAAAAACTGCAAATATTGTGCCATATAATACACCAGGATGTTGTTAAGATTCTGGGGGTGACCTGTAAAACCATCCCTTTCCCTTCCTCATTGGGTCTAAGACAACAGCTGAGCTAAATTACAAAGAAAAGGAAAATGCTACTTACCAGTATGCATCTGTTCTTGGCATGTAGAGCTGTAGAGTTGTATACTTTAGCATAGATCGCCATCTGGTGTTGGGCTCGGATGTTTGCACTTTGTTTTTGTATGAAGAAGTCTTTGTAGTCACGAGATAGGTGACTCCTCCTTATGGTGATAGTGCGCATGGGCATCGACTCCATCTTCAAATTGTTTTTTCGCCATAAAGGGTGATGATGGAGTTAGTAAGAGAATAGAAAAGGATGTCCATGTAATGTATCTAAATAAGATAATACTGCAACAGATAAAAGGTACCCGAGGAGGTGGGTGGGCGTATACAACCCTACAGTTCTACATGCCAAGAACAGATGCATACTGGTAAGTAGCATTTTCCGTTCGAGGCATATGAGCTGTATATTGTATACTTTAGCATAGACTATACAGCAGTTTTTCCTCCCTAGCGGTGGCAACCTGTATCTGTTGCAGTGGTTTGAAAAAGTGTTCTTAGTACAGCCTGGCCCACAGTAGCTTGTTGTTTTGCTTGCATATCTACACAATAGTGTTTAGTGAAAGTATGTGGTGTAGACCAAGTTGCTGCTTTGCAGATGTCATCTAGGGGAATGTTCCCTAAGAATGCCATAGAAGCCCCTAGTTTGCGTGTGGATTGAGCTCTAGGGGGAATAGTTAATGTGTGTTTAGCTTTAAGATAGCATATTTAGATGCATTTAACAATCCACCTTGCAATTCCTATTTTTGAAATGGGATTGCGTTTGTGATGTGGGGAGAAAGCTACAAAGAGTTGTTTTGTGTTTCTAAAGGGCTTAGTTCTTTCAATGTAATAGAGTATCGCTCTTTTAACGTCTAGCATGTGGAGAGCGCGTTCTTCCACTGAGTCTGGTTGAGGGAAAAATACTGGAAGTTCAACCGACTGATTAAGGTGGAAGGCAGATACTACTTTAGGCAGAAATTTTGGGTTAGGCCTAAGAACCACTTTACTATGGTGTATTTGTAAAAATGGTTCTTGTATGGTTAATGCCTGGAGTTCACTAACTCTCCTAAGGGATGTGATAGCTATTAGGAAGGCTACTTTCCAAGTAAGGAACTGTAACTCGCATTTGTGCAGAGGTTCAAATGGGGGACCCATGAGTCTGGTAAGGACTATATTGAGATTCCATACAGGAGTAGGTGGAACTCTAGGTGGAATTATTCTTTTAAGTCCTTCCATAAACGCTTTGATAGCGGGTACTCTAAACAAAGACAAATGTTGTCTGTTTTGGAGGTAAGCAGCGATTGCAGCCAGATGTAGCCGTATAGATGTGTATGCTAGGTTACATTGTTGTAGATGCAAAAGATAACAGATAATGTTTTGGATGGAAGCATCTAGCCGATCGATTATGTTGTTTGTACAGTAAAAGACAAATCGCTTCCACTTTGCCGCATAGCATGCACTAGTGGAAGGACGTCTAGCCTCTTTAATGATGTTCATGCAGTCTGGCGGGAGATTGAGGTAGCCAAACTCTAGGACTTCAGGAGCCAGATCGCAAGATTGAGTTGATTGAGATCTGGATGCCTTATCTCTCCATGGTTCTGAGTGAGGAACTTGGGGGAGAGGTGCAGCTTTTGATGAGGCACTACTGAAAGTTCCAACACGGGTTGTGAACCATGGTTGGCGTGCCCATGTTGGAACAACTAGGATCATTGTGAAGGAGTATTGTTTGAGCTTCCGAACCACTAACGGAATGAGCGGGAGAGGCGGAAAAGCATATACAAATTTGCCTGACCAGTTCATCCGTAGCGCATTGCCTTTGGACAATGGGTGTGGATATCTGGAGGCGAAGCTTGGGCATTTTGCGTTTTCGTGTGTGGCGAACAGATCTATGTGTGGATGACCCCACATGTTAAAGAAGGGAAGAAGAACTTGAGGATGAAGTTCCCATTCATGGATCTGCTGTGTTTGACGACTGAGCAGATCCGCGATCTGATTGTGTACTCCCGGGAGATGTTGTGCGAGGAGGTATATGTTTTGAGGAATAGCCCATCTCCATATGCTTTGCGCTAGTCGTGAAAGCTAAAGAGAGTGTGTGTCCCCGTTTTTGTATGTAGTACATTGCTGTCATGTTGTCTGTACGTACCAAGACAGCTTTGCCTACTAGCAAGAGTTGAAAAGACTTTAGTGCTAGAAAGATTGCCAGTAACTCCAGGTGATTTATGTGGAGTTGTTTTTGTTGATGGGTCAATATGCCCCGAACGGTTTGGTTTTGGAAATGAGCGCCCCAGCCGGTGAGCGATGCGTCTGCTGTTAGCACTATCTGTGGAACCGGGTCGAGGAACGGCCGCCCTTTGGACAGGTTTTGTGTGTTCCACCACTGCAGAGAGCGATGTGTGCGGCTGTCCACCAACACCAGATCTGTCAACTGTCCTTGAGCCTGGTTCCACTGATGTGCCAAACATTCCTGTAATGGTCGCATCTGGAGTCTTGCATAAGGGACGATGAGGATGCAAGAGGCCATCATTCCGATTAACTGCATAAAGGCTCGAGCTGGCAATGAGTGTTGAGGCTGAAATTGGGATATTAGAGCCTGCATGGTGCGGATCCTGACTGGATTGGGGTATGCTAAGGCTTTTTGAAGTGTCTAGAGTGGCTCCTAGATACTGTTGTATTTTGGACGGTTGAAGGTGAGACTTGGTGAGGTTTACTGTGAACCCCAAGTCTTGAAGTAATTGGATGGTTTTGTGTGTGTGTTGTACACAACTGTTGTGAGACTTGGCTTTTATGAGCCAGTCATCCAAATAAGGGAACACGTGGATGTGTTGCCTTCGTAAGTGAGCTGCCACCACTGCGAGGCATTTGGTGAAGACTCTGGGTGCTGTGGTCACTCCGAATGGGAGGACTTTGAACTGATAGTGTTGACCGTCCACTATGAACCTGAGGTATTTTTTGTGAGAGGGATGAATAAGAATATGAAAGTAGGCGTCCTTTAGATCCAGAGTGGAGAGGAAGTCGCCTTGTTGAAGTAGTGGGAGCACCTGTTGGAGAGTGACCATGTGGAAGTGGTCTGATTGAATGTAGAGGTTTAGGGGACTGAGGTCCAGTACTGTCCTGAGAGAGCCGTCCTTTTTTGGGATTAGAAAATAGAGCGAGTAAACCCCTGTGCCCTGATGATGTAAGGGGACTGGTTCTATTGCATTTTTTTGTAAGAGAGAGAGAACCTCTTGTTTTAGAAGGGTCAAATGTTCCGTGGACATTGGACGGTGTTTGGGAGGGATGTGTGGGGGATTGGAGGTGAGTTCCAGGCAGTAACCATACTGGATAATTTGTCTTACCCACCTGTCTGTGGTGATGGAATTCCAGACAGGTAGGAATTGTGATAGACGTCCCCCGACAGGTGTGGAGTGGTCGGGGGGAAGTGAAGGGAAGTCACTGCTTGGTGGTAGGGGTGTTGTTACCGCGTCTTCTTCCCTTATTGTTGTTGCCTCTGTATCCTCCCCTAAAATATCCTTTGGAAAAGGAACTTTGATTGGGGCTTTTATAAGATGAGGAGGGTTGCTCTGATGAATTGGTTTTGGAGCCACCCCTATAAAAGGAGCGACGAAAAGAACCTCTATGGGAAGGTAATTGCAAGGCCCCCATAGATTTTGCAGTCTCTGTATCTTTTTTCATCTTTTCTAAAGATGTGTCGACTGTAGGCCCAAAGAGATGTTCTTGGTCGAAAGGCTGGTTAAGAATACTGGTTTGCACCCCTTGTTTGAAACCGGATATCCGGAGCCAAGCGTGCCTGCTTAACAAAACGCTGGTATTAACGGCACGAGATGCGGTATCAGCGGCATCAAGAGCACATTTAATGGATGTATTTGTAATTAATTTACCCTCTTGTATGAGGTCATTTGCCTTGTCCTTATATTGGTCAGGGAGATGCTGGATAAGCTTCTCAAGCTCATCATAGTGAGCTCTGTCATATCTTGCCAGCAGAGCTTGGGTGTTGGCAATTCTCCAATAGTTTGCAGCTTGTGACGCAACACGTTTTCCGGATGCGTCTAAACGTTTTGATTCTTTGTCAGGAGGTGGGGCATCGCCTGTGGTTTGTGAATTGGCCCTTTTACGTGCATTAGACACCACAAGGGAGTCTAAAGGGACCTGACCCTTGATGTATATTGGGTCGTTGGGAGCTGCCTTATATTTTTTATCTATTCTAGGGTTAAGAACCCTGGCCCTGACGGGGTCTTTAAACACTTCTGGTGCATGTTTAAGCAAGCCCTTCAACATTGGTAGGGTGTGTGTGGACTTTTGTGGCTGAGCGAAAGTTTCTAATAGGAAGTCTTCCTCTAAAGGGATCTGAGTGTAATTGTACCCCGTGATATTGTGCAGCCCTGGTGATTAGTTGCGCAAACCCCACATTGTCATCTGGAGGGGATGGGCGAGAGGGATATAGGTCCGGGTCATTTTGTAGATCCGGATCAGTATTATAATCCTGCCAGGGATCTGGATCTTGTGGGATGGTATGTGCGTCGTCATCATCCCCTTGTGGATTTGTGTTCCCATCCCTATCCCCATCCCCATCCTCATAATCACTATCCTCATCTAGTGGTGGAGGTGAAATTGAGGGTTGTGGGGAATGTACTGGAGAAAATAGTAGATTGGGATCAGTAGGAGGAAGAGAGGGTGGGGGAGGTGTAAGAGGTGGAGAGGTATTAGTGCCCATATTTCTTTTTTTACTATAAACTGGAGAATCTTGTGAATAGTCCGGTTTCCTTTTTGGTGTGGAAGTAATACGACCAGTCTATGGGTCAATATGTATTGTTTTCTGCTTTGAATCTGGAAGATCTGGTACAGAAGGGTGTTTGGATCCAGTGTCCTTTTTCGGAGTCGAAGATTTATGGTCTGTATGTTCCTTTGCCTTATGAGGGGTTTATCCTGTTTAGGCTTAGGTGTAGGAGTTTTCGGTTCGGGGACGTTTTTCGGCTCAGAAGACTTCGGTTTAGGCTGTTTCGGCTCCGAAGGCTTGGTTTTTGGCTGTTTCGGCTCCGAAGGCTTGTCTTTTGGCTGTTTCGGCACCGAGGGTTTCAGCGTCGAATGTGTTTTCGGCGCCGGTGGTGGCACATTTATATGTTTGGGCTTCGGTGCCGGAGGTGTTTTATGGGTACCGGAGTGGGTTTGGCTCGAGCCCGAGCCGGAAGGCTTGTCTTTCGGTTTCATAGCCGGGCCGGAGGGCGGGGCGTCTGAAATATTTGGCCGGTGTGGACCTAGGCCAGAGGGCGAAGGTGTTACTGGAGCTTCCTGTGTGGGAGTGGGTAGGACAGGGTTCTTCGTACTCACGGACCGTGAGCTGGCGTGACTGTCGTCGACGTCGGAGTCATCGGCCTTGGAGACTGAGACCTGTTCTTCCTCGGCCTCTTGTTCTGGAAGGGTATCGGGACCTGGTTCAAAGATGTCCGGAATCAAATCGCTTCCCCGGGACATTTCGTGGCGTCGAGCCCGACGATCACGGATGGTTTTCTTGGACCTGAAAGATGAACAGGCCTCGCAGGTGTTCTCTTCGTGCTCCGGAGAGAGGCAAAGATTACACACCTCGTGTAGGTCCGAGTGTGGGAACTTAGCACCACACTGGGGACATTTCTTAAAGGGAGTCCGTTCCATCGACGTCCAACGTGGTGGCGCGGGTAGGCCCAACTGCCAGCGTCGAAGTCTAGGTCGAGTAACTTGATTGTAGAGGATGCGCGTCGAAACGGAAACGCGATCGAGACAATACCGTCGAGAGGTGAGTGATTGCGCGTCGAAAGGGGTTTCGATAACAAAACCGACCCGGAGCGCAGCAAGTCACATCCGAAACCGATGGCGGAAAAAAACAATCTGAAGATGGAGTCGATGCCCATGCGCACTATCACCATAAGGAGGAGTCACCTATCTCGTGACTACAAAGACTTCTTCATACAAAAACAAAGTGCAACCATCCGAGCCCAACACCAGATGGCGATCTATGCTAAAGTATACAATCTACAGCTCATATGCCTCGAACATAACTTTCTGCAAAGTTTTATTGTTGCAGCAAATGAGTGGATCACAACAAACTGGTGAACCCCAGTCACCACCACAGTTAAACAATGGAAGCAGAAGGACATTAGGGGAATGAAGAAAATAACACACAATACAAGTGAAGTCACCCCTTTTCAAAAAAAGATGGTCTTTGTGGGACTCCTCAATGGAAAAGAAATGTGAGGCATGTGTCGATGGGGATTCTGGCCGCATGGGCCAGAAAGAAAGCAGCACCAATCTCTGGCTCATGGACCCTACAAAGAGGACAACAAACATACTTTTCACCCAGGGAAAACACTGATCTAACTGCAACTGCCACCTAACCTTATGATTACTGGAATCTAGACAACAGAAAAACCACATGGACTGCTTTCTCATCCACTAATTTGTAATAACATCAGTTATTCAACCAGGTTGCTGTATGCTACGTACATATTACTGTCTCACATCATCACTTGGGTCGTATGGAAAACCATTAAAACTTATCTATGAACCTTAACTAGGGACCTTTGAGGGGACGGTTTGGTATTTTAGTAAGCTTGGGTTGTGAAATATGATAACTGTACAAGCAATGGCTTTGATGGTTGCTTTTAAAGAGAGATTTTTAGGGTGTGTCTGAACACAATGCATGTGCTGTCAGCAAAATCTGTTAACAAAAAAAAAGCTTAAAACAGGCTTAAGGCCTGCCCATTACTTAACACTGGCTGGCTTCCAAATCACTCATTTCCTTGTTTCTGATTGGTCACTGCCTCCTGATTCTTCCTGCTTCCTCCAGGCGCTTCAATGTGTGCCCCTGCTGTGGAGCATGGACCTAGTACAGCTTTGTGCATGCGGCCAGTGTCCTTCCACTGGCTGCAGGTTCCTGCAGGCTTTTTTTAAAAAACTTTTTTCTTGCACCCCCTAACAGTGCATATGTCTCCAATCACTCCATCCTCCCATCGCCCATGCTCTTGCCCCATCCCCTCTCTCCCTTCTCGCACCTACCTCGTTTTGCTTTCCCCATACCCCCTACCCCTCCACACGCTGTATCTTATTGCTGCTCTCACTCCCTCACCTCCCTCGTGTTGCTTTTCTCCCCTCTCTAAATATATATTTTATATAACTTTGGACAGTAATTTTACTGTCGGCTCCTATTTCCATAAGATTTGTTTATAATGGTATAGCCTTTCATTATCAAAGACTATTAGCGTGGCTCCATAACTTGCTACAGTTTTCAATGTTCCTTCTTATAGACTTCAAAAAATATTGGTGTCATTAACCTAAATGTTTTAGAGCCAGGAATGAGCAATAGTCAATTATACTTTTCAATTCAAACCATCAAAAGCAAACAATCCTAAATATAATTACCTCTTGTATAATCTACAACTGCATCCAAGGCAGCCACACGAACATCTACAAAGTGTCCAAACTCTGCATACGATTTGAAGAGAGTAGGGTCGCTGGGGACATGGCCATTCTTCTGTAAGACACGAATGGCTCTCAGGCAGCTGCAAAGAGGGAAAGACCACACCCTTTATTGCACAGTTCAAAATGATCACACTAACAACTGCATTTTAATTTTTGAGCAATAACTTTTAATACATTTCTGTAGCTATTACTTTACAGCTTTGTGACTTAGAACCAAACAGACCTGGATCCAATTACAGGCTTCAATGAAAGCATGCTGTTTTATTCTTTCATTTTTATATCTACCATCTTTAGACCAGAGGTGGCAAGTGTTTAGATTGTAGCATTGTTGACAATGATAAGTCAATACCTCAGCTAAAGGCTCGGAACACTCAGTTTAAAAAAAAACCACAGTGATATCAGCTCTTATGTGCACCACTACTCCCTCCTGCAGTGACCAGCAAGGAACTGATGACAAGGAATTCAGTTGAATAACAGTAATTGTATTTATACAGCGCTTATGTCCACTAAGGAGACGTTGAAGCGCTTTTCAGCGAGTAGCATGCTACTCCAGAACCCAAAATGGATTACTGGTGGATTAGTATACAGAAATATAAATTGTTCATTCGAGTGGTGGCCATGCAAGTCTGTTAGTTGGATTGTATAGGAAAAAGAAGGGATAGAGGAGGGAAGAAGATAGAGTAGTAAAATGATGTTTGGGATGAATCAAAGAAGGGGTAAAGGAGGGAAGAAGATAGAGTAGTAAAATGATGTTTGGGATGAATCAAAGAAGGGGTAAAGGAGGGAAGAGTCTAAAAAGGATAATTAGGGAGATCATAGTAGTACAATGAGGTTTGGGATGAGTCAGAGTGGAGGTAGAGGATATACTGAGAGAGGTATAGGAGGAGACAGAGTAGTGCATTGGAGAGGATTGAAAGTTTTTTTCTACAGTAGGAGTAAAGTAATAAATATATAGTTATATAACTACATAAAAAGGTACAAGTAAATTAAAAATAATAGAGATATCAAGTTGTATTATATAAAGTCTCATATGTGCATGTATGGATAAATAGTTAGAAACTCAGACTTTCAGTGTTGCTGTAAATAAGAATAATTTGTGTAGTTTTATTAATTTGTTTATGACATTTTATGTATTTTTATTGGTTTATTGATTTGTATTTATTTAGTTTTGTTTTATATTTTCTCCACTATTTCAATAGTCAAGCTCTTATAGATTCAATTATGATCATATTTACAAATTGTGATAGATAAAATAAAACGGAAACCCATAAGCATAAATCAAATAACATATGCAAACTATGCAGTGACCTATATACATATTAAGCATAAAATAAATATAAGGATAATGTTACTGACACAGTAAGCATCTGTTCTTGGCATGTAGAGCTGTAGATTCACATACTTTGCACACTCCTGCCATCTAGTGTTGGGTCCGGATGTTTGCAAGTTGTTTTTCTTCGAAGAAGTCTTTCCAGTCACGAGGTAAGGTGACTCCTCCTTTCGGTGATAGTGCGCATGGGCATCGACTCCATTGTTAGATTGTTTTCAAGTAGAGGGTGAGAATGGAGTTAGTAAGTGTAGAATAGAGATGTCCATGTGTATGTATGTAAACTGAGAAACTGCAACAACTGCAGGAGACTGGGGAGGCGGGTAGGAGCATGTGAATCTACAGCTCTAGATGCCAAGAACAGATGCTTACGGGGTAAGTAACATTATCCGTTCGAGGCATGTGAGCTGTAGGTCACAAGCTTTGCATAGACTATACAGCAGTATGCTCCCAAAGCGGTGGCTAACCTGTAGTTGTCGTAGTTGTCTGAAACAGTGTTCTAAGTACTGCTTGGACTACATTAGCTTGTTGCCTTGCTAACACATTTACACAATAGTGTTTGGTGAATGTGTGCGGAGTAGACCATGTTGCTGCCTTACAGATATCAGCTAGGGGAATATTCCATAAGAAGGCCATAGCAGCCCCTATTTTGCGAATGGAATGCGCTCTAGGGGGTATTAGCAAAGTTCTTTTTGCTTTCGTATAACATGTTTGGATACATTTTACGATTCATCTTGCAATGCCTGATTTAGATATGGATTGCCTTTGTGTGGTGGAGAGAAAGAAACAAAGAGTTGCTTTGTTTTGCGAAATTCTTTTGTTCTTTCAACATAATAAAGTAGAGCTCTTCTAACATCAAGGGTGTGTAGAGCTCGTTCTGCCACAGAATCAGGTTGCGGAAAGAACACAGGTAATTCAACTGATTGATTGATATGAAAGGCAGCAACTACTTTAGGGAGAAATTTAGGATTGGTGCAAAGAACCCCGTTGTCACTGTGAAGCTGAAAGAAAGGCTCTTGTATAGTTAATGCCTGGAGTTCACTAACTCTCCTGAGTGAAGTTTTTGCGATGAGGAAAGCAACTTTCCATGAGAGGAATTGTAATTGGCACCTATGCATTGGTTCAAATGGTGGACCCATTAGTCTTGTAAGAACTATGTTTAGGTTCCACACTGGTGCAGGTGGGACTCTTGGTGGTATCACTCTTTTTAATCCTTCCATAAAGGCTTTAATCACTGGTACTCTGAATAGAGATAAGTGTTATCTGTTTTGTAAGTGTGCAGCTACTGCTGCTAGATGTAAGCGAATGGATGTGTAGGCTAATCCACATTGCTGTAAATGTAACAGGTAACAGATAATGTTTTGTATAGAAGCATCAAGATGATTGATATTGTTATTGTTACAATAGATAACAAATTGTTTCCATTTTGCTGCATAACATGGTCTAGTAGTAGGGTTTCTAGCCTCGTTTAGGATATTCATACAGTCTGGTGGTAAGTGAAAATATCCAAACTCTATGATTTCAGGATCCAGATCGCCAGGTTGAGTTCTTTGGGATTTGGATGTCTGATTTCTCAATGACTGAGTGAGGAGACTGGAGGTGAGATGCAGCTTTTGGTGTGGAAATATGGACAGTTCCAGCACGGTTGTGAACAAGGGTTGACGTGCCCATGTTGGAGAATTAGTGTGAGGGATGTTTGCCTGAGCTTCCGAACTACCAGTGGAATAAGTGGGAGAGGCGGAAAAGCGTAGGCAAATATCCCTGACCAGTTCATCCATAGGGCATTGCCTTTGGAGAGCGGGTGTGGGAATCTGGAGGCGAAGTTTGGGCATTTTGCATTTTCTGCTGTGGCGAACAGGTCTATCTAAGGAAATCCCCACTCCTGAAAGTAAGGGAGGAGAACCCGAGGATGATGTTCCCATTCGTGGATTTGCTCCTTCGGTCTGCTGAGATGGTCTGCAATCTGATTGTTTATTCCTGAAAGGTGCTCTACAAGGAGATAAATCCTGTGCTGTATAGCCCATTTCCAAATGGCTTGTGCTAGGCGTGACAGTTGGAGAGAGTGTGTCCCCCCCCCCGTTTTTGAATATAGTACATGGCTGTCATGTTGTCCGTACGGATTAGGACAGCTTTGCCTATAAGGTGAATTTGAAAGGCTTTGAGAGCTAGAAAGACTGCTAGTAGTTCTAGGTTATTTATATGCAGAATTTTGTGCTTCGGACTCTACAATCCTTGGATTGTGTGATCCTGTAAGTGAGCCCCCCAACCAGTGAGCGATGCGTCTGCTGTTAGCACTGTCTGTGGAACAGGGTCGATGAGAGGCCACCCTTTGGATACATTTTGTGGGTTCCACCACTGAAGAGAGCGATGGGTGCGGCCGTCTATCAACACTAGATCATTTAATTGACCCTGCGACTGGTTCCACTGACAAATTAAGCATTCTTGAAGGGGACGCATGTGAAGTCTTGCATGGGGGACGATTATAATGCAAGAGGCCATCATTGCCAGCAGTTGCATGAAGACTCTGGCTGGTAACGAGTGGTTGGGCTGCAACTGAGTGAGAAGAGACTGAATGCTGTGAATTCTGGCTGCAGTGGGAGAGGCTAGAGCTTTCTGAGTGTCTATGGTGGCAGCAATTCACGTCCGAACCCGATGGCGGAGAAAAACAATCTAACAATGGAGTCGATGCCCATGCGCACTATCACCGAAAGGAGGAGTTACCTTACCTCGTGACTGGAATGACTTTTTCGAAGAAAAACAAGTTGCAAACATCCGGACCCAACACTAGATGGCAGGAGTATGCAAAGCATGTGATCTACAGCTCACATGCCTTGAACATATTTTTGTTACCATAAGTAATATATACATTTGTTATACAGACCAATAAGAATATCAATATACAGTTAAACCATAAATAGTGTATACACACATATTCACTGAAAAACCAAAGGTTTCAGGGACGTTATAGTTAGGCTCAGATTACACTCAAGCAAAACCAGTGAATTTCAGCAGTTATAGTTACCTGAGCTAACTATAACTAATGCCTCCTCAATGCACTGCTTATGACCTCACATATTACATCACTCATGATATGGTCAGTGACATCACTGATGACATCACTGATGGCATCTCAAAGGACATCACTGATGACATCATCCTCAGAACCCCTCACACACCCACTCACACTTCCATACAACCTCTGGTGCTAGTCTGGGAGGGCCCACCCATTACAAAAATAAAAAGCCCCGGGAAGGTGGTGGTCCCCGGGGCATGGTGGGGGGTCTGTGAGGGCCCCTCCCCACAGATTTACATTTTGAATGCGGTCCCGGGGAGGTGGTGGTTCAAGGCCCAGGTGGGGGGTCTGAGAAGCCCTCCCATTTAACAATGAATAAGCCCCGGGGAGGTGGTGGTCCCCGGGGCATTAATAAGTCCCAGGAGGGTGGGCCCGTGAGCCCCCTCCTATATTTTTAAAATGCCCCCAGGACCCGGCCCACCCGGGGGCTGATTATGAAACTTTTTGTTTAATTTTCAGTGGGAGCAGTGGATCCAATGTGGCTCCAGCCGAAAATTAAACAAAAAAATGTTTTTTTTTGGCCTTGTGGGACCTGCCCCAAGAGGCCTAAGGTGTCAGGGTATTCCAACCTGCCACCTTTTCTTTTTTGTTTACGTTTTTTCTGGGACTCAGCTCAAGCCAAGTCCCAAGATGGCTGCCAACACTTCCTCGTTTGAAGTGTTGGCAACCAACCACATCTCAGTACGAGATCGGGAGGGGTCGCGGATCCTCCCTTCCCTATATAAACAATTGAAATTTCTTTTAATAAATCCACAACTACTGAACGGATTTACCCCAAATCACAAAAAGGCACTTCCCTGGACCAATATCTGCCACATTTTTGTGTAAATCCGTTCAGCAGTTCGGGCTGTAGCCGTGTCTCAAGTTCCTATAGAAATTACCATGGGGAAAACACGCTTTGGGACCCCCGCTTGATGGATCACCCCGAAACTTTCAAGAGAGCAGCTTTAGTGAGTAGCAAACTAGTTATCGCGAGTATTCATCAAACAATGCCAAAGTTATTGGCAAATGAAAAAACTATTTTCCTATGGAAACTAGGTCCTAACTATAACTACCTACTGGCGACCGCCAGTAGATAATATATATATTTGTACAAAGAAATGCACATTTCTAAATACACACATAGATTCAAATTATAAATGTTTACATACACAGGCATACACTTCACATTTGTCTTTTGACAAGATAGTTATCCATAGATCTTATTTTAGGGGGTAATTAATTCCATAGTTTGGCAGCTTGAACAGAGAAGAAAGATGTACCACCCATGGTTTGTTTCTTGTATGTTGGGGTTTTGAGGTGGGGAGCCAATCTGGAGCGGAGATTTCTTTGTTGTATGTATTTGGGAATTTATTCCTGATTAAAAGTGGGGATGACTTTGGGGCTTTACAGTTTGAGACAGTTTGTGTGTCATCTGCATCGTTATAGCATGAGAGCTGAAATTAATTGATCATTGCCGGTAATGACTACATGTAGATGTTAAAAAGCATGTATGAGATGATAGAGCCTGGAGGGACCCTTGCAGTTGTGAAGTATGGTTTGGATGAGTATGGATGACGTTTTTTATGTTTTGAAGGTAGGATGTGATCCAGTCAAGAGCAGTCCTCTCTATGCCGGCTTTGTAGAGTCTTTGGATTAGAGTGTCATGATCAACTGGGTCGAAGGCAGCTGAAAGGTCCAAGAGAAGAACTGCAGCGACCCGTTCTGGTCTACTGTGTTTTTAAGGTCATCCCAGGTGGTGATGAGGGCAGATTATGTGCCTCTTCCTGGACGGAATCCTGTTTGGACGTCGAAAAGTATGGAGCTATCTTCAATGAATAGTGACATCTGGGCGAATATTTCTTTCAGTTTGCCCAGGAAAGGTCCATTTGTAATCGGGCTGTAGTCGTTTGGGTCATGCGGGTCCAGGTTTGTTTTCTTTAATAATGCGTGTATGTATGCCTTTTAAAGTCTTCTGGAAGGATTCCTGCAGTTAAAGAATTATTGATGATTTTTCTGACTGGTTTGGCAGCAGAGGTAGTTAAAAAATGTTCTTAAAGATTTGAGGTGGATAAGGGTCAGATTGTGACCCGCATACTTGCTCGCTCTCTGCTTCTGTGATTAGTTGTATTTATTAGCTTTATATTTACAGTAAGGCCTTTTATCTTCATGTGATACTATGGAGAGTAAAATGGCATGCAGCAACTTTGGCTAGTCTTGGGAAACTGTCAAAATGAAGGGTATGCTGGGCTACACACATCTTCTAACTAATGTGCTTACTTAGCTATCAAGGCTCCAATATTGCACTACAATGCTGTTTAACTGAAAATGTCTCATATTCATCAATGACCTTCCAGGAAGGTCTCACTTAATAATAAAATTACAGACTGAAAACATGTCAATGCATCTGTGAAAGGAGACTGCTGAAGGAGTTTAAGGTAATGTGGCATTTGAACAATAAACACTGAAGAAGACTAACACTTTTAGTTCATACTCTAACACAATCCATGTAACTACTATGACAATTAATTCGGTTTCCAAAAACAAGATATGGAATGTTGGGGGAGACAGTAGACGCATTGGCTGCCACAGTTAACATCTCCATTTAGTTGCCAATTGGTCACAGTCGAATTATTTTTTAACATTTTGCAACACATAGGAAGAGCCGAGTTTCCTAATATTACTGTTTTTTTTAAATAAAGCTACAGATGTGGTTTCAATAACAATCACTAATACTAACACAAAACCATGGCATATGCTTTCGTCATGTAGAATGATCCATTTCATGTACATGGTTTCTAAAACAAAATAAACAAACGAAATACACTAATCAATGAAGATTTAGAGAACACACAGTGTTGTAGTGATCTTTCCTGATGAAACCATACGTGTGGACATGTTGTGCTCACAGGACACATAGTTTGATTTAATGCACAATAGATAAAATAGGATTCCTATTTCTTCAGAAATAGGCGCAATGAAATCAAGTATTTGACATAGTTCTAATGAACTTTGGAAGAGGATCAATTAAAGTGAAAATTTGGTACGACTTTTAGACAAATGCACTGAATTTTGGAGGTATGTTACATGTTCTTTGCAAGACTAGAAGATTCATTCTGCTGATATCACATTAAAATGTAATACAACTATTATTCTTGTTACAGTTTTCATACCTGACTGTTATGGTGTGCCGATAGCTCGGCAGGAGCTTTTCCATATTTAAAAAGCGAGTGATTTCCTCCAGAATGAGACGTACATCAGAGTTCAAGTTATCAAGCGTCCGACTCTCATTGTTCACACTCACTGCAGGCGTTACAGAGTTTGAGAGGGCATCAATCAATTCGGCACGATAGTAATTATCTGAAAACTGAAGTACAGAGTGATGAGTTCAGGCCACCTGAATAAAAGACAACAATTAGCTTTAACCATATATCCTCAGGTTCGCCCATTGGCTAGTAGGCCCATGCTTCCATTCGAAAAATGGCTCCTACTGAAGAAGGATGACCACAAACTCATCTCTGAAATGTATGCATTTCTCTCTCGGGGCACCCGCAGGGATCGGACTGCCGGGCAGAAACAATGGGAGGTGGAAATCGGGCGCACACTTTTAGACAAGGAGTGGGAGGACGTTTTTTATAGGACTCACCACACAGCACACTCCATGGGCCACACAGAAACATCATATAAAATTATATCCTACTGGTACTACACTCTGGCCCGCCTAGCTAAATGGAACTCTCAGTGTGATGGTCTTTGTTTGCGGGGATATGGGAGCCCTGGTACCCTTCTCCACTTGCTTTGGAATTGTCCGAAACTTACAAGATATTGGGAAAGAATCCTCAACGAGATAGACAGGGCCTTTGATACCACTATTCCCAGGTTACCCGCATACACTATACTAGGTGTGCCCAACGCTTTGACCTTTCCTTTGCGTTCTTTGAGGGGTAGGCAAATGGCCTTGGCCTTAAATGCTGCTCATCGAGTGATCCTAACGGGCTGGAAAACAGATAAGGTACCGGACCATACACAATGACTTCACCAGCTCTGGTCTCTCTTAGGTATGGAAAGGCTGTCCATGGCTACCCTGCGGGATAAATCGGAGTACGCAAAGATATGGGCCCCTTTTATCTCCAATCTTTCTACGGAGTTCCGGGAGTTGACATGCCCTTCTTACCTACGTATTCTGAAATTGATTCCGGCTCACTAGGAGGGGGTAGGGACGGGTGGTTTTTAATGAGTCCCCTCCTGTACTTTTGTCTCTCTATCATACGGCCCCCATGCTAGGCCACATCCGGCCCATGTACGTAGTAAGCGGTTCTCCCAGAGAGGGGTTGGGTGGGTGGGGGAGGGTCATTGGTCTTTCTATTCTGGACCTTTACATGTTTTCCTTTTTCTTTCTTGCTTGTTGTGCTTTAGTTGTTTGTTTTTGGAAAAGGCAGACTAAGTTGCCCCGGCCTTGCTGTAAAGGCGCTGGGTCGCTCTCCTATGCATAAATGTGCGTAACGCTTGGCAGGTCTCTTTTATTGCCAATATAGGATCGACCATGGCAGTCTCCTGCTTTCCTTCTCCTTACTGACGCGGCCGGCCCAGGTTGGGTTGTAGGCGGCTTGCTGTGTTCTTAACATATAGTGATGTAGTGCATTTTACAGGTTCTTTTCCCCGTAATGACCCTTATGTAGCCGGCCCGTTGGGTTGTAGGCAATGATACAATGTAATGACTTGCTATGTGTTCTGCTAATAAAATTGATTTAATTCTAACCATATATCCATTTCCTTCATTAGATCTACTAAAAACATACATGTTTGATAAGAAAACCTACTTCTCTGGAAAAAGATTAATGATATAACTATATCTACGGTGACTCAGTGACCTTTACTAGGAGCCAATAGAATTATGCGACACGGAAGGACCATACTATGATGCAAGGTTGAGTAAATAATGCAGCAAGAAAAGGCAAATTAATAATGCAGCACATTTTCTGATAAAAATACTTCATTATCTTGTCTTCTTAAATACATATTAACATAGTCTAGCTAAAGATTTCTCCCCATTACTATCAGTTCAGTCTAACACCTAAGTACAGTAATAAGCAACTGAAAGGTGAGCAGTTAACCTTCGCAAACAGCCTTTTAGTGTGTCGCAATACGTGTTGCTGAGTTTTTAGTAACTTTTGATCTGTTTGAGCTAGAAACATTTTTTTGTTAAAATCTGCAAACTATGCAGCAGATGATGGATTATGTATCAAGTATGTAAAATCTTCAATAATGCAAAAAAAGCAGTGGCCATAGAATCGCATAATTACAGTCTCCCTGCCCTCAGTCTATAGACTTTCACATTAACTTGTGCTACAGCCATGTAGTGGTGGGACACTAAATTTCTTACCCAGGGGTCAAATACAAAGCCGTTGTGTGCTCACCAATTTAAGGGGAAAAAGGAACAAGACTGATCTTTCTGACTGGTAGCAGAGAGCACTGATAATGGTAAAAAGCCTACAGACTTCGTGTAACAAAATCTGTATAAAGGTAACTTTCTGTTCTACCGACCTGGGTCTTTCCCATTCCCATCTAACAGGTAGATTCCACAGCAATTCTAAAAGAAAAACAAAGCAACATTGGGAGGTTTAGGCCTAGGCAAACAGGTTATGTTGAACTGCTGTGCAAACATTTGCTTTGCTTTGAGAGGACGCCCCAGGAGTGCATTCGTGGCAGAATGCATGTGGGGTATCTGGCATGGCAGCCCAACATCCGTTTTTGACAAGTACATAGCTGTGCCAATACTACAGACAAAGTCTCAGTATGGATAAAGCATGCCCGACACCAGATGGAGTTTTTCCTTTTTGTAGATTGCAGTAATGGGGTGGGGACGTAAGATGATAACCATCAGGCAATAGTGGCATCATTCATCCAGAATTATAGGTCCAAAAAGGAACAAAAAACTGATCTACAGTTCTGAAGCCATAGATCCAATCCAGAGAACGTGCCCCATTAATGTACTGTTTATGAAATTTCTTCAGCTGAGGAGAGACAGGGCTGCTGAAAGAAAGTCGAAAGAACCATGCCTCCATTTCATTGGAACGCTAAGAATAAGTTAAGAAGGAAAGAAAGAAGAGTCCGAAGAACAACGCAGTGACAACTTGTAAGCAGCTCTTGGAGATCACTTATGCATTTGGCTGATAATATGAACAAAAGAAGAACAAGCTACTTATCTTTGTAACACACTTTCTATGGATAATCTATCTAATTGTAGATTTCCGACCTTAAGTAATATCTCCATGCGCCAGACTGGATTCGGAGGCTTTCATAGCAGTGCTCCCGGGCACCGGTACGTGGTTCCATATGGTTCACTTTGTCCAGCTCTGGAAGTGCTGGAGCAGAGCAGCATATAAGCACCCCCCAATCCCGTCCCCAGGCGTCGACGTCAGTTTCTTCTGGACTCCATCCG
Source organism: Calotriton arnoldi (assembly GCA_963921515.1). Classification (NCBI taxonomy): domain Eukaryota; kingdom Metazoa; phylum Chordata; class Amphibia; order Caudata; family Salamandridae; genus Calotriton; species Calotriton arnoldi. Next base: position 191,985 of record CAWUFW010014902.1, read on the forward strand.
CTCCCTTGGACGCACAGTCCAAAAGAAATAAACGGTGCCAGTTTGCAGATTTCTAATTTGAGACCTTTACGTGGGTCCCGTGCTCTCCATTGCCACTGGAGTCAAGCTAGCCTGGCTGATATGGGGTGATACCCCGAAACCGGTCCTAGGACGCTTGTTTCCAGTCCAGGGAGGACCTGGCCTGGCAGTTCGGGCTGGACTGTTCCCATGGGGAACAGGGTCAAGACTGATTTGCATCTGGCTGGGTCTAATCTGGAATGGCATGGGGAGGAAAGAAACAATGGATTTAGGCCTAGAACTCTGTACTGGGGTGAATGTATGACATTGTTCTGCATTCTGTCCATCAATTGTTCTTTTTGCTCCTGTTTTTGCGGACTTTGTTTTTGCTGGCTCTAGGAATATGGGCACTTTACCACTGCTAACCAGTGCTAAAGTACATGTGCTCTAGCCTTGAAAAATGGCAACACTGGCTTATCCACAACTGCCATATTTCATTTACTTATAAGTCCCTAGTAAAGTGCATTACATGTGCCCAGGGCCTCTAAATTAAATGCTACTAGTGGGCCTGCAGCACTGATTGTGCCACCCACTTAAGAAGCCCTTTAAACATGTCTCAGGCCTGCCATTGCAGAGAACCTGTGTACAGTTCAAAACTGCCATGTCGACCTGGCAAGTTAACCCTCTTGCCAGGCCCAAACCTTACTTTTTAATACATATAAGTCACCCCTAAGGTAGGCCCTGGACAGCCCAAGGGCAGGGTTCAGTGTACTTAAAAAGTAGGATATGTACTTTTAAGTTTTACATGTCCTGGTAGTGTAAAAACTCTTAAATTCGTTTTTCACTACTGCAAGGCTTATCTCTCCTATAGGTTAACATTGGGATTACCTTATCACAGTTTATAAATGGAATGTCCAATTGGGAAGAGATGTGACCCCAACATTTGGTGTCTCTGTAATCACAATTTTTAAAACGCCACTTATGGTGTAGTTGGCTTTTAAATTGCAATTCTGAAAATGCCACTTTTAGAAACTTGGCATTTTCTTACTGTAACCATTTGGTGACTTCTGCCTGTCTCTAAAGTACACTTCTGGAGTGGGTGACAACTGGCTTCTTGCATTCCCTCTAGGCAGCCACACACAAAGGAAGGGTAACTGTGACTGAGTGGCCATCTGCATGCTGATGGGTCATCCTGATTAAGATGGGAGGGAGGAGCTGACACGTATATCTAAAAGGGCTGAGTCCTGTCACCACACAAGGGTTGTACACCTCGCAGCAGTGAGTCTGGAGCCAGGGCAGGAAAGAAAGGGACTCTGTGCACTTCAAAGCATCTCTTTGAAGTCTTCCTCACTTCAAAGGCCCAACTGGGTCGAGGTACTGGACCTCTGACAGGACCAAAGCAGAACACTTCTGGATCTGAGGACATTCTACCAGGAAGAAGGACTGCTGTGCTGCTGGAGGGACAGTCACTTTGCTGAACTGCTTTGCTGTGTTGCCTGCTGCCTCTTGCCTGGGAGTGAGAAAGATTGGACCTACATCTCTACATCCCGGAACCAAAGTATCTCCAAAGGTTTGTTGGCTTACCTCCTGTTTTCTGAAGTCTCTGGGATATCAAAGATTGCTTTCTTCATCCTGTAACTAGCACCTGGACTCTGTCTGCTGTGCGTCCTGCTCTAATAAGTGGTGCCAATCCAGTCCGGGGCCCTTGGAAGTGAGTACCAAGTGCTGCAACTAAGAAAATGCATGCATCGATGATGATGCGCTGATACGAAACAGTACATTTCCCTCGTCACTGAAGCATCGTCACTGCTGCACGAACCGCGGACACCGCATCGCCATCTGCGCGACGCATCGTCCCCCGTTTCTGACATATCTCCGACTTTGTGCAGCTCGGCACCGACTCATCGCTATGTGCCGCTCGCATAGTCTACAGCCCAGCGGTATGACGACGACACAACGCCTCGATGTTCATCACATCTTGACTCTCAACATTTCTCCGACTGTGTGCACGGAACCGACGCATCGCCTACATCTGCGGATCGACAGCGACGCATCGCCTCCTTTGATACATGCATGGACCTTGAAGCATCCACAGTACTGTTCAGCGGGCCAAGGCTGGTCCCTGTATCCGACCCGCGCTCCATCGTGGTTGGCCTGAACTTTTGGATTTGCCCCGGTCAAGCATGATCAGATAGTGTCACGTCCCATAGGAGGAACACTGCAGCAATGCGCTAGAGTGCGTTATCGGCAGTAGAAAACTACAGCCCCCATGATCCTTTGCGGTTCTGGCGTCAATGACGTCAACACGCGCTGAGACAATTCAGTGAAAATAGCTTCCGGGGCATCGGAGAGGTGCTGATTACTCTTTGTAGGAGCTGCGCCGATGACGAGAGGAGGCTGGTAAGGGTGCTTTGAGCACCACGCTTCATTTGTTGGTTATCTGGAAGAGGCAGCTCTTTCTTGAGTGGCAAGGGCGGTGTGCTGTATTTCACGTTGCTCCGTTGGTTGAACCAAGTTCACAGGTTCATTGCGGAGCAACTGTCTTGGTTGAGCACAAACCTAGGGAGGAATCACCCCAGACGTTACCATGTCTTTTCACCCGTTGAGGATAACCTGAGACAAAAGTCTACGCTGAACTAGTGCTGGGCATAGTGACTACCGAAGCGTTTCTCTCGTTGGTGAACCGGCAAGCAGCGGTTCGTGCGGGGAAAACGCCCTTACAAAACAGATACAAACTGTTTAAGACATTGTTGGGTCCAAGGGAGAAACGAGGAGTTTCTTACCGGGAAACCATTCTTTATTCGTTGTCACCTATTTCATTTGGCCATTTGACCAAGAAGCATTGGGGAATTGTGCCGGATATATTGCGTGTCTGCCTGAGTGTATGTGGTGCATTATGGTCTATGAAGTCATACCTGTTTCTTTGTATATTTCATTAGCAGGAGTGCAGTGAGTGAGCAGGAGGATAGCTCTTCCGCACCCCTGTTTCAGCCTTCATAAGATACCTAAATGGTAGGTTAGATAACTATAGCTCCCGTCTCCAGAGACTACTGCGATAGGGGATGTTATTATACTAGTTGACTATATGCTTTTCTTTTAGATCAGACTGAGTGCCAACACATACCATATAGGTTAACCGATTTCGAGAAGAAGTTATTTTTCTTTACAGGTACGGTTCCCTAGATAGATACCAATTGAAAAGGGTAAGGGTAGGAAATAATTCTACACTGTTGTTTACTGATCCCTGTGTCCTTATATTACAGGTCTCCCTCCCTGCTGTTCCCTTCCTTCCCTTCCCCCGCTTGATCACTCCATAGTGTCTGTGTATATCTAATCAGACCGTGGGGGTGTCGAGAGGTGGACCATTATTGAGCAACGTACGATCCTGAGGATTCCAGGCCACGACAGATAGCCCCGGTTGAAGGTATTTGTTTCCAAGCACTACAAAACAGTTTATTCTTTAGAAATTCATATCTTGAATTCTACTAATTGGATTTGTATCGTTTTGTTCTTGTTTTTCCTCATAAGAATATGAGCTATTTTTCTAAACTGGTGTGGAGTCTTAGTGTTTTTTCAATGTGTTACTGTTTGAAGTGTAGCACAAATACTTTACACGTTGCCTCTTAAGATAAGCCTGACTGCTCTGTGCCAAGCTACCAGAGGGTGAGCACAGGTTAATTTAAAGTGTGTTACTAATTTACCCTGACTAGGATTGTGGTTCCTGCTTGGACAGGGTGCATACCTCTGCCAACCAGAAACCCAATTTCTAACACCTCACTTCTCCACTCTGAATCAGTGCTTTCTGTTTTCAGTCGAAGTAGACAAGCAGCGCTGCACTGACAGGCTCTCAGGCAACCCTGGCAGCTTGGCCTGTCAACTGTTGCTATAGCATAGAAAAGAGTCTTCAGATTCAACACCTGCTATAAATGATAGAGGTTTCCAGTGGAAGTCAAGCATAGCAATAATAAAAATGGGGCAAAAGATTAGAACGCAATAACTTCTCTAGAGTATCAAGATACTCCAATTAATGATATCAGTATTTTGATACCCAGTGATTTCCAAACTGTATTTTATAATTTTACTCTAATTGACCTCTTAGCTCCTCTTCTTTTCTTTTCGGGTATTCTAAGTGACAACACCGCTATGCTGGCAAGAATACAGTGCAGTAATTGTATTCACACCTCAAGTGTGATGGTATTTTCAGATCATTTGAACACAGAAAGGGGTAACTTGCAATTTTAGTATATGAATGTATTCTATTGTCATATTTAAATCGGGAATATGATAGATGAGGTTTTTTTAGCGTCGCGGTAGCATGATCTGTTCGAAAAGAATATATGTGGTCCTTCAGCAGAGAGGGAAATGCTTAGTGGGGTTATATTATGTTTATTTGTATAACACAACTCACCCAGGAGGATATCTTCGCGCTGAAGCTGGAGCTATATGAGCCAAACCTGGATCGGGACTAGGTGAAGTGCCAGCTCTTCAGTTTCTTGTGAAATTCAAGAAAAGAGAAGGCGACTCTGGTATGCAGGGGCAGGTCACTGCAGGCTTTAGGAGCGAGGTAGAATAAGGCACGACCTGTGTTTGCTGGGGTGAGGGTGGGGGGTGTGCAAGAAGTTGTTCAGCTGAGCGGAGGGGTTTGGAAGTTAATCCAGTTGCTGAGGTACGTGGGGCCAATGTGTAAGTCTTTGTATGCATGTGGGCGAAGTTTAAAGAGTGCTCATTTGTGGACTGGGAGCCAGTGAGGATCTTTGAGGTGTTGGGTGAGGTGAGTGCAGGGTGGGGGGTTGAGGGTGGGCCAGACCGTTGACATTAGTATGGTCCGGAGTTTTCTGGTCAGTTGATTCTGGCATAGAGTGTGTTGCTGTGTCTAGTTTGATGGTGATAAGGGCTTGTGTGACGGTTCTGTTAGTACTGGTGGGGAGCCATCTGAAGATCTTCTCGATCATCCTGAGTGTGTGGAAGCAGGAGGTGAAGTCTGCGTTCACTGGACTGGTCATAGTGAGTTTGTTGTTGGATTACTATTCTGAGGTTCTTTGTGTGAGTTGCCAGGAGGGGTGTGGGTCCGAGTAAGGCAGGCTACCAGGTGGAGTCTTTACTAATAATTACTACTTCTGTCTTGTCTGTGTTGAGCTTGAGGCAGTTGATTTTCATCCATCTGGCGACTTCGGTCATGTAAGTGGAGAAATTTGACCTGGTGTATGGGATCTTGTCAGAGAAGGAAAGTATGTGCTGCGTGTCATCAGAATAGGATATGACATTGATTTCGTGGGTGGGATGATGCTGGCAAGTGGAGTCTTGTAGGTGTTGAACAGGGTGAGGCTGAATGAGGATCCTTGTGGAACTCTGCAGATGAGGATGATGGGAGTCCGAGGTGAAGGGAGCCAGGCTTACAGACTGGGTGGGGTCTGTCAGGAAGGAGCAAATCCAGCAAAGCGTGGGTCCTTGGATACCGGCTTTGTGCAGTTGGTTTATAAGGATGGGTTGGGTGTGACGTGGTGTCGAAGGCTGCGGAAAGGTCCAGTAGGATGTTGCCCGTGGTGTCACCTCTATACATGATCATCCAGATGTTGTCTATGTCGGTGATGAATACAGACGCTGCAATCTGGTTAGGCCTGAATCCGGATTGATTGGTATCTAGGAGATGGTTGTCTTGGTAGGCTAAGCGTTTATCATCTTTTCCATAACTTTTGCTGGGTAGGGTAGCATGGAGATAGGCTGGAAGTGGGCTAGTGTCTTTGGGTATGCTGATGGGGGGGTGGGGGGGTGAGTACTGTGCCACGTTTCTAGGCATCCAGGTAGGTGGCTGTGATGATTGAGTCATTCAGGATCAGGGTAAGCGATGCGCTGATGGGGTCCATTACTTTGATGAAGACATGGTGAAGGAATGGGTTAGATGGTGCTCCAGAGTTTGTGGATTGCACTGTCGTGATGGTTTCTTGAGTGGTGATGGTGGACCAGGTGGTCAGGAAGGCTGAAATATGCACAAGGAGGGAAGGGTCTGGTTGGGGCTCGAAGTTGTGGGAGATGCTGGTGTCCTTGTTGCTGATGAATAGGGACAGGTGGGTGCAGAAGTCCTGAGAGGGGATACGCTGGTGAAGATTGCTGCCGGAGAGGTGAAGTTTTTTCCTATGGTGAAGAAGTCCTTTGCGCTGTTGGTTCTGCTTTTGATGCAGTTGGTGAGCGCAAAGTGTTTGGTGGGTATAATTTGCTGATGGTAGGGACTGAGGGAGGGTTTTTAGGTGCTCTTGTCTGTGTCATCCGGACTGTGTCTCCATCCGCGTTCAAGTTCGTTGCAGTGGCATCAGTGAGCCTCAGCTCTTCTGTGCACTAGCTTGCTTGCAGTCTGGTTTTCGTGGCTTTGTTGGCTTTCAAAGGAGCAATGGTGTCTATGCAGGCATTGATCTAGGCAGTAAAGTTGGAAATGGATTCTGGGAGGTTGGTGTTGTGTCAATGCCAGGGGTGTAGGAGTTTGAAAGACTAGGATGCTTCTTGATCAAGTCCCATTGTAAAGATTTGGTGATGGTGTTTCTGCAGTGGTGTGGGATGAGTATGCTAAAGTTGGCAAGGGTGTGGTTGGACCAGATTACTTGTCTACTGTGATGTCACTGAAGCTGGCGAAGATGGGATCTAGTGGGTGTCTGGCGGTGTGTGCGGAGCGTTCCACTCGTTGAGTGAGTCCGAGGTTGGGCAAGTCCTCAAAGAGATTGGCTGTGATGGGATTGGTGAGGTCCTCCAGGTGGTAGTTGTGCTCCCTGAGGAGAATGAAGACACTGGAGTCGAGGATCCAAGGGGGAGACGAAGGCCGCAATGAAGCTGCTGCAGGTCAAATGTTCCATGTTGCTGGTGGTGCATTGAATGGATTCTTTGAAGAAGGTGATAACAATTCTGCTCCCTGGTTTGTTTTTCCTGCCCTATCTTGCATCGGGGGAGGAGGCAACTGGTGTGGTTATGAAAAGGGTCAATGAGGGGGTCAGCCAGGGTTTCGTCAGGAATAGCCGGTCCGGTGAGTGCTAATGTATAAGAACCTAGATTTCGGTAATGTGTTTAGTGAGAGAGCGAGTGTTAAGGAGTATGGAGGACATGGAGGGTGCAATGTAGTAGGGGTCTGGTGTGAGTGGTCATGTGTGTTGGGTGCATTGAGTAAGTGAGGTGTGGAGGAGAGTGAGGTGGGTGCAGGAGGGTGCACGTGAAATGGCAGGTGGCACAGGAGAATGCACCTTCAGTGTTGGGTGGCGAGGCATGGCAGCAGCGCTGGGAGATGCGATGAGGGTTCAGGACCCAGAAGGTTGTGGTGGAGTTATGGCGGGGGCAGAGGTGGGAGGGAGAAGAACCAGTGGTCCTAACCCTGGGTGCAGGTAAGGCTTTGGTGTGCTTTCAGCGACCCAGTGGACCCAGTGGAGTGTATCCGCTCTGCGGTCGCCATCAGGTGAAAATAGTTTTGGTGGGAAAGCAGTGATGTAACTTCCTGTGCAGATAGACTATGGGAAATTCAGTGATGTCCTTTCCTGTGGATGATGGGAAAACCAGTGATGTCACTTCCTATGCAAATGAATAATGTTAATCTAGTGATGTCACTTTCTGTGCAGAAGGATGATGGGAAATCCAGTGATGTCACTTCCTTTCCAGACTGATGATGGGAGACGAGTCCTTTTGCTTGGCTTCTTCTTTTAAATACCATCTCAGTTTGTTGCATAAACTCGGACACTTTCATTTTAGAAACACACTACGCTTCGGTTATATTTTTGTTACAAAATTAATTTAAAAAAAGAGGTCTATTTATCAAATGTAAGTATGACAATCAATATGGTATACATTAATATTGTTTAAACAACACATCAGTGAACAGGCAACAGAAAAGGAACAAGCACCAAAACGTGTGCTGAATATAGGACTACAACTCAGTATATTTGTTTCGGTCACAATCTAGGAATCTGCAAGTCATAAAAGTTCAAAGAGAATTTTAATGATCAAGACAAAAATTGGGGCCAGGCTAACCCGACTTCTCAAAGGTGGAAAAGGTTAAGTTCAACCAATCAAGCATATACTGAATTAAAATGCTTTCTTAGCACAAATGGTGAAAATGAAATAACCGAAAATGCCTTCCCAAAGAACAGGATCAGAAAAAAGGTGGAAAAGCCGATTATATATTACAAGTCTCAGAAAACGTTCTTTGATCAAACATGTTAATCTTGGGACATCTCAACTTGCAGTGCATAAAAGAACCAGTTCCACCAAACTAAAAGTCTGTTTACAATTTTATTAGTCACTGTGACATAAAGGAAAAACCTTAGCACTTTAAAAATTATTCTGTGAAAAAACAAAATCTTGAAATGTATTGTTCACACTTAAAACATTAACACTTTTCCTATGTATTGCAAATTCTCTCCAGTGTTAACCAACCTCTTAGTGAATCACTGGCCTGGAAAACACTGGTACTCTAACAACAGATTAAAAAAAACATGACAAGGCACACTGAGGTTTGGGTGTCCACTCTTGGACTAAATGACTGATGGGGCGGGGCCTAGCATTCAAATATGGAGGACGTGCTCTATTAACACTCCGACCAAAGAGACTACTTAAAGGGAGTCTGTGACACTGGCCGGGGTTGACCCGTCCACTGCTACTGCTGAAGGGGGCGTTGCAGGCTCCACCACCCGCAATTTGAGCACTGACGGCACTTGCAGCCTACTAGCCCAGCAGGGGAGTGTCCAAGAAGGCATTACAGCCTACCATAAGGACGGACAATGCCTTTCCCAGAGATTACTGGGTGCTGTGGTGGTGCAGATAGGGGCTGTAGCCATGGATTGGCAAGTAGGGTGCAACACGAAGAATAGGGAGGTCCACTGTGCCCGATCAAGAGACCTGAAGGGACACTGGGAGGAACGGCTCTAGCTAGCCAGGATTCGAAAACAGCCTTGAGACTGAAATTGGGGAGCTCAGAGCGGATGTTGCCCTTTTGCGCCAAGGTCACTGCAATGCAGTCACCAGAGTAATGGAGGTTGAGAGCTAAATCTATGAACTCAAGAACCCCGTTACGGAACTCCGCTCTGTGGCGGCCCACCATCAACGGAATCCAAAGATCTGACTCTAGGTGCAGAGATGCAGAGGGTCGATCCCATCGCAACAACTTAGGCTTTGTAGGGTTCCCTGAGGGGGCAGAAGGTACTGTTCATCGACGATTCCTAGCAACTTGATTGGAAACCATTACACCTAAATAGAAATTCTCCCACTGCTTTGTTATAAAGCACATGAATCCGAACCTTGGCCCTCGACCCCCTCTCTGTTCTCTCGCCCAGCGATCATCACTGGATTTCTTAATTTTCAAGATCTGAACTTGAGCCTACAAGAAGTCTGGACCAAGAAGGATGTCAAGTACGAATCTCACACCATAATGGTCTTCCCTGATTTTTGTTTTTAAATGCCCTTTATTGATTTTTAAGTGGTAATAACACGAAAGAGATACAAACAATTACCATTCTGGAAGGTAGTGCAATGGTGGTAGGTGTATCATAATCATAATCCCTTCTAGAGGAGGGGATGGGGGTGTTAGGTGGTAGCAGAGTAATTTGTGAGGGTAAATTCACAGGGAAAGAGGAGAAAAACCAAAGAGGGGGAAGGCTGGTAGGGCTAGGCGGCTATGTCAGGAAATAGTGAGAGAGAAGAAGAACAAAACCCTATCTAGGGCCTCAATAGGAAGGCAAGGCGTAATGCAATCACAGAGGATATGGCATGGTGCACACGGGGTGGAGAGGCTAAGGGTCGTTGGTCGCCGGAAGTCTGAGCCTCAAAGGCTGTAGAGAGGGTGCCAGCAGGAGCCCAAAGTATATAATGTGGTTTCAGTACGAGGTAAGGGCGGGGGTTAGGGTGAGTACGGGACGGTTATCCCTTGCTCCTGGAACTGCAGGGCAGTGTATCGACTAAACCCTCTGGCCTCCTATCTGCAGAGCGCAGTGCTCTCAGCCTCAGCCAGGCCAGGGTCGAGTCTCCACACAGGCGGAGTCGGGGGCTGGTCAGCCCGCCAACGGTTTGGTATGGCGCGTTGCATCAGGAGTATGGGCAGGTCCAGGTGGTGCGCCTCGCCCCACCACCCCGTAGGCCGCAGTATGCTACCCATGGCGCAGACTTCGCAAGTATATTGTTGCGTGTGGTAGGAGAAGATCGCCGACCAGTAATGTGTGAGCGAGGCGCATCTCCAGAACTTATGGCGCAGGTCAGCGTCAAGCGTAAGGCAGCGGGGACAGGTTGCGTTCGAGCCGGGAAAGTATTGATTAATTCTCTCCGGGTTTAGGTAGGCCCTGTGGAGCGTGAAGAATTGCAAAAGCTTAAATCTGGCATTTCTCGATATGGTCGCCAGGTAGCCTAGGATTCTAGCCCATTTTCTTTCAAGAAGTGGTATGTCCAGGTCTGCCTCTCACCTATTGCGTTGGTCTATGAGGGTCGCCTGACTGAGATCTCGCAGCACCACAGATAGCCAGGTGATGAGGCAGTTACTGGTTTCTAATGCATGAAGGTATTGGAGGAGGGTATGAGACAAGGGTTTTGCGTCGGTAATGTGTCATGTAGCGTGGAGCGCATGGGATACAGCATGATGTATAAGAAAGTGTCCCTGCAGGGTGTCAAAGGATATGAGAACGCCATCGTCAAAAAAGGTTGCCCAGGGTTGTGATGCCCCCCGTCTGATAGTCCCTGAGCATAAATGGCAGCACTGGTCCCCAGCTGCTCGGGGATCATAGGATATGTCGGTGTCAATTTGGTGATCCTCAGATAATGGTCTTCCCTGATTATACTAAACTTGCACAGAAACAGCGAAAGACCTTAGACTCTTTTAAACAAAAAGTTAGGGCAATGGAAATACAATAAATGTTTTTCTTTCCTGCCAAACTCAAAATTCCAACAGCTTCCGAGTGGCCTGCAATACACCAGAGATAAGGGAGAGGATAGACCGATGTGGCAGCACAACAGGAGGCGTCGACGGCTAACGTCCCATGCCCGGGGGCAACACTTGGAGAAAGATGCCATCTCCCCGTACAAATTATCTGATTGGGAAACCAACTGTGGGATGCTCGGATTTGGCACTCACTGTTTAAAGTACAGGGTGAGGGCGGGGGAGTGGGACTAGTTCTTTGGTTGACTGTTACACACCTGTTATCACTTACAGAATGCCTCTTCATTACAATATATATATGCCACCTTCATCTCAGCCTTTCAGCGATCACACACACAAGCGAAATGCCACTAAACCCCTCCAGAGCCTCATTTGGAACACCAAAGGTCTCCTCAACAAGATTAAACATGGAGAAATACTTTGGAGGCCTAAGCAACTTGGAGTGCATATACTATTACTACAAGAAACCCATTTACAGGGGAACGACTGTAGATGTTTGCACCGCTATGGGTTCAAGATGTCCTATCATGCTGGTTTCCATCAGAGGTCCAGGGGGTAGCAATACTACTCAATGCACACCTGCCTTTACATACGGACCAGGTTAAATCCGATAGACTGGGGCACTACATATGATTGGCTGATACGCTCTGGGGCTTCCAATTGTGATCTGCTTGGTATATGCTCTGCCCCCACTTAACCTCACAATCCTTTCCCAACTGAGTACATAGATTCGATCTATTCACCCAGGACTTATCCTCATTTGAGGTGACTTTAATGGCCTCAGATATGACACTGGACAGTGCTGGGCCCCCGTTAGTGACTGTTTCATCTCACACTCAGCTTGAGTCCTTTTCACAGCCCCGGGCTTGTGCAACGTATGGCGAGCGCATAATACGGAAGCCGGGAGTACACCTTTTCTGGGATACACAGGTCCTTTTCTCACATCGACTATTTTATTCTCCACATGCCTAGCTCAACCAGATTGTCAACATGAACCTACATGCAGGGGACTGTCCTGTTATGCCCCCTTGGAAATTCAATTACAAAGCACCCCCCCCCCGCTCTCCTGCACCATGGGGACTTAACTCATGGTGGCTTATGAAAAGAAACTTCAGTGAAAGCCTTAGGGATGAGTCTATACAATGCTTTCAGATTAACATAGGCTCTGTTGACTCCCCAGGGACACTCTGGAGAGCATACAGGGCAGTAGTCAGGGAAGGGGTAATTTCAAAGATGGCCTTCCAAAAAAAAGGGAAAAAAAGAGGAAAATCCCTATTTTGGAGGATGGCATCTACGAGGTGGAACATATTTACCGAGTGACCAAATCTGAGATAGTTGTCCAGAACTTAAACAGGGCCAAGCATGAACTTAAAAAATTCAGTTCAACAAAGCCAAGAAATTGTAGTAGGCCTCCCAATGCCAATTCTACAAACACAGCAAAAAAACTGGGAAACTGTTGCATTGGCTGAGCCAAAGCATTGAAAACCTAAACCATATAGTAAAAATCGAAGATGGATTTGGCATACTCACCAGAGTATAATAGGCATAGCGGAGGCCATGGCCCACTATTATGAAACATAATATTGAAATTTGTCATCTATATTGACGAACGGCTTGCCCAATTATATGCTTGCACTCCAATGTCCAGGGCATTCCCCTGGCAAAACCGGGACACTTGACAAAGTGGTGTATGCCAGCTTACAGCTATCACCGCGGAAGTCCCCTGGCTCCAATGGCCTCTCTCTGAAGTTTTTTAAATGCCAGATTGACATACTGACACATCCTCTTCTGGACCTCTACGAGGAGGCCAGGAGTGTGGGCCATCACCCCGACGACTTGGAGAAAACTCACATAACTAGAATATTTAAACCTGATAAATCTGCTCAAGAAAGCTCCTTGTACAGGCTGATTTCCTCATTTAATACTGAAACCAAAATACTTGCTAAGGGTCTATCTCTAAGACTGGCTACATTAAGCATTGACCTTATTTCATAAAGATCTGAGTGGCCTCATGCCGAACTGTTCCACCCAACATAATATACGCCGACTATACAATGTTATTACAATGGCCAAACATCTGTATGAACCCCTGGCCATCCTTCAAATAGTATGAAAAATCATTTGATAGCCTTTCCTGGACTTACCTGTTTTTCCTGCTGCGATACCTAGGGTTTGGACTTGCATACCTTGCATATGTTAAGCTCCTATTCACTGAGAGCCAGCGTCAAAGTGGGGGGAATGCTTTCCCCTTCCTTTCCACTCCAGAGGGGCACAAGGCAGTGCTGTCCTTGATCAAGACCAATCCTCATATAAGGGGCTTTGCATGTTCGGAGACCCATAAGGACAAAGCTTCCCTACATGCAGATGATCTCCTCTTATACATGGGCCATCCAGGCCACTCTGGACCAGTAATAATGGAACCTTTAGACACATTTGGGGATTATTCCAATCTTGGAGTAAATTCTGACTCTTCCCAATAGCGTTGCCATAGACCACATAAACATGGGCTGGTCGGGTAGGCCTGACCGTTACTACCTACGGCTTTCAGTATTTGGGTATGAACATAACCGATAAAGTGTCCAGCGCCAGAGTGCTGAACATTATACCACTGCTGACTGCCACTCAGAGATGCGCAACGCTGGGCTACACTCCCCTATCCTTACTGAGCAGGGTGGCACTACTCAAAATGATCACCTTGCCCAACATTCGATGTAACGTGCAAAACTACCCCTTCTATATATCTGACTGGATCATTGCCTCCCTCATCACTACACTCACCATGTATATTTGGGTTAGGGGTCCCCGCATAGTGGTGTTCACTAAATGTTGTAAATCTACTTACGATAGAGGCAATGCAATGATTGATGTAGCTTCTTACTACAGGGCATTGCAACTCCTAGTCGTTAACGAAGAACAAGTTACTTCCCTTTAGTAACTCCTTATCTGGTAGAGACTACATCTAGCCGCAGATTCTTTACCTTAGAATTTCCCCAGGCGTCAGACTGTATCTGGAAGATTTTTTGCAAGCAGTACCATTGCGTGCCATTAGGTTGCATCGATCGGCTATGCGTGCGTCGTCGTCGTCAGCGACGGATGTGAATTTGTGGCACCTATATAGGCAGCACTCAGGTGCGCTGACATCAGATACTTTTCGCGACTTTCCAGGCCAGAAGAGTGGAGCCATGAAGTGCACTAACCACTGATGGTTTCAACACCCAGTGCCAAGAAAGAATAATAAAACATCTCTTGCTGATGCAATTGGTTTTCAATAGTTATCTTGGTTAACAAAGTTTGCTGAATTTAGGGAAAACTTGAGACTGTGTCAGTTGTAATTTTGAATTTGCAACCATAAAGTGGAGAAAGTTGAGCGAACTTTTCTGTCCCTGCCTTGGAAGCATCAGTAGTTGTTAAATGTCAGTTTGGTCATAGTCTGACTCCCTACTGCATGGAGGCTAGGACTGAACCAGTGCACGTCTCTTAAACTTTGAGAAATAACTAGGTACCTGAAAGGGGTCAGCCCTGTCCCTAGAAATCTGTTTACTGAGCAGAGAGGATGGGTGGGTCGGTAAGGAATCTTCCGCTAGATACAGTCTCTATCCGATAAGCTGTTACCAAAGTTAAGGAACTTGTTCATCTGATAGAGACTTCTAACCGCAGATTCCTTACCTTAGATACCCAAGCAATACCATCCCCGGTTGTGGGTCTGCGGATCAGTTTCAAACAAGGAAGTCCTGTAGGATCAAATGGGCAAACTGTTGATCCCTACGGACCTGAATGTCCAGGCAATAGTGTTTGGTAAATGCAGCGATGCCCAAGTTGCTGCCTGGCAGATGTCCAGGACTAGATCCCTGCGAGCTATCGCAGTGGTCGCAACTTTAGCACTGGTGGAATAAGCTCACTAGCCTTCTGGAGGTTGCTTCTTGGCCAGCGCGTAGCAGATTTTGATGCAGAGCACGACCCATCTGGAGATGGTCCACTTCTGCACCACCCGACCTTTCTTCTCACCAACATACCCCATGAAGAATCGGTCATCCACCCGGAACTCTTGCGTGCGGCCAAGGTAGAATGACAACGCTCTTTTTTGGGTCTAGATGGTGGAGTAGCTCCTCTTCTTTAGAGGGATGTGGAGGAGCATAAAAAGTAGGCAGCATGATCGATCGGCCTACATGAAATGTGGTGACCACTTTTGGCAGGAAGGGGCCCTTTGTGCAAAGAACCAATTTGTCATGATAGAATGGGAGGTAAGGTGGCTTAGATGATAAGGCCTGCAGGTCACCCATTCTACGGGCAGATGTGATCACCACAAGGAAGGCTGTTTTGACTGTAAGGAGCACATATCAAAAAAGTGAGAACCCCAATTAAGGTCCCACTGAGGCATAATGAACAGCGAAGGGGGAAAGAGGTGGACGAGACCTTTCAAAAACCTATGTACAATAGGGGATTTAACCACTTAACCGCGGCGGCAATTCCGCCGCGGTGCGGCGGTTTTATTGAGTGGGCGGGGCCGCGTCGGCCAACGGACGTGCACAGCACTACGGAGGTAGTGCTCGTGACGGCCGTTGGCCGACGGGCGCACGGAAGGGGTTAAACAAGAAGGGTTGGTCAGGCAGTTCTTACAGTTACTATTTGTTGGGGTATGCCTTCCATGTCACTGCGTTTAGAACAGAACCAAGTAAGGGTTGGATCTGCTGGGGTTGAAGGTGTTACTTTTCGACTTTGTTCGTGAACTTTAACCAGTGGAGTAGAAAAACTGCTGTTTGTGTGTGCTAGTCATTGTCGCTTGCTGCTGCTCTTGAACAGTCAGTCATCCAGATATGGGAAGACATGTATGGCAGTTCTGCACTGGTGTGCTGCTACTACATCCACTGTGCACTTTGTGAACATCCTTGGAGTGATAGTGACTCTGTACAGTAACACTTTGAACTGGTAGTGACGTATACTTTCTACGAATACAAGGTAATGGTGATGTGTTTGGTTGCTTGGTAAGAGGCATTATGCATCGTTCAGATAAAGCAATAACAAAGTCACCTTGGCAAAACGTCCTGCAGGGTGACCATATGAAAGTATTCGGAGATGATGACCATATTTAATGGCAGAGGTTTAGGATTGGCTGGAGGGAGCCATCCATTTTGGTAATGATGTAAAAGGAGTACACAGCTTTTACATGTTGGTGTGCAGGAACCGGTTTGACGGTGCCCACTGCGAAGAGCACTTGATCCTCTTCCTCTAAGAGCTGGTGGTGGTCTGAGCTGAAGAAGTAGTGACGGGGTGGAACGTGGGTGGCATGGTGTGGAATTTAAGGCAGTACCCTTCTCACACAATGGAGAGCATCCGCTGATCTGAGGTGATGCCTTTCCACTGAGGGAAGTACCACCTCAGTCTTCACCCCTACAGGTGATATGTGATCAGGGTGCAACAATGGGGAGTTACTGTTTTCCGGATAAGGTGCCTCTTGCGGAGCCACCTCTGCCATGACCATTACACCTGTAGGCCCCCGCGTGAAAGGTCTTAGTTTGCTGGGAGTTTTGAAGGGGCTGTTGGTGCTGGTG
This sequence comes from Calotriton arnoldi, assembly GCA_963921515.1. Taxonomy (NCBI): domain Eukaryota; kingdom Metazoa; phylum Chordata; class Amphibia; order Caudata; family Salamandridae; genus Calotriton; species Calotriton arnoldi. The sequence continues at coordinate 208,422 of CAWUFW010014902.1, forward strand.
ATAATGTGGTCACTGAGCCAAAACCACTGGTTTAACACCGCCCTTGGTTTGTTTTCTGCAAAAGACAGACCTGCGAACTAGGGGACTGCAGGACACCCATGAGCTTGACAAAGCTTGTCTTTTTGTATTTTTTTTTTTTTTTTAGCATCTGGTTCACATGCCGGCCAAACAGATGTTTTCCTTCAAAAGGGGCAGTAAGGAGGTGCTGTTGCACCTTGGGCCCAAAATTCTAAAATGCTAAGCCAAGTGTGCCTGCGGAGGCGTGCGCTGGTGTTACTTGGTTTAGCAGCAGTATCTGCAGTGTCAAGAGTGCATCTTATATTTCTATTGCTGATAACCTCTCTCACAGCAACAAGCACCTGACCCAGGCTTTGAATGGGATTCTGGGAGGTGCTTTATCAGCTCCTCCATCTCCCTCCAGTGATAATAGTTGCAGCAGAAGAGAAGACTCACAAAATTGGCAATGCACCAACGGGTGGCAGCTCTGACTGCCATGCCCTTGCCTGCTGCATCTATATGTTTGGACTCCATTTAGGTGGGAGACATGGTGCGTTGAAGGAAAACAGTCGATGACTGTCTGATTAAACGTTCTGGCAAATGTCCTGGCCACGCAGTGAGAATCTCTCCATCGTGCAGAGGTGTTGTTCACATCGTGGGATTCGAAAAAGCGAGTAGCTGGCACTTCGAAATCCAGTGTGCAACATGTCAATCCTGGAGCAGTGTTCTCGAACATCCGAGCCTGGAAGAAAACAAATCTGAGGTGGAGCTCGTTTATTGGTGCATTGTGGACCAAGGGCGGAGTCACAACATAAATTGTGATTTAAACTTCTTCCAAGAAAAAAGCGTTTCAAATGCCCGGGCCCAACAGTAAATGACAGAAAAATGCAGAGCATGTGTATCTACAGCCATTCATACTGTGAACGTATACTAGAGATCGCAGTCTCTGTATCATGGACCTGATCCACCATTTTAGGTGTGTGGTCCAGCAAATCCCGAAAAACTAATTTTATGTATTTTTTATTTACTCCATGGGGATGTAGAAAGGGGGAGGGAAGGGGGGTCTTCCAGTGTCCCCCCACAATATGACATGGTAGGCAGGGTGTGACTACCCTGCCCCTTATATGGTCTTTTATTTTTTTCTTCAGGACACAAGTACTGTGCCACTCATATTAAAACAGCCTCCGTCAGAGAAATGTTTCCTTTGCAGCAGCCAGTTATATATCTCAGACTGCATTACCAACTCTAGAACTAGAGATCCGAAAGGTACAATGGGAGAAACGAACCCTCAATCAACTAGATCCTTTTATTTTTAAATTTATGGATTTCATGAATCACACTCAGCAGCTGTTTTTAAATGCTTATATCTCACAAACTACTGAACAGATTTACACCAATACAACAAATACACATTTTCTGGGTAAAGTTCTACTTTCATGGCAAGTTTGGCATAAATATATTCAGCGGTTTTGTCATAAATACACAGTGGTAAGAGTCACTCAACAATGGGAATAAATAGCATATTACAGTCTGTGTAATATATATATATATATATATATATATATATATATATATATATATATTAACCAAAGAACCTCTACTCCCCATCAGGAAAAGAGCACGCACTCGAGGGCTATTCAGGTAAAGGCTTCTTTATTGAATTATGCCTCCTCCGACCCAGCAAAGAGAGACGCATTTCGCCTGTCACAGCAGGCTTTCTCAATCTAATGAGCGCCATTTTGATGGTGCCTTTATACTCAAACATAATCATAGACATAAAAGAGTTCATTGTTAACTAATGTTAGTCAATCAGTTAAAATGTGGTGACCACTTAAAAGAATACATTTCATTACAGATATGTACAATGTGGCTATTTACATCGTAAAATGATAACGCACATCGTGGTGCATCAAACAGTTTGTCAGTATGCTTTAAATGCAACAAACACCACTATAGTACAACAAGTTAAATGTAAATGAGCACCAACATAATAAAAACGCTTTCATGTTGCTGTAAAACAACTGAAAATCGAGGCCGTATATTAAACCATCGCGCTGGTCACATAGTTACATAAAGCACAAGTTACTAACTTGTGTAACAATATATCTGTAAGAGACAGTAGTTAGTGACAGATTCCTTACCTTAGAATATCCCCAGGCGTCAGGCTGGATCCGGAAAGTTTTTGCGTAGCAGTACCCTTGCGCGTCGGTAGGCGGCGTCGTGCGGCTCCGCGTCCGTCGTCGTGATCGCCGGGATGATGTCGCGGGCAGTACTTAGACGCCGCCCCTGCGCGCTGACGTCAGTTCTGTACACGACTTTCCGCGCCAGGAACGCAGGGCCATGCAAGAAGCTGACATAGGTGTCTGAAAAATACTAGGGCCCTGAAATGGATGTCCTTAACCCTAGAAATCAGTTCGCAGAACGGGGAGGATGGGTGGGGCGGTAAGGAATCTGTCACTAACTACTGTCTCTTACAGATATATCGTTACACAAGTTAGTAACTTGTGCATCTGAAAGAGACACGTTAGTGACAGATTCCTTACCTTAGAATAGATACCCCAGCAATACCAACCCCGGTGGTGGGTCTGCAAACAAAGATCAGACAAGGAAGTCCCGGAGGACAGAACGGCCAAAGAAGCCGTCCCTCCGGACCTGACTGTCAAGGCAGTAATGCTTTGTAAACGTGTGCAGCGAGGCCCACGCAGTTGCCCGACAGATATCCTGCAGCGGAACACCGCGGCCTAAAGCCGTGGTAGCAGCTGTTGCCCTGGTGGAATGGGCACGCAGCCCAACAGGAGGCTCCTTCTTAGCCAAAGAATAGCAGGCTTTGATACACAAGGTTACCCAGCGGGATATGGTTCTCTTGTGCACCGTCCGACCTTTTTGGCGCCCACGTAGCCAACAAAGAGCTGGTCATCCACCCGGAAGTGTTGTGTGCGGTTGATATAAAAAGAAAGCGCACGTTTTGGGTCCAGACGGTGGAGCCTCTCTTCCTCTCTGGAAGGATGCGGAGGCGGAAAGAAGGTGGGCAAAGTGATGGTCTGCCCAATGTGGAAGGCAGTAACCACCTTTGGCAAGAAGGACGGGCGCGTCCTAAGAACAACCTTGTCTGGATGGACAGACAGAAAGGGAGGTTTGCATGAAAGAGCCTGGAGCTCACTCACCCGCCGAGCGGAGGTGATGGCAACCAGAAAGGCTGTCTTCAGAGTGAGAAGACGAAGAGGACAGTTATGTAGAGGCTCAAAGGGAGCGCACATAAGAAAGGTAAGAACCAAGTTCAAGTCCCACTGAGGCATTACAAACGGAACAGGAGGGAAGAGGTGTGTAATGCCTTTTAGAAACCTGTTAACAACAGGGGACTTGAAAAGGGAGGGCTGATCAGGAAGCCTGAGGAAGGCCGAGATGGCACAAAGATAGCCCTTGATGGTACCCAGGGCAGAACCCGGTTGGGCCAGGGAAAGAAGGAACAGAAGAACCTCAGAAAGAGGGGCAGAAAGGGGATTCACAGCCTTTGCTGTGCACCATGCCACAAACTTGTTCCACCTGCAGGCGTATACCACCTTAGTGGAGGGACGCCTGGCTGCCAGAATCACATCACAAACTTCGGGAGGCAAGTCGAAAGGAATCAACTGCCGCCGCTCAATCTCCACGCAAGCAGGTGGAGGCTGGACAGGTTCGGGTGGAGGACCGTCCCCTGCTGCTGCGACAGAAGATCCTCCCGAAGAGGCAGACGGATCGGGGGATCTACGCTCATACTGAGTAGCTCGGGATACCAAACTCTTCGAGCCCAGTCCGGAGCCACAAGAATGACTTGGGCCCGGTCGTGCCGAATCTTCTTCAACACTCTGGGTAGAAGTGGTATAGGCGGAAAGGCGTACAACAGACCGCAACTCCACTCGCGACGAAAAGCGTCGCCGAGTGAGTGCCGCCTTGGAAATTCCAACGCGCAGAACTGATGACATTGCGCGTTCTCTTCGGTGGCGAATAGATCTAACCAAGGCTCTCCCCACTGTAGAAAGAGTCCTTGCGCCACTTCCGAGTGAAGACGCCATTCGTGATCCATCATGCACCTGCGGCTGAGTTCGTCCGCCCTGGCGTTCAGGGAACCTGCCAGGTGTTGAACCATCAGGAACATGCCCTGATGTTCCAGCCATGTCCAGAGGCGCAGAGCCTCCTGACAGAGGGTCCACGACCCCACCCCGCCTTGTTTGTTGCAATACCACATGGCGGTGGTGTTGTCTGTGAACACCTGCACTACCTTCCCTTTGACAGAGGGAAGGAATGCCTTCAGTGCAAGTCGGATCGCCCGGAGCTCCAGAAGGTTGATATGGAGCCGGGACTCCGCCGGAGACCAGAGGCCTCTGATCTCCGCCTCTCCCATGTGACCGCCCCATCCCAGAAGGGACGCGTCCGTCACAACTGTGTGCTCTGGCTGGGGAAGGGAGAGGGATCTGCCCATGACCCATTGCCGGTTCGAGAGCCACCACTGCAACTGTTTTGCAGTCCCCTCCGAGATCTGGACGTGATCGGACAGGTTGCCCTGGTGCTGCGCCCACTGGAACTTCAGGTCCCACTGCAGAGCCCGCATATGCCATCTGGCATGATTGACCAGCAGGATGCAGGAGGCCATGAGGCCCAGCAGCCTCAGGGTCATCCGTACCGAAACCCAGGATAAAGGCTGAAAGATCGGAATCATAGCCTGAATATCCCGGACTCGCCGTTCGGGAGGATAGGCCCGAAACTGCGTCGTGTCCAGAACTGCTCCGATGAAAAGGAGCTGTGGAGAAGGAATCAGATGCGACTTCGGCACATTGATGGAGAACCCCAGCGAGTGCAGGAGTTCGGCCGGAGTCTGGAGGTGGGAGACGACTGCCTGGGACGAGCCCGCCTTCAGCAGCCAGTCGTCGAGGTAGGGGAAGACTGGAACCCCTGCCCGGCGCAGATGAGCTGCGACCACCGCTATCACTTTCGTGAACACCCGAGGGGCACTTGTAAGGCCAAAGGGGAGTACGGTGAACTGAAAATGCTCGAGGCCTACCGTAAACCGCAGGTAACGCCGGTGGGCCGGCAGGACGGGGATGTGAAAACAAGCGTCCTGCAAGTCCAACGCTACCAACCAGTCTCCTGGGTCGAGGGCAGTCAAGACCTGAGCTAGGGTGAGCATCTTGAACTTCTCCTTCCGGAGGAAGCGATTGACGTTCCGGAGGTCCAAGATAGGACGCATGTCCTCCTTGTCCTTTTGGGCACCAGAAAGTAGTGGGAGTAGCAACCACGTCCTACTTCTGGGGTCGGAACATGCTCGATGGCCCTCTTGGCCAAGAGGGCCGTGACTTCCTTCTGCAGAAGCACCAAGTGATCCCCTGACATGCGGTGGAATAGAGGTGGCATGGCTGGGGGGGGTGGCCTCGAAGGGGAGGGAGTAGCCCCTTCGGACAATGTCCAAGACCCACCTGTCCGAGGTGATGGGACGCCAGTGGTGAAGGTGATGGCGGACCCTGCCCCCTACTGGCGTGCTGTGCACCTGAAAGGAAGGACTAGGAGGGCTTGGAGGCCGCGGACGGGTTGGAGGTAGTGGCCTGACCCGCACGCTGGTTGCCCGAACCGCCACGGCGGTATCCACGTCCTCGGCCACGCGAAGACGCTTGCTGCGCGGGCCGGTGGCTGGGCAGCTGACGTGACTGGGCGCCCCTTCCGTGGCCACGAAAGGGGCGAAAAGCAGAGGTTAGCGGAGGGCGTACAACAGAAAGGCCCAGGGACTTGGCAGTAGCCCGTGAGTCCTTAAAACGCTCCAGCGCATGGTCTGCCTTTGAACCAAAAAGACCGACTCCATCAAAGGGCATGTCCATGAGTGTATTCTGGACATCACCCGAGAAACCAGTTGTTCTCAGCCAGGCGTGGCGACGTAGCGCCACCGTCTTCGCAAGCGATCTGCCCAGCGAGTCGGCGGTAACAAGGCCACAACGTATGGTGTATTTAGCCGCATCTCGCCCTTCCGCAATGGCGCGGGTAAGCAGTGTCTGGACCTCCTCAGAACACTGCGGCAAAACAGCCGCCACCAAATCCCACAGGGAGTGGGTATATCGGCCCAAAAGGCAAGCGGTGTTGACGGACCGCAAGCCAGCACTGGAGGAAGAAAAAGCCTTCTTCCCAAATTGGTCCAGGCGTTTGGATTCCCTATCCGGAGGGGCGGTAGGGAAGGCGGTTTGGGAGGCAGAGGCTTGGACAACCAAGCTCTCGGGGGTGGGATGTTGGGAGAGAAACAAGGGGTCGCCCGGAGCAGGGCGATGGCGTCGGGCCACGTTCCTATCCACAGAGCCCCTGTGGTGGGCTTGGACCAGGCACCCAAAAGAACGTCAGTGAGTGCATCATTAAACGGCAGCACGGTCTCCGAGGAGGAAGCCGCCGGCTGAAGCACTTCCGTCAGGAGATTAGTCCTGACAGCCACAGTAGGCAATTGGAGATGTAAGGCTCCAGCTGCTCTACGCAACACCGTTGCAAAATTAGCTCCCTCCTCCGTAGCCACGGGAGGAGACAGCATGCCAGTGTCAGGGAGGTGTCTAGACCACTGGCATCCCCAAGTTCCTCAGCCCAGTCCGGATCATACTCACACTGTTGTGTGAGAGGGTCCTCAGACCCCTCCCAGCTCTCCTGGTCCTCCTCTTGTTCAAAATATGGAGGAGGAGGGACATTTGGGACCCAAGGTCTCATCGGCGCCGGAGCCGGCGACGAGCGACGTCGGTCCGGCTCCATGTCCGGAGCCGGAGAGAGCCGGGGACCGACGCCGTCCGGAGCCCCGGACGGCGTCAGGAACGGCACCGGGGACATCGGCGGAGGCGTGGTTAGGTCAACCGGCGTCGATGGGGGTTGCGGTACCACCGGAGCCGGGATCAAGGCCGGGGCCGAGGCCGGGATGAAGGCTGGTGGGACAGGCGGCGCCGGGACCGGAGTCGACGGCGACGCCGGAGCAACCCCATCAGGGCCCGCGGGGCCCGAAGGCGCATCGGAGGGACCTGGAGGCCCGAAGAGGCGGGCCATGGCCGACAGGAATTCCTGTATTTCGGCCGGAGTCGCCCCCGAACCCGGAAAGGTCGGGTAATGCGGGGGAGGCTCCATAGGCATGTCCGGGGCCGCGGGGACGGTGCCGACTGGGGCCTCAGCCGAGTCGCGAGACCGGCGAGGCGAAGTCTTAGAGCGATGACGCTTCTTAGACTTTTTGTGCTTCGACTTACCCGAGGAGCGCGAAGACTTGGACTCCGACGACCGGCGGGGACTCCGCGACCGGCCCCTCGACCTCTCCCGGGACCGGGGCTTGGTGCGGCGCGGAGCCGACTGCCGGACCTCGAGTAGCTTTCGAGACCGCTCTCGCAAAGCCTTCGGGTGAAGTTTCCGGCAGTCAGGGCACGACTTCGTGTCGTGGTCTCGGCCGAGACAGAAGAGACACTCCAGATGCGGGTCTGTGATCGACATCATGCGACCACAGGCTCCGCATGGCTTGAAGCCGGGCATCCCTACGACACCTAGGAGTCGTGAAGACTCGATAAAGAAACAGTGAAAAAATTCACAAAAAAGTTAGTCAAAAATTGGCTAGGGCACTGCTCTTCCCGGATCTGCGCTTACTGGCGCGGAAAAAGAAGAACTGACGTCAGCGCGCAGGGGCGGCGTCTAAGTACTGCCCGCGACGTCATCCCGGCGATCACGACGCCGACGACGGACGCGGAGCCGCACGACGCCGCCTACCGACGCGCAAGGGTACTGCTACGCAAAAACTTTCCGGATCCAGCCTGACGCCTGGGGATATTCTAAGGTAAGGAATCTGTCACTAACGTGTCTCTTTCAGATATGCTGAATATGCATCGCGCTGCAAAAAATGAAAAACAGGGGAGACATGCTGACATAATATCACTCCTTTCTACCACAGGCCTGCCCCAGGTGAAGCTGCTTGTGAAATCACGTTGGGCTCCAAGAACAGCTTCAGGCATACTGCAAATGCAAAGCATGAACGGGGTTACACACGCACCTTTCCCCCGCATATCACGGAATATAACCACCAAGATAAAGGTCAAATAGCAGGTCCGCCTAAATGTGTTACAGGCCTCATAGTCAATTCAAATGCTGTGTCCGGCAACTCCTTACAGGACTACTGCTCCCACAGTGCATCGGTAATGTTACATTTAAACACACCAAAATCCTCGCAATGGAGAGCGATTCAAGGCTGGAAATGCGGACAAGCTCAATTCTGCGATGACATGGTGCAACAGTGGTGTTGATTGATTTCCCCATTTGGCAGCACAAGCCTGACAATGCTGAGTTCGAGCCTGGACTCCCCGGGGCTTTATAACACATTTGTCCCATAAGCACTGGAGTATAAAGCCGGCAAGTCTCCTCCCATGGCGGCATATACCCTATGCGACCAAACACAAAAGCGAGGTCGGGGAGACCAATTGTACAAAAATTAATTAGCCCTATAGTCCTCACCGCTTGCCACGGTGCCCAGTCACCATGAGTTGCGCCGGCATTCCGAGTAGGGCATTTCTAGACAGGACAGGATTCGACCATGCGCTGAATGCCAAATGGCTTCCCCGCGGCAGAGGTACTGCCTCCCAAACTGCTGTCATCCGCAAATCCTCATCCCAGCGAACATCATGGGGGCAATCAGTATAGCATTACCATGCTTGCTTCCTCCAGATTGCGGCTGGATCTGGTGGTCCTAGACGACTAGTGTTGCGTGAACAGCGTCAACCGCCAACGCTGAAAATATTAACCAAAGAACCTCTACTCCCCATCAGGAAAAGAGCACGCACTCGAGGGCTATTCAGGTAAAGGCTTCTTTATTGAATTATGCCTCCTCCGACCCAGCAAAGAGAGACGCATTTCGCCTGTCACAGCAGGCTTTCTCAATCTAATGAGCGCCATTTTGATGGTGGCCTTTATACTCAAACATAATAATAGACATAAAAGAGTTCATTGTTAACAAATGTTAATCAATCAGTTAAAATGTGGTGACCACTTAAAAGAATACATTTCATTACAGATATGTACAATGTGGCTATTTACATCGTAAAATGATAACGCACATCGTTGTGCATCAAACAGTTTGTCAATATGCTTTAAATGCAACAAACACCACTATAGTACAACAAGTTAAATGTAAATGAGCACCAAGATAATAAAAACGCTTTCATGTTGCTGTAAAACAACTGAAAATCGAGGTCGTATATTAAACCATCGCGCTGGTCACATAGTTACATAAAATGCTGAATATGCATCGCGCTGCAAAAAATGAAAAACAGGGGAGACATGCTGACATAATATCACTCCTTTCTACCACGGGCCTGCCCCAGGTGAAGCTGCTTGTGAAATCACGTTGGGCTCCATATACATATACACACACAATATACAGGTTGTTATAGCTAGGAAAATATTATTCATTCTTTCTATACCACAAACCTTACTAATTCTATAGTTATAACTTACAGTTATAACTTGTGTCCCGTCAGAAATGCTCTACAACTCGTGCACCTCCGTACAGTGTTATGAATACGCCAGTCACACAAAAATAAGTTGTAGAGTGAAAGGGCAAAGAGTGGAGTGGCACAGATTGGAGTGGCATGGCGTAGACTGGAGTGGCACGTAGCAGAGTGGAGTGGTGTGTGGTAGATGGAGTGGTATGGAATAGACTGGAGTGGCATGAAGCGTCAAAGTGTACATTTCTCCTTAAAACCCAAAACACAGACTAAGTGTGGTCTAAACAATATTTCGCCCTTACAAAATTAAAAAGTAAGCCATATTGTTTAGGTCACACTTAGTTTGCGTTCTGGGTTTTAAGGGGAAATAGTGTTTATTTTATTTTTCATATATTTCATTTTTGTTTTCAATTTCTTTAGGTACTGTGGTACTCCGTAAACTCTTTAAAAAAATATATAAAGTGATAAAACTATGTTTGCCTACCTTTATAGACTTATACACTTCTAAAAAAAGTAGTACACTATATCTTTCCTTAAAACCCAGAACTAAGTGTGATCAAAACAATATGGCTGCCTTTTAATTCTGTAAATGCTCACCCAATCATATACTGTTGTGTCATTGTCAAAATTATCACAGCCAAATATATTACTAAGTTTTTGTGTCTTATAACTTTAAAAATACTGAACCTATTTAGATCTACTACCAAAAATGTTTCTTTCCACACCATAATCTATATTTCTGCCAAATGTCATAAAAATGCATTTTGGCGTTTCACCTGGGTAAAAAGTCTTTGGAAAATGGATTGGTAGAAAAACGTGTTTTGGGACCCCCCCCCCCCTTTTATCTTTGCACCCCATTAACTAATCGCCACAAACTGCATCATCAGCCAATGTAGAAAAAGAAATAGGTCTGCAAATTTTTGTGACAATTCGTCTAACAGTGGCAAAGTTATTAGCAGATATATATATGTGTGTGTATGCATGTTTGCTAATAATGGCAACAAATAGCATATTACAGTCTGTGTGTGTTTGTTTATTTATTTGTTTGGGGTCAAACAATTTGGGATTATGCCTTTTTGCATTTGCAAATGGCCCAAGTCTGCGAACATCTGGTCCTTGGTTTTAAGCTAGTGAGCTACTGATATACAGGAGGCCTTCGTGCTGCAAGGACAACCACAAAGTTCAGATGATACGATAGCACTAGTAAAGCAAGGTGTCAAACATAGCTCTCATTGGCTCTGTAGGATAATGTTAACCTACGTTTAGTAGTGTCCACGCAGGTTAAAACGATGGTCACTGGTGACTTTTGCAATTGTTGTCATGACGTGTGATGGTTCTTCATGTAAAATGCCCTCAGTATGCAGAAACTGTGCCATTAATGTGGTCTCATCACCCAGTCCCAAGTAAGAACAACACATCTCCTGCTGATGCAATTGGTTTGCAGAATTTATCTTGGTTAACAAAGTTTGCTGAATTTTAGAGCAAACTTAAGACTGAGTCAGTTGTAATTTTGAATTTGCAACCACAAAGTGGAGAAAGTTGAGCGAGATTTTCTGTCCCTGCTGTGGAAGCATCAGTAGTTGTTATACGTCAGTTAGGTCATAACCTGACTCCCTAGTGCATGGAGGCTAGGACTGAACCAGTGATCGTCTCTTAAACTTTGACAAATATCTTTTTTTAGCCTTTAACAGATATAAATGGTATGGACCCTTTCATATTATGAAGCGAATTGCCTAGAAAACCATTCCTGGTATCTGAATTCCTCTAGGACTAATCTGTTGACTTCCAAGATTTTAAGAATCTCTGTAAGGAGTTCTAGATTTTTCAGCAGCTGATGTTGGAGTGATGTGTGAAGCTCACTTGGAATTGAAAGTTTGAAACTATATTCTAATGAAATGATGCATGGTACTTCAGATGCGGAGTCCAGAAATGTATACATTCCATGATGAGCAAGGCACAGCCCTTCAAGATGGTACAAGTAGGCCTTTGATCCTACTGGGGAGGTGTGAATGTGGCAAAAATTACACATGTAGATTCCATCGACAGCTTAGGCACGTGAAACAGAGAACTTACATTGGTGGCAGGTTGGACACAAGGGCCAATTAGTAGCTGTTTTTCTGGAAGTCTTGGGGCTTTAACTGGCCTTTTCTAGCTATGTCTGATCAAATCCACGCTACACCCTTCTGTTCAATGGATGCTATTTGGTTTTTCCTGCTTGAGAGATGTGGGACAACACCCTTTTTTTTAGCACTTCCATCAAATGCAATATTTGTCCTTTCTAGGAGGCCATGATACATTTTGCACGCTTGAAAATCTCTCAAGAAATGTAGTTAATTTAATTCATAAGGAGACTGAAGTGAGAAATGCCAGGAGAGGTTCCATACTTTACTCTTAGTGGAACAGGAACATCTAGCTGAAAGATGCACCATGGACAACTACTTCCTTAACAGTTACCTTAAACGGCTGAGCTATAAAATTCCTGATTAAATTAAAGTCACAAAATGGTTGCAAATCTCAAGTAATTTACAAATTGGTTGCTCCTAACCACTTTAGTATAGTATAACAAAATGAATTGTCATTATTTTGGTGCCTTGAGTGCGTAAAACAGAAGACTAAATGAGTTAATCATTTTAGGATTCAAGTTTCAATTTTATTTACTATTATCTAAATAAATTTGAAGTTTTGGATTATTGTAACAACTAGCACTACACACACTACCTCGAAGGCAAAGAATAAAGAAACAGTTTCTATAACCTTAATGAAGCCTATTAGAGTTACAGGATGTTATGCAGATATAGAAGAAACAGATATATAACCAGAAAGTATGGTATCAGACTTCTTTACCACAGCAAACTGTCCTGGTGGGTGACTTTTGGGCCTCGAAATACAAAAACGCCTGGCTTTGTACACAGGTAACTCTTAATGCTGAGCGGTCTGCAATTGTTCTTTCAATAGTCCTACTTATATCAATGTCTGCACCATCAATCAGCCATAAAAGGTTTTCACAGTTTACGCGAAGCCTGTTTATAATGCTCATGTGCTTGTGGAAGCATGGAGGATCAGCACAAAAACACCCTACACAGGGTCCTACATGTCCATATTTCTCCTTTTATTCAGAGTGTTTGGACAGGTAGAATCATTTTAGCTATGGAGCAGTTTAAATTTACTTCACTGAATTTCTTTCCATTTATGAACACTCATTCACAAATAAGAAGTATGTCACAGAACACAATGCAACTTTAGTTGTCGGCTATACCAGTCACTGCAGTATTATGGGAATACCATACTTTTCTTGCGATTTCCTGCGGTGATAGGCCTAGAAGAGTTCGTTTTTCCCTGACAGAAGACATATTTTTCACTAGTGAAATATGGCAGTGGTACACGCCTCTACTCCATAAGGCCCTGGCTGTCTCAGCCCAAATACAAAAACAAGCAGAGTTGCTTCTTCATGGCACTTTAAAAAGGGATATAGTCAAGGTGGGACTGGCCATTCAAGCATCCTGTTGTTTTCCAATTAGCAGGAAGTCTAGGCGGCACACCTAGGGTGGATGTGCAGCCATGATATACCTCTGAAACTGCTTAGCGAACATATTTTAAAAGCTATGCTGTCATTTGCACCTTTTGGATGCAATTTTCGTAACATCTTCTTTGAGGCAGAGGCGATACAACCATAGGGAGGATCGAGCACGCACTGCACCAAGAGCTGTATGAGGCTTATTTTATTTTACCTTGCACTGACCCCCTAAAATTACAGGGATTAATTAATGCTGAAATATGGGCTCACACTTTCCCTTATGACCAACGACCACCCAATATCAATGTAAAGCACACAATTCAAGACATCTCTATGTTCAGAGGGTTTTCAGTAGAGAAATCGGACTCTTGCAGGACTTCTGTGTATAAAATACATATGTGAAATAGAGAAAACAGAAGAGGTTATCTCAATTATCTTGAGACTTTCTCAACTTAATGTTTACTATAACTCTTATCATTCATTTTTTACAGCTGTTGTTTGCTATCCCTTTATTCTTATATTCCTACAGGACCAAAAGTTGTTTTCCATCATCATTTCTTTCTAGCATGAATGCTTAATGGGAAACAAAAATTATTTTGGAACCTCAGGCTCTATGTTAGAAAAAAGATAATAGATTTTAAATATTGATTATTTACAGCATTCACCATTTGAATTTGAAGAGAAACTATCACACTCACCTTATTTTTCCTGTTGTCGTTGTACTTGATTAAATCCAATATAAATGACAAAACCTCTTTGGGGCAGAGATTGTGAATATCTCTCAGGAGTGCCATAGCGACAGGCATGGTCTATGAGGAAAATAAAGATTTCAAAGATGTCAAAGCACAGCTATAGTTACTAACCAGTTATTTCCTTATCAAGGCAGTAATTTTCTACTATAGAACACTACACTTAAAATTATGGCTCCCATTTTTGTTGATTTTGAACCAAAGGAGCATATAAAATATAAATAGAAAATTCTGCCAAGAAATTTGATCTGCTCCAGTACTGGGATTCTGCTATGTCTCTGATCACCTTGGTAGATGAGCTATTACTGTTATCGGGAAATTATGCGACTTATTTTTGTTTTGAAAAACATTCTAATATTTCCTTCACAACTGTAATTGTCTGTATAAACAAGAACGTGTCACACAAACAAGCTATTAAGAACGTAGAAGGCCAAACACTCAGTAAATCCATTAACTTCCAAATAGGGCCAGAGAAGACATACATTGAAAAAACATTGGCAAAGCCGATAGGTCTCGCCTAGGTGAGAGCTATTGGCTTTGCCAATTTCATTTAGCTGTGTAAATTTGTTTTTAAACAAAAACATCCTTTTTTTTTTTTTAACAATTATTTAGTGTGAACGTAGCAGTGCAGTGTTTTGGAAAATCAGTGATGTTGAAATTAGTATAAGTGGTATTGTTCGTAGCTCGTTACATGACTGTAATAAAAAGCGGATACATTGATTTTACCAGGTATTTGTTTTGGTTTCAAAAGAGACATAAAACAACATATGTTGCCAGCTGTAAAACTATCCCAAGGGCTTTGGCTCAGAGGATGAAGCACGGAAATGTGATTATGGGCAGAGCTGCTGACTTTGGAACATGCACTGGGGAAGTAGGTTTGATTCTCGGCGTAGGCTGAATATCCTGTGATTCTCGGCACATCACTTAATCTCCCCGTGCATAAAAACGTGAATGTGATTTTGTGATAAAAGAAACCTAACATCTCTTAAAATGATTTAAATCCACCCCAAAAGTGTGCACAGGAGAGTCTGATGGTATGTGAGGGTCAGATATTTTATGCCAGCTAGAGGCTTTCACTGCCATGTCAAAGGTGGCATTTATGCCCACCAGTTTGGTCACTTGATGCTGTTCTGGCGGTTAGGTGGAGTAATTAACATGCCGGACCTGGCAAGGATATTGCATGCATATACTTTTAGAGCGTGGCGTTTACCTTTACTACATTGTGCCTGCACTGCAAATGTATATACATTTCAAAGTAAATGGTGTTGCACCACACCAAGACAAAGAGGCAAGCATGTTAAATAGATACAGACTTGCAATATCACATGAAAACTAAATCCTGGCAAAGAAAATTTTAATCCGCCGAGAAGCACTCCCCTGCAGTTCTGCTAGAAAAACATGCCTTGGCAACACAACGAGCTCTAGGGAGCAATGCCCTGGACCTCGCAATCAATCAGCAATTTAATAGTACCATCAACAGCATGATCAGAACAACTATACTAAACATTTACAAAAGTTTGCTGTCGGATCATTAACAATAGTAAACCGCCTAACATGCTACTTATTGGGTAAAGTAAGTTCCAGGATTGTATTGCAGGTTGATAGTATACACTAAACTTTTAATCATGTATTAATGGTTTTATCATGTAAATGGCAAATAAGGAAAGGCTATTTCGTTTAATGTACCGTAGGCATACAACCTCTAACTAATGTGCAAATTTACAAAGACAAACGACCAGGAAGCTGGGAGCAAAAGTACCGATATTGGTCAGGAATAGGTGGGGGTCTTGACCCATGCCCAGCTGGGGCAGATGTTCCAAAATGGTAGCAGCGGGAATGCTGAAACAAGACAATACTTCAGATTGGAGCGCCCTACACCTCATCAACCCTGCTCACCTGATAACCGCCGAAGAGAGGTTTGAACACCCATAAAACACAGAAGGCTGGCGAGACGTGAATGCGCAAGGATGGTTCAAAGATAAAGAAAAAAGTAGCCCCCCAGAAGAAAAGCAGTGGATGGACCAAGTACTTGGCCATGTTCCATGGGGAGGGACCGGCAGACAAAAAAAAGTGACGTCAGCAAGCGCAGACTATATAGAAGCAGGCAAATGAGAGCAACAATGCTGCCAACTAATGGTAGCAATAAACGGACTGTAAGCCCAATGCATGCAAACAAAATGTCTCGAAGAGAAGCGCATGCGCTGTCTAGGTGAGACCTTAAAATGGCATTTAACCCCTTTGCTTTTGAGGCCTTTCCTACCACAGTGCTGAGCCCTTTTTAGGTCGAGCCTAGCGTTGCAGCGCATGCGCTGCTCGCTTTGCGAGGCATGCAGTATTCAGTATAGCGTGGAAGCTTCGTGTAAGCTCCGCCCACTCTCCGCCCATCTTTTTCATTGGCTTAGGTCCTAAATGCTGCCTTCCGATTGGTTTTAGGCTTGTTAGTACCTCCTCATGACGGCCATGTCGTCATTTGTATCCTTCCATGGCTACTAGCCCCTTTACTCTGAACACTATTTTCTTCCCTGTCTCCCCCCGCAGTCTGTGACTTCTCGGGCCCCCCCCTCATCCCCCCACTCCCGTTCGTGCCTTCTCGCCCGCCCTCACTCCCGATTCCAATGCAATAGGTCTCGCGTAAATGCGAGTCCTATTGCATTGCAAATGCTTGTTTAGTCAGGCACAAAGTGCGTAATTTAACCATCGGGTAACGTCAAGTATAGAAATAGAAACAAATACAAAGTTGCCTGATCTTAAGAAGGCCGCTTTTCGGGACGCGACTGCCGAATATAGTAAATAGTGCGTGACTGCTGTAGTTGCGCAGGCGCGGATTTAGTAACTTCTCTACTTCTGCTTCCTTTCTGTAGGTGCCCTTGCTAGGACTGTGCGAGTAGGTTTTCCTTCATTGAAGTCCAGTCAAGTGTGAGCTAAGATGTTGCGGAACCTTATGGTAAGCTAATCGGCGCACTCCGAGGCACAGAGCGGATATTTTGTTTCGCTTGGGTGTTGGGAATTGGGCGAGCGTTTGGAAGCTGGGGTAGTTCACACTGTCCTTGAAGCCAGTGCTATTTCTCTCGATGTGACTCAATGAAATGAAAAGGAGATTTATAGAGCGCGAGGCATTAACCCGAGGGTGTCAAGGCGCTTGCTCATCAGACAGGATAAAACTAAATGGTTTAAAAGCACCTTAGAGACTGAACAACCATGTCTTCAACGCCTTCCTGAAGGCCAACAGGTGGGTTTCTTGTTTCAGCCTTATTGGAAGAGAGTTCCAAAGTTTGGTTGTGCCTACCAAAAAACTCCTTCCACCCCAGGAACATTTTTTGACCCTTGGAACAATCAGGTTATGGGCAAGAGATGAACGAAGCTGACGAACTGGGGTATAAGGCTGTAGGATTCCGTTTTAGGAAACCAGGCCCTATGTCATGTGTGGCTTTAAAAGCAATGCAAAGAGCCTTGAACTCAATTTGTCTCTTTACAGGCAGCCAATGTAGATCTTTAAGCGCCCATTAAACAGATTTGTGTTTTGGTATATTCAACAGGAGTCGTGCCGCAGCATTCTGCACAACCTGTAGTTTGGACAAGCACTTTTTTCGAAGATTGATAAAGAGCCCATTACAATAATCGGCTGTAGACAGAACAAGTGCTGAAACCACTAGTTTACGTAGCTCAGCTGGAATGTATGGGAGAATTTTCCTCAAAAGCTTTAACGTGTAGAAAGAAAGAGAAGTGACCTGATTAACATGACTTTCAAACGAGAGCTTAGAGTCAAATGTGACTCCCAAATTCTTCACCTTAGTTACTGGCGTTGGTAGCGGACCCAGCTCCAAAGGCCATAAATTAGGGGACCAGAAATTAGTATGGGAACCAAAAAGTAAGACCTCTGTCTTACCGGAATTCAATTTTAAACAATTGGTGGTCATCCATTCACCGATCTGACGAAGACAGATATGAAACCGCGCCATAGTGTCAGCGGGTGAGCCTGTCACTGAGACAATAATCTGCGTGTCATCGGCGTAGGAAATAGCCGAGAAGCCCAGGGACCTGATCAACCTCGCCAGCGGTGCAACGTAGATATTAAAAAGGGTTGGGCTCAAAGACGAACCCTGTGGCACTCCACATGGTAATGTAAAGTTAGGTGACAAACTCGTCTAGTGCCACAAATTGCTTCCTGCCTGACAAGAATGATTCAAGCAAGGTGAAAGCTCTCCCTTTGATGCCGATCCCTCTCAGGACTTCCAACAGTTTCTGGTGGTTCACCGTATCAAATGCGGCGGAGAGGTCAAGCAGCACAAGTGCTGCATTGCCTCCCGCGTGAACTGTCTGCCTAATCAGTTCCGATGATGTGATCAGAGCCAGTTCGGTGCTATGATGTTTTTGAAAACCGAATTGGGTGTCATCCAGAAAACCATGCCTCTTGATATAATCTGATACAATCCCATTCATGGCTTTCTCCACTATGTTTGCCGGCAGCGGAAGTCTAGAGATCGGGCGGTAGCTGTTAGGATCCGCCCCATCTAAGTTTGGCTTCTTCAAAAGAGGGAGAACAGATGCCAACTTCCAGCTAGCGGGGAATATACCAGAGGAGAACATCTGATTAAAGATAGGAGTCAGATGAAGGGCGAAAAGCTCTGGTAAAAGATGGAAATTTTTTGGGGGGCATGGGCCCCTTGGGGAGCCTGATTTCGTAGACTGCAAAAGATTGATTGTCTCTTCCGGAGTTAATGACGGAAAAACAGATAATTTGGGAAGGTCATTGGATTCAACTAGAGTTCCGGGGACGATATTAGCAACCCCAGAAGCGGCTAAAGCCTCTGATGGGGATACAGTTTCTTGATCCATGGACATGGAGAAGCCATTATACACCGCCTTAACTTTCTCTTGGAAAAAAGTAGCCACTGTATTACAGAATGCCTGGTTTTTAGGTGAATCTAACACCTCAGAGCATTTAGCTAACTTTTTAACCGTAGAGAAAAGTTCCTTTGAGGAGTTTTTTGCGGTTAACATGGCAGTAGTGAAGTAGCAGGTTTTCTCATTATAAACCATTTTTTTGTACTCGAGCAAGGCTTGTTTAAAAATACCTTTATCTTCCAACTCGTGGGAAGATCTCCACTCAACTTATAGCAGTTCCTCCAGGGCTGTGGGGTTAACAGAGAGACCGAGAGAAACGAGCTCTCCACATTAAGGCTGGTCTACAGTATTACTTTTAAGTTTGCTTTACAGTATCACGACTACTGTCCATTGATTGCATTAGCCATAATGATTAAGCACATTAGGATCGAAAAGTCTAAATGAAGGTCTCGAGAGACCCATCCACCTCACAACAATAAGCACGATGTGGGTAAATGGAATGTGTTGCTCTCATAATGTCGACCTCGATGGCTGTGAAATATGCATCAACGATGGCTAGAGCGTCTTTGCATAGTCCTAAAAACCAGAAAATCAAGGGCACTACCGTTAGAGATTTATCAATAGGAGTATACATAAGAACAGAATTATGCAGTCAATTTGTTCTTTTTCACTATTTATTTTGGGTAAGCATTCGGGTTTGATGGATTTCAACAATACAGCCCCTGCTCTATGCCTATTTATACATTTTCTAAATGTTTTATTATAAGTGGATGGATTCAATTTTGGGGGAAAAATGAAAACGTTGGGGTTCTTGTTGGCACCATTAACATGAAGGGTGCTTTGTTTATGTGCGTTAATTGAAAGGACAGCACAACTGTTGTTTAATCTATATTTTGCAGATTTGGTCAGCGTATTATGCAAGTCAGGTCTTTTCCTCATAAGTTTGTAACCTGACGTTACAGAACACTTAAATATGTGAATGCTGCAGTCTTGATACCCCGCTCCAGGTTTTGGAAGCTCATAATGTTTATTGTTTGTGTTACTAAGAGCTTCACTTTGTCAGCGGGTATAATAATCTGCTCAGACTTATGCCTTTTCTAAATTGCTTCTTCGTTTTATCTGAAGATGATCTAAAGTGGCAGGTGAGAAGAGTCTACCAGTGGTTTGGAGTTCTTTGTTTGCTATCAGAATGTAAAGCTAAGTACTGTGGACCCATGACTTGTAGGATCTGAAGCTCACTCTGCTCTGCACTGGCTGCAGGTAACTAAAGTTAGATCCTGCACAATTTTGTGTACATTGGCATGGGGAAAGAATGGAGCTAGGAAAGAGTACCACATGTTGTAATTCCCATGTAAACTTTGATAGAGTTTTTTTTTTTAATCAAGTCTAGCCCAAGACAGGTGGTAAACCTGGGAGTGATTCTACAGACCCCACGTTCAAATTTTGACACAAAAGACTTTTTTTCTCCCAGTACTCTGATATTTGTTTGATTTCTCCAATGAGTTTTGTGGCATTTCTTCTCACAACATCTGCAGTGCAGCTTGAATATGAAAAGTTTTGGAAGTGGCCCTATAACTTATTCCAAATCTTTGCAGAATTAATATCCTTAAACCAGGGTGCTCACAACATCTGCAGTGCAGCTTGAATATGAAAAGTTTTGGAAGTGGCCCTATAACTTATTCCAAAACTTTGCAGAATTAATATCCTTAAACCAGGGTGCACAAGAGGCTTTCTTGTAAATAAATTTAAAAAAACAAAGTTTGTGTGCGAGATTGGACTGAATTGCTCCAAGTTATGACTTTTCATATGGACTGATCCATAACTGTAGATTTCGTAACAGTGTACAACCATGAGGTCGTCTAGAATGTTCTCCAGTTTCTCGTTGTACCCCCTCCGACCTGTTTGGGTGAGTGAACAATAATTCTGGAATAAAAACAGAAAACCTTTTATTCTAGACGTGTATAAAACCCTGCGACCATCATCAAACTCAAACCAGAATGTTCACAATTTATTTGTGCTCCGGGTCCAGTGAAGTTGCAGATTGTCTACCGCTGCCTTCACAAAAACAAGCATGTGCAATGCAATAGGTCTCGCATTTACGCAGGTTTGAACTATTGGCATTGTAAATGACAATGCCTTTTATTTATGTTTTGGTTTTTAAAACATAAATAAAAGGCATTGTCATTTACAATGTCAATAGTTTAAACTTCAGCGTAAATGCGAGACCTATTGCATTGCAAATGCTTGTTTTATGTTTCTAGCACTTCGCACTCAAGCCTTCATAGCTTTTTCTTCTTCCAGAAAAGCTATCAAGGCCACATTTGCAACTATTTTTCCCATATGTTGGAGATTCTGAAGAGAACCCAGGGTTTATGGATTCTACTGGAGGGAACCAAGAAAATAGCCAAAATGTAGCTCTTTACAAAAAAAAAAAACAAAGTGGGACCAAATGTTGTGCTAGGAAGCATGCTTTTGTTTTCTAAAAATGGCCCCAACAAAACATTTGATGTGCTAAGTTCACCACCTCCCCAGCTTTCAAGAACAAGTGAGTTATTTAAAAAAAAAATTTTGTTGAGTTTTTCTTAGTACTTGTCGATTTTTCCTATTTTGTTCTTACCCAAAATACAAACTTGGCTAAAACCAGGCGTTTTGCTCACACATCTGTGAGGGAAATTTCCAAACACTGCAGGGATCCACCCAATATCAATAAATATGATATAAGAGCAACACTAGGGATAGAAATGTTGTATGATACAATTAATACAATGTTATCCACCATAATTAGTTGTTTCCATGTCTCTAAAAATTGATCACTTGTAAAATTAAAAAACTGTGTTTGATATACCAAATATACATCCACCTGACACTCAATTTTAACAAGTTAAAAGGTAATAAATTCCTTCATCAGAGTTCAACCCATTAGGTTTCACAGTTGATAATAAAACGAGAATACACAATTCAGCCTTTCTCAATCTTAATTCACTATTACCCCCGAATGGGTGGGATCTCTTAGTGCATGCCCCTGCAAACTGAATCAACATGTGATCCAAATGATGGTGCGCCTTGAATTGCTGGGCCACAGGAAGTCTCAAATCCCCTTTTGTGACTGACTAAATATGCTTTGCAATACATAAAAGGAGCTGTCTGATGGTGCTCCCTATATAGAGTAGATCACAAGGACAATTAAACAAACACCATACAAAAGTCTTTCAAGAGCTATTGAAAGATGTGATGCTAAATATTTTGCCATCAGAGCCTATCATTTCATATTTTGTTAAGGTGAGTTCACAAAGATTACAATCGTAGTATTTATAACATTATATAATAAATAACGAAGAACAGTTTTCTGGTTTAGATGGGAAACTCAAGCTTCTAGTAATGTGCCTCTTAAGGTTTCAGCTCTGTAAAACAACAATTTAATATAGGGAGAGAGAATGTTCTTTAAAATGAGTACCGCTAACAATAGATGTTAATGTTTATTGCCATTTCATCTCAAATTAAATTTTGATGTTGATATAAATAACGAGTAAGCAAGTAGATCTCAGACTGTTTTTGATAAACTGTCTCTCTCTTTTTATTCTCTTGAGCAGTAAAGAAACCTGTCGTTTGAGTCTTTTTCCTGGATTCTCCAGTATCCCTCTGGAAATACCCCATTTCTGAATCTAGCAGTCAATGTGTTTGCTACTTACCCATAATTGTCTATATCAGTACAGTTACGTTTAGTTTAGACATATTCACCATATAATACGGAATTACTTTCTTGGTATTCTAAGCAGGGCAACATTCTGCTCTTAGAATTGAATCAGAACCTATTTCTTTTCTAAAAAAATGACAGAGAACAGGTACTTAAGAGAAATACATAGATCTTGGAATTCAACACTTTTTCTAGCAACAACTTTTGTAAATTGAATACACTTTAGGTTATGGTTCAATATGTTGTGCTAGAAAGTCCTCTGTCCCACTGAAGACAATGAACAGATTGTAAATGTATTGAATCAAGATTTGGGCATAACTATTATATTCATTTAGTAAGGCACTGCAAACATAGGTTTGTTAAATTAGCCATTTATATGATTGGCATACATTGGTGCGCATGGCATGCCCATCGCAGTATCCATTCTTTGTAATCTTTCATAATAATCTTCCTCTAAGAGAAAATGGTTGTTTTACAGATAAATTAGGCAAATTCTATTAGAATTCTGGTATGCGGTAGATAAGCTGCTGATCAGCCAGAAAAAAATACTTGAGTGCTTGAATTCCATTCCTGGTGATTAACGAACAAGTTACTTAACTTCGGTAACGATATATCTGTAAGAGACATATATTAGTTATAGATTACTTACCTTAGAATTACCCCCAGGCGTCAGACTGGATCCGCAGAATTTTTCTTCAGAAGTACCCCAGCGTGTCGGTAGGTGGTGTCGGTCGACTCCGGGTTCGTAGTTGGCGTTGTGATCGCCGGAATGATGTCGCAAGATATACTTGGACGCCGCCCCTGCGCACTGACGACAGTTCTTTACACGACATTCCACGCCAGAAGTGCAGAGCCATGCAAGACACTGACCACTGGTGCACAAACTAGGGCCCTGCAAGGGAGTCCCTTACGCTAGAAGTCAGTTCGCAGAACAGGGAGGATGGGTGGGGCGGTAAGGAATCTATAACTAATATATATGTCTCTTACAGATATATCGTTACCGAAGGTAAGTAACTTGTTCATCTGAAAGAGACTATTAGTTATAGATTCCTTACCTTAGAATAGATACCCCAGCAACACCAACCTCGGAGGTGGATCTGCAAACTAAGTTCACACCAGAAAGTCCTGGAGAACTGAATGGCCAAAGAAGCTGTCTCTCCAGACTTGGCTATCCAGGCAGTAGTGTTTGGTGAACGTGTGCAACGATACCCACGTGGCTGCCTGGCAGATGTCATGAAGGGGGACTCCACGTCCCAAAGCAGTAGTGGCTGCCGTCGCCCTGGTGGAATGGGCGCGCAACCCTACTGGAGGTTCCTTTTTCGCCAGAGAATAGCAAATTTTAATGCAAAGAACGACCCATCGAGAGATGGTTCGTTTTTGCACGGCCCAACCTTTCTTGGGCCCACATAGCCAACAAAGAGCTGATCATCCACCCGGAATTGTTTTGTGCGATCCAGATAAAATGAAAGCACACGTTTTGGATCCAGACGGTGGAGCCTCTCCTCCTCTTTAGAAGGATGTGGGGGCGGGAAGAAGGTGGGCAAAGTGATGGTCTGTCCTATGTGGAAAAAGGTAACCACTTTGGGAAGAAAAGAAGGTCGAGTTCGAAGGACAACCTTGTCTGGATGAACAGCCAGGAAAGGAGGTTTAGAAGAAAGAGCCTGAAGCTCACTCACCCTGCGAGCAGAGGTGATGGCAACCAACAAGGCAGTTTTGAGAGTCAATAGTCTGAGAAAACAATTATGTAGCGGCTCGAAAGGAGCGCACATAAGGTAGGTCAGAACGAGGTTCAAGTCCCACAGGGGCATTACGAAAGGAATAGGAGGAAACAGGTGAGTAATGCCCTTAAGGAAGCAATTTACAATAGGGGACTTGAAAAGAGAAGGCTGATCAGGAAGGCGAAGAAAGGCCGAAATCGCCGAAAGATAGCCTTTAAGAGTGCCCCGAGCAGAGCCCTCCAGGGCCAAAGAAAGAATGAAGAGGAGAACCTCTGAAAGAGGCAGAAAGGGGATCCACAGCCTTTGCTGTGCACCATGCCACAAATTTGTTCCATCTACAGGCGTATACCGTTTTGGTGGAGGGACGCCTGGCTGCTGAAATAACGTTACAGACTTCGGGAGGAAGGTCGAAAGCTGTCAACTGTCGCTGCTCAATCCCCACGCAAGGAGGTGGAGGGTGGACAGGTTCGGCTGAAGGACCGTCTCCTACTGCTGCGACAGAAGATCCTCCCGAGGAGGCAGTCGGATCGGAGGATCGATGGCCATGTTCAAGAGCTCGGGATACCAGACTCTTCGTGCCCAGTCTGGAGCCATAAGAATGACCTGGGCCCGGTCGCGCTTGATCTTCTTCAGCACCCTGGGCAGAAGTGGTATAGGCGGAAAGGCGTATAGAAGACCGAACCTCCACTCACGACGAAAAGCGTCGCCTAGCGAGTGCCGCCTTGAAAATT
The DNA here is from genome assembly GCA_963921515.1 of Calotriton arnoldi. Classification (NCBI taxonomy): domain Eukaryota; kingdom Metazoa; phylum Chordata; class Amphibia; order Caudata; family Salamandridae; genus Calotriton; species Calotriton arnoldi. Next base: position 233,134 of record CAWUFW010014902.1, read on the forward strand.
CCAACGGGCAGAATTGCTGACATTCCCCGTTCTCTTCGGTGGCGAATAGATCTAACCAAGGCTTTCCCCACTGTTGAAAGAGACCTTGCACCACCTCCGAGTGAAGATGCCATTCGTGATCCATCATGCACTGGCGGCTGAGTTAGTCAGCCCTTGCGTTCAGGGAACCCACCAGGAGTTGAACCACCAGGGACATGCCCTGATGTTCCAGACACTTCCAGAGACGAAGGGCCTCCTGACAGAGGGTCCACAACCCCACCCGACCTGTTTGTTGCAATACCACATGGCGGTGGTGTTGTCCGTGAACACCTGCACTACTCATCCTTTGACAGAAGGAAGGAATGCCTTCAGTGCAAGACAAGCCCAGAGCTCCAGAAGGTTGATGTGGAGCCCGGACTCCGCCAGAGACCATAGGCCTCTGATCTCCGCCTCCCCCATGTGGCCGCCCCACCCCAGAAGTGAGGCATCTGTCACCACTGTGAACTCTGGGTGGGGAAGGGAGAGGGACCTGCCGTTGACCCAATCCTGGACCGTTAGCCACCACTGCAATTGGTGTGCAGGGCCCTCTGAGATCTGGACGCAATCGGAACAATTCCCCTGATGCTGTGCCCACTGGAACTTCAGGTCCCACTGCAGAGTCCACATGTGCCACCTGTCATAATCCACCAGCAGGAATCAGGAGGCTATGAGGCCCAGCAGCCTCAGAGTCATTCTGACCGAAACCCGGGATAGAGGCTGAAAGATCGGAATCATAGCCCGAATATCCCAGACTCGCTGCTCTGGAGGATAGGCCCGAAACTGTGCTGTGTCCAGAACCGCCCGATGAAAAGGAGCTTCTGAGAGGGAATCAGGTGTGACTTCAGGACGTTGACAGTGAACCCCAGAGAATGCATGAAGTCCGCCGTAGTCTGGAGGTGGTAGACGACAGGCTGGGGCGAACTCGCCTTCAACAGCCAGTCGTCGAGATAGGGGGAAGACTGGAACCCCTGATCTGCGCAGATGAGCTGCGGCCACCACCATCACTTTCCTGAACACCCGAGGGGTGCTGGTAAGGCCAAAGGGGAGCACGGTGAACTGAAAATGCTTATGGCCTACCGTGAACCGTAGGTAACGCCAGTGGGCAGGCAGGACGGGGATGTGAAAATAGGCGTCCTGCAAGTCCAACGCTATCATCCAGTCTCCAGAGTCGAGGGCAGACAGGACCTGAGCCAATGTCAACATCTTGAACTTCTCCTTCCGGAGGAAGCAGTAGATGTCCCTGAGATCCAAGATAGGACCCAGGCCTTTGTCCTTCTTGGGCACTAGAAAGTAGTGGGAATAACAACCACGACCTACTTCTGGCACAGGGACTCGCACGATGGCTCCCTTGGCCATCATCCCCTTTGGTATCGCTTTGTTCGCCCTAAGTTGGCAGGGTATGCCCAGACGTGGGTCCCTTGCTCACTTTGCCACTGGATTCAAGATAGCCTGGCTGATGAGGGTTATGAACCCGAAACCGGTCCCAGGATGCTTGTTTCTGGTCCAGGGAAGACATGGCTTGGCAGTTCGGGCTGGACTGTTCCCATGAGGCACAGGGTCAGACTGATTTGCATATGGCCATGTCTGAACTGGGGTGGTGGAGTGAGCTAAAGAATGATGATGGATTAAACCCAGATCAGATGACTGGGGGTGAGTGTTTGATTTGCTCTAACGCTCCGTCCATCATCCCCTTTGGTATCGCTTTGTTCGCCCTTGGCCAAGAGAGCCGCAACTTCCTGATGGAGAAGGGCCAAGTGATCCTCCGACATGCGATGGAAAGCTGGTGGCATGGAGGGAGGGGTAGTCTCAAAGGGAAGGGAGTAGCTCCTTCAGACTATCTGCAAAACAGACCTGTCCGACGTAATGTTGTGCCAGTGGGGGAGGTGATGGTGAATCCTGCCACCCACTGGCAACTGGTGGCCCTGAAAATTCAGACTAGGAAGGTTTGGAGGCTGCTGCAGAGGGGGCGCTGGTGGACTGGCCCCGCCCGCTGGCCCCCAGACCCACGACGCTGGGTACCACGTCCCTAGCTGCGCAGAGGCTGGACAGCTTGCGCAGGCATGTGGCTCTGGGCGGAACGTGGTGGGGCGCCCCTTCCGTAGCCACGAAAGGGGCAAAAAGCAGACTGCGCGTGGCGAGAGGTGGTAGCGAGGCCCAAGGATCTGGCCGTAGCCCTAGAATCCTTAAAGCGCTCGAGCGCGTTGTCCGCTTTGTCGCCAAGCAAGCGACGGCCATCAAAAGGCATGTCCAAAAGAGTTGATTGGACATCACCTGAAAAGCCAGTGGACCTCAGCCAGGCGTAGCGTCCCAGGGCTACTGACGTTGAAATCGTCCTGCCTAGCAAGTCGGCGGTGTCCAGCCTACATCGTGTGGCGAACTCCACTGCATCTCTACCCTCAGCAACTGCACGGGCGAGCGCGGCCCGGGCCTTCTCCGGGCACTGTGGCTGCACCTGCGCGACCGTGTCCCACACAGAGTGGGTCTAACGGCCCAAGAGACATGCGTTGTTCACCGACCGCAGTCCTAAGCTGGCGGAAGAAAACATCTTCCCAAAATGATCCAGCTTTTTGGACTCCCTATCTGGGGGAGCAGTAGGGAACTCGCCTTTGGACGCTGAGGCTTGGACCACCAAGCTCTCAGGGGTAGGGTGTTGGGAGAGGAAAGTGGGGTCGTCCGGTGGCATCGGGCAATCATCCTGTCCACAGGAGCCCCTGTGCTGGGCTTGGACCAGGTGCCCAGAAGGATGTCCATGAGGGCCTCATTGAACTGCAGCAGGGGCTCCGAAGAGGCTGCTGCTGGTTGAAGCACCTCAGTCAGGAGGTTAGTCCCGACTGCCACCGTAGGTAGCTCAAGGTCCAAGGCCTCAGCCGCCCTACGCTACACCACAGCATGGGAGGCTCCCTCCTCCATGGCCACGGTAGGGGGAGAAAGCATGCCAATGTCTGGGGACGTATCCAGACCACTGGCCTCACCCAGTTCCTCTCTCCAGTCCGGCTCTTCCAGCTGGTCTGCTAGAGGGTCAATAGACCCCTCCCAGTCCTCCTCATCCTCCTCTCGGTACTACTCAGGGCGATAAGGAATGCCAGGATAGAACAGAGGTACAAAAGTACAGGTCGGCGTCGGACGACGTCGGTCCGGCTCAGTGTCCAGGTCGAGGTGGAAGCCGGGGTCGACACCGGCTGGGGGACACAACCGGTGTCGGAAGGGGCGGAGGTGTCATAAGGTCGACCGGCGCTGATCCGGATCCAGGCCTGGATTCCTGGGAGCCCTGCGGCGCTGAAGCCGCCAGCATCGAAGGCCTAGAACCCCCAGCCGAGTCTGCGGGGCCTGAAGTAGCGCCGGCGGAGTCGGGCTGCCCAAAGATGGAGTGGAGGGCTTCGTAAAAGTTAGGAAGTTGGGTAGGGGTCGTCCCAGCTCCCGGTAAGGGAGGGAAGCTCGGAGCCGACCCAACAGGCTCCGCGGGCAGAGCCGGAGGACTACCTTCCGCGTCCCGCGTCGGGAGGGGAGAAGGCGAAGAGCAACAGCGCTTCTTCGCCTTCTTCTTGTGCTTCGACTTACCCGAAATGAAGACTTCGAAGAGGAGTGATGGTGGTGACTCCGCGACCGGTCCCGCGGCCTTCCTCCTGACCGGGACCTCGAGCGGCGCGGAGTTGACTGCCGGGCCTCGAGAAGCTTTCGGGACCGCTCCCGCAAAGACTTCGGGTTCATGGCCCGACATTCGGAGCACGACTTCGGGTAGTGGTCGCACTCCAAACACCAGAGGCACACGAGATGTGGGTCCGTGAATGACATCAACTTGTGACAGTAGCCACAAGGTTTGAAGCCGGTCCGTCGATGTGACATTCCTTGCACCAGGAGTCGAACGACTCGAAAAAAGGATTTGAAAAAACTCTAGTCAAAAAAGACCAAGGGTACCGCTCTCTCCGGATCTGCGCTGGCTGGCGCAGAAAAATAAGAACTGACGTCAGCACGCAGGGGCGGCGTCCAAGTAGATACTGCGACCTCATTCCCGCGATCACGACGACAACGACGAACGCGGAGTCGAACAACGCCACCTACCGACGCGCAGGGGTACTGCTGACGAAAAATTCTCCGGATCCAGTCTGACGCCTGCGGGTAATTCTAAGGTAAGAAATCTATAACTAATAGTCTCTTTCAGATAGATGTGCGTAATGAAGTCATGTCCAGTGCGACTAAAAACAATTTGATTTACTTTGCAGTCTTACTAATTTGTGCATAATATCACCAGTGTATTTAACAAAAGAAGAAGACATGACAGGTACTTTCTGAATCAAAAATGTATTCAAATATTTCAAGACATTCTCTGCTGGACTACTAATACTGCTAAAATTGTCCTTTTTTTTTTTAAACCATCTTTATTGGGTTTTTGATATATTTTACTTACATCCGACATGCCGAGTAACACGATACAGGAGCATACACACATTGTACAAAGTAGATGTTCAATGCCAACATAACCTTGTACATCAAGATGGAATAATAACTTTGAAACATGAACAAGCTTGAGGCAGGTCCCTACGTGCAGTAGGATAGCGCTGGCAAGGCCTAAGTGCACCCTCTAGCCCTACAGGGCGAGGAAAGTGCAGCTCCGCCATTCAGCAGGAATCTAGCCACTGTGGGTGGAGTAGGATGTGTGGGATGAAAAAGACGTGTCTGGAGCAAAGTGTCCCATCGCTGTCACGCAGCAGAACAACCCCCCATTCCCCATGTCTGAGCGGGGGTGGGGGGTCACCGGGGAACTAGAGGAGCAAGAAAGACTCGGGGTTGGCGCCACTATGCAGAGCTACCATCACTTTCCGAAATCCCCCGAAACTCTATGAGGACCTTGTCCAATGCAGCTATAATAGGGAGCTTCCGCAGTCCCTGCACCTCTTCCCTGCAAAGCGACGCTGCCTCCACCCAGCCCCACCGGTCCATCAGCCCCTACCACTTTGCGGCGCTCTGAAGTTCAGGGGTCTTCCAATGCATCGCAATTCTTCACCTCATGAGCATCACTGATAAATTGATGAAGCATCTTGAGGCGCCACCCACTTTTCTACTCTTGTAGAGGGCCAAAAGACAGCTGGCTGCATTATGGAGGTCATAACGGCCCATGACACAGGTGAGGGCCACACAGATTTCCGTCCACAACCCAAGGGCACTCGGGCAACTTGATAACATGTGTATCATATCCGCCACGGGGCGTGGCAACGCTGGCACTCTGGTGTCACTGTAGGGAAGAATTTATGTAATCTGGCCGGTGTTAAGTAGGTCCTGTGCAACATATTATGTTGGATGTACTGAAACCGGGTGCTGCAGGAGACCTTACATGGGTAGACCAGTGCTCTGTTCCACTCCTTCGAAGTCAAAGCACAGCCAATATCCTGCTCCCAGGTGTGACACAGCGTCGCCAATGGGTCCTGTGTCCTATGGGGTATGGCTTTTGTGAACCAAATCAGGCGGCACCCATTCGCCACCATGTACAAAGTCTGCATAAGGAGGTGTGGGACCGGTTCTGTCTGCTAAAAAATGTCCTTTCTGGTGGTAACTTCAATAGGTTATGAGTTTTGGGTAAAAAAAAATGTCAGAATAACTGGATGTTTACACAGCAATAATTTATTCTCCTCACTATCAACTGCTCCCTCATTGACCTAGTAATCAATAAACGTATGTAATTTGTTTTTAAGAAGAGCATTGAAATTTTTATTCAATCTTAACTAACAGTCCTTAATGTTAAATTGCCTACAGGCCTCCTGGAGATGTAAATCTTTAGACAGTACCACTACATTACCACCCTTACACCTCAGGGTTTAATGACAATGGTATTATCCGGCTGGAAAGAGTTCAGAGATTTGATTTAATCTGCTGGCAAGTTTCAATTTAGCTAGGTAGCACTCTTTAAATGTCCCCATAGTGTCTTCCCATAGTTGATGTTCAAATGGAGCAATCAAAGAGTCTTTAAACTGGAGACAAAAGGAAGACCCTAATTTTAAGCCCCTTTCAACATATAGGACTGTTCAATTCCTCAATCGTCATTGGAGAATTAAGTATTCAAAACTGGATCAGATACATCATTACTTACTCCCAATCCAAACTAACATGTTATAGTGTATAAATTTGTAATCACTAAATTACTAATCTGTGATGTGGTAGACAATGCATTAGACTCAGTAATTTAAGATTAAAAATATTTTTCACAATGTCATTTATGTGTGAACTTATGCAAGTCCACACAAAAGGATGGCAAGCCTATATCTGAAATAGGACATAAACACAGCACCATTGGAAAAATGTTCTGCCTCCAATAAGCCTCTGTTAGACAAACTAATCACATTTTTGTCATACTCAAACATGTTGGTAGGAAATGTTTCTTTTGTATAGTCGCCCCCAGGTTTTCCGACTGATGCTGCTGGTTTTTTGACTCAGAGCGCAACGAGGCCTGCTAACCAGACTTCAGTGCCAGTGACCTGACCCTAAAGTGTATGTCAAATTGGCTGTACCCAATTGGGAATGGCTAACTTACCTGTACGTACCTAGTAACTGGTACCCAGGGCACGTAAGTTAGAGGGGTACCCGAGGGCTTGCAGCACTGGTTGTGCCACCCTGGAGGTCCCTCAAGAGAAAGGAGTCCTCCAGCCCGCCACTGCAGACTGGTAGAGCAGACCTGCATTGTACAAATGTGTAAGTCATCCCTCTGGCAGGCCTATCGAGTCCTAAAGTCAGGGTGTGACATATAGCACAGGCAGGACATGTGCTGTTCATGTCCTGACAGTAATACCTGCAAAATTGGTCACCCAATTGACGAGTACACACTGACCCCTCAGATATGCTAACTCCTGAACGGTGTGACCAGAGTGGGTTCTCCAAGGTATCAAACAACTCTTTACATTAAGACCAAGTTGTATATCAAGTTGAAATTAATATAACTTGGAGCAGTTAGCTGCTTTAGCAAAGCTGTCACTTTGTTGCCTTTAAATCTCCTCTGCCTACAAGGGCACACATGGAGCCTGCTCCAAGAGACAGCTTTCTGCCCTTCTGGAGGGACGTGCTTACAACTCTCAGAAAAAAGAACAATGAGGGATTACATGCCAGGGAGGTGCCCCCTGCAGGAACCCACTTGGGTTTTAGACCCAAAAGGCAAGTTTCAAAGGTGAACTCGCCTTTAAAGGCCAGATGTGAAACACCGGGGTGTAGGGCTTCATTGTTGAGGTAAACAGGCTGGCATGGAGGGCAGAGAGGGGAAACCAGCTACCAAACTGGTTTCCCCAGGGGCATGTAGCCCTGAGGTAGCCACATCCCGGGGGTGGACTAGGGAGGTCTGAACACCAAAAGAGTGGTCTCTCTATCTTGGGAGTGGGCAGAATGGTGCATCCTGGGATAGCCAGATGCCCCACACTACAGAAAGTGGTCGCCAGGTGGGGGGGGAACCTGGAATCCCATTGGCTACCAACCCCATCCGGTCATGAGGGCACTTTAGGAGCATAAAGGGAGCCCCCCTGGCACCTAGACATCAGATCTCGACTGACTTGGAAGAAGGACTGGGGTAGGACTGCCCTGCTGCACTGAGGGACCAGCCAGCAGAGGTTGCACTTATGAGGACTGCACCTGCAGCACCTGGTGGCTAGTGAACAGAGAGACTGTGCCTGCTGTGTCCTGCTCAAGGAAAAGTAGTCTCCAGAGCCCAGTTAAGCCACGAGACTCCAAAAGCCGACTGACTGGCCTCCTGTTCGCAGCACAGGACAAGCTGCTAGCCCAAAGTCTTCAAGCTGCATGCACCACCGCCGTGCAGCACCGAGGATCAAGACTTGACGCACAGAGTTGCACCCGAGTTCGCTAAGCCTGGAAGTGCTGTTGAAGAGTTACTGGGACCCTCAGAAGATGAGTTATCAACCCAGTATGGACTGGTCTGTAACTGTGACAACGGGCGACTGGTAATCCAGACGACTTTTTGTGGGACGTCAACCCGCTACCAGGACCCCATCACCATCATTCTAGTGTCTAAATTCTTATACAAATACAGATTATTTTTATAAATTGGTGTCGTATTTCTTGAGTGTCGTGTCGATTTCTCCTTCAGTTGTTTTGGTTCTGTTTAAATGCTTTACACTTGTTCCTCAGTGTAAGCCTAGCTGGTCAGTGCCGCTGCTACCCAAGGTTGAGCGGAGGGTTTTACAGATGAAACCTACTGGACCTAAAGGGGTTTGTAAGTGTACTACGCGGTGATGTTGTACAACCACACCATAGAATACACCTCATTTCCTCACAATATTATCTTCTGAAGCTTTGTTTTGAATATCTCTTGTTGGACACGTACTTCTATACTGGTTCCTCCATTTTCTCAGTGATCTGTTTATCTTTTCTTTTCTCCTATTCTGTTGTCTTGACAATCCTATTTTCATTTCTTGCAAAACAATCAGGTGTTTAGTAAGATGTCAAGAAACTTTATTAATTTTTGAATGAATTAATATCTGAAAAGGTAGGAGTCGTCTCTACTCATATTCAATGACTGGTCAACTAATTTTTCATCTTTGCTGAAATTATCAATATTTTGAGAACAATAAAGATGTTTCCATATTCGTACTCATTTAGATCGCGTTCAAATGTTCACTGTTCCCTGATACAGCCATCGACTTGATATTTCTTCAAATTCCTATACATGTTGTCATAGAAATCTTTAAACACCTAGTTCTGAGGCAGCTATTCTAATGTTTCCATAACTTGTGTTATTTCTTCAACCGCTTGCATCCTCGTTTTAGTTAGAAACTTTTGTTGAAACAAATGCATATAAATGCCATAGCATAAAAACCTACAAGCAGATCCACATAGCACAATATGCTATTTATTACTGTTGAGGGCGAGAAGAGGCACCATGGCTCACTCGAGGCTGTGCCCCTCATGAGTAATGGTCCCTGTCCTCACTCAACAATGATAATAGCATCTGCATACATATATACATGCACACACACACAAATATTATATATATATACTGTTTGTATTGTTTTTTAAAACATCTTACAAAGTCAGGCAAAGCAACACTGTGCCTCCATTTGGGAGGCTATTGTTCCTTATGGTGGGGACAACTAATTATGTGTGGAATTCGGTTTTATTTATTTTAAATGTTTTTATGTCATTTGGATTATACTGATGTTTGAGTGATTAACAAGTCACTTACCTTCATAGTACCTTATCTGGTACAGACTCTGTCTAGCCACAGATTCCTTACCTTAGAATAATCCCCACAAACAGTACCTACATGGGCACCACCCCGTTCACTGACGTCAGTTACTTTTGCAACTTTCTACTCCAGGAGCACAGAGCCACAATAAGAACTGACTACTAGTGTGGAAAACTAAGGCCCTAAGAAGGGTATTCTTTACACTACAATCGGCTTGCAGAGTGGCGAGGATTGAAGGGTCAGTAAGGATACTGTGGCTAGATAGAGTTTCTACCAGATAAGACATTACTGAAGGTAAGTAACTTGTTCATCTGATAGCGACCACTAGCCGCAGATTCCTTACCTTAGAATAGATACTCAAGCAATACCTCCCCGGAGGTAGGCCTGCAAAGCCCACTTCAAATCAAGAAGTCCTGCAGGACCGAACGGGCGAAGTGCCAGTCGCAACAGACCTGATTGTCCAGACAGATTTGTTTGGTAAACATGTGCAAGGACACCCACGTTGCTGCCTGACAGATATCCAGGACAGGTACTCTGCGGGCTAACGCAGTGGATACATCCTTACCTTCGGTGGAATAAGCACGCAAACCCTCAGCGGGTTTTTCTTCTTGGCAAATGCGTAGCAGATCTTGATGCAGAGCACCATCTATCTTGAGATGGTCTCATTCTGCACAGCCTTCCCTTTCTTAGCTCCTATGTACCCCACAAAGAGTTGATCATCCACCCAGAACTGTTTTGTGCAATCAAGGTAGAACGACAATGCTCTTTTTATATCCAGGAGTTGGAGTCTCTCCTCCTCTTTGGAGGGTTGAGCAGAGAACAGAAGGTAGGCAGGGTAATATTCTGGCCTGCATGGAAGAGAGTCACAACCTTCGGCAGGAAGGAGGCACATGTCCGCAGGACCAGCTTGTTGGGAGAAGGTGGTGTAAGGAAGGTGCAACCGGAGTGCCTGCAATTCGCTGACCCTACTAGCCGATGTTATGGACACTAGAAAGGCAGTTTTGATGGGCAATAGCCTAAGAGGTCAAATGTGTAGAGGCTCAAAGGGTGCACACATCAAAAAGGTAAGAACAAGATTTAGATCACACTGGGGCAGGATGAATGGCCTGGGGCGGAAACGTGTTGCAAGCCTTTCAGAAACTAAGGCTCAAAAGGTGACTTAAATGAAGGGTGGTCCGACAACCGCAAAAATGCTTGAAAGATAACCTTTAACAGTGCCAACAGCAGAGACCTGCTGGGCCAACAATGGAGAAAACATAGGAAGCTTGGAAAGAGGTGCAGAAAGAGGATCGATGCTGTGGGACAAACGTATCCCAACGGCAGGCGTAAACCGACTTGGTGGAGGGACGCTTGGCTGCCAGAATAACATCACAGACTTCGGGAGGAAGGTCAAAAGCTGTCAACTTGTTCCACTCAATCTCCACTCATGAAGGTGAAGGGTGCGGAGTTTCGGTGCAGAACCCTCACCTGTTGCTGCAATAGAAGATCCTCTTGAAGAGGCAGCCTGATCGGAGGACAGTTGCTCATGCTCAACAGCTCGGGATACCAGGCTCTCTGTGCCCAATCTGGAGCCACAAGAATAATTTGGGCCTGTCAGTCCCAATCTTCTTGAGATCTCTGGGCAGCAGTGGTATTCGCATAAGGCGTACAGGAAGCCAAAGACGAAAAGCATCTCAAAGCAAGTCGCCGTGGAAACTCCAGCACACAAAACGGATGACATTGCGTGTTCTCGTGGTGGCGAACAGATCTAACCAAGGCTCTCCCTACAGCTGAAAGAATCCTTGCACCACCTCCAACTGGAGATGCCATTCATTATCCGCTAGGCATCTTCGGCCGAGTTCATCCGCCCTGGCATTCAGAGAGCCCGCCAGGTTTTGAACCACCAAGGAAATGCCAAGGCGTTTCAACCATATCCAGAGAGAGAGAGAGCCTGTTGACAAAACGTCCACGATCCCAACCATTCCTGTTTGTTGCAGTACCACATGGCGGTGGTGTTGTCAGTCAACACCGGCACCAGCCTTTCCTTAATCAAAGCAAGAAAGGCTTTCAATGGCACATGAATCACAAGAAGCTCCAACAGGTTTACGTGGAGCTTGGACTCCACCAGAGACCAAAGTCCTCTGATCTCCACCTCTCCCAGATGGCTGCCCTATTCTGAAGTGACACATCTGTCACTACAGTCAGCTCTGGTTGAGGAAGGGACAGAGGTCTGCCACTGGCCCAGTTGCAGTTCATCAGTCACCACTGCAAATCTTTCGCAATTCCCTCCGAGATCTGGACAAGGATTCCCTTGATACTGTGCCCACTGGGACTTCAGGTCCCACTGCACAGCCCGCATTTACCAACGGGCAGGAGTTACAAGCAGGATGCAGGGGGCCATGAGGCCCAACAACCTCAGCGTCATTCTCACCAAAATCCAGGATAGAGGTTGAAACATCGGTATCATAGCCAAAATATCCTAAACTCGCCGGTCGGGAGGATAGGCCCAAAACTGCACTGTGTCCAGAAGAGCTCCGATAAAAGGGAGCATCTGAGAGGGAGTAAGGTTTGACTTTAGCACATTGATAGTAAACTCCAGCAAGTGCAGACGTTTCGCCGTAGTCAGCAGGTGGTAGACGACTGCCTGGGGCGAGCCCGTCTTTAACAGCCAATCATCAAGGTACGGAACGACTGGAACCCCTAACCTACGCAGATGAGCTGCAACCACGGTCATCACTTTCGTGAACACCCTGAGGGGTGCTGGTAAGGCCGAAGGGGAGCCCACCGTGAACTGTAGGTAACGTCTGTGGGCAGACAAGGTGGGAATGTGGATATATGCATCCTACAATTCCAACCGTATCATCCAGTCTCCCAGGTCCAAGGCAGATAGAACCTGCATGAGTGTGAGCATCTTGAATTTCTCCTTTTTCAGGAAGAGATTGAGAACGCAAAGGTCTAGGATAGGACAAAGATCTCCATCCTTCTTGGGCACCAGAAAGTAGCGAGAATAGCATCCACGACCTACTTCTGAGCACGGCACCCTCTTTATGGCTCCCTTGGCCAAGAGCTAGCACTTCCTGACGGAGCAAGTAGAGGTGGTCCTCCGTCAGCTGGTCGTACCTGGGTAGGATCAGTGAAGGGGTAGTCACAAAGGAGAGTGTGTCGCCCCTTTGGAACATTTGCAAAACCAAATGGTCCGATGCTACTGGCTGCCAGTGGTGCAGGTGATAACGTATTCTGCCTCCCACTGGATGCCCATGATGGTCAGAGGTCAAACTAAAGAGGTTTGGAGGCTGTGGCTGCCGGGTGGGTGGTGGACTGGCCTGACGTCTTGCTATCTGTCTTGCACTGTCTATGAGACCTGTGTCGGAGGCCACGAAAATGCTGAAAAGCCTGTTGGCAGTAGTGGCTGGAAGGGTATGGGGCGGTTGGAGGCCCCTTCCGAGTCCACGAAATGGGCGGAAGGCAGAATAAGGGGTAACGAGGGGCCATAGACTAGCCCAAAGACCTGTCCTTAAAGCGTCCGAAAAACGAGAGCCATCAAAGGGCAGTGGTTCTTAGCCAGGCGTGGCGCTGCAAGGCCACCAACAATGAAATCGATCTATCCAGAGAGTAGTCATGTCCAGTCCACATCGTATGGTGAACTTTGCTGCATCTCTCCCGTCCGCAAAGCCTGGGAGAGTATTGCTCTGGCCTCCTCAGAGACTATAGGCAGCACTTGCGCAAACGAGTCCCAGATCGTATGGGAATATCAGCCCAAAAGGCAACAGTGAAAGGCTGAAGGAAGACAACATTTTCTTGCCAAAGGTATACAACCTCTTGGGTTCCAAATCTGGTGGAGTTGTAGGGAACGCGCCAGGGTTGATCCTAGAGGGGGAGGCTTGGACCACCAAGCTCTCTGGGGTGGGGTGCTGAGTAAGGAAACTGGGGACCCCAGGAGCAGGGCAATGTGGCGGGCAATTGTTCTATGCACAAGAGCCCGTGTGCAGTGCTTGGACCAGGCCCCGAGTAGGATGTCAGTAAGGGCTTCATTAAAGGTGAGTATGGGTTCAGAACGGTAAACTCCTGGCTGAAGCACCTCCTTCAAGACGTTCGTCTTGACTGCCACTGTGGGTAGCTGAAGGTCCATTACCTCAAGCACCCTACGCACCACCATAGCAAAAGAGCCTCCCTCCTCCATAGCCACGGTAGGAGGAGAGACCAGGCCAGTGTAAGGTGAGGTGTGTAACCCACTGGCCTCTGTCAGTTCCTCATACCAGCTGTCCTTCATTCTCATCAAAGGATGCTGGTATCCATAAGGGGTCCTCATACCTCTTCCATTCGTCTCCCTTGCCAGGCCTGTCAAATGTAAAAGGCACTGGCTTCAATCAGGAGAGCATGGTACCGATCCGCCAGGACCAGATTCGGGCAACGCCCGTCCAGCTTCGTGGCAGATTTGGGAATTGCGATGGGGTTGCCGCGCTGGGGGCATCGGCACTGGAGAGTGTGGCGAGGAAGTTCTCTGTCTCACTGGGGCTCTGCTCCAGATCCAACAAGGGATCCATGCAGCCCGACTTGCTCTGAGGGCGAGCCAGCTGTCATGGATCCAGTGAGGGCCCCTTCCAAGCCTGTGGGGCCTGAAGGCACTCACGAGGGGCAGGGCCCACCAAATATGAGGTGCAAGGTCTCATAAAATTCCTTAAGCTGGGCGAAGGTCTCTCCGGGAAAGTCAGGGTACCATAATCAGGCTCGGGCAAAGTGCGAGGCCTAGAGTGTTAACACACCCACGCCTCGTCAGAAGATTTCAACGGGCGCGGTGAAGTCGAAGACCATTTTGACTTCTTCGATTTTTTTGTGCTTCTGGGACTTACCTGATAACTTTGAATGCGTCAACAATCGCCGGGTGGGGCTCTGTGAACAGTCCCGGGACATCCAGGTGACAGAGACCTTGAGCGGTTGGCGAGGAACTTGAGGGATCGCTCCTACAGCACCTTTGGATGCATGACACAGCAATCTTTGCAGGTCTTGGAGTCGTGGTCACTCTCCAAGCACCATAAGCACCACATGATTTGAATCCAGCTGGTTTCTTAGAAAAAGGGCAGCCAAAAACTGACTGAGGGTAGCTCTGACTGGATCAGCGCTATCTGCCGCGGAAAGGAAAGAAAGGACATCAGCGCGCTGGGGTGGCGCCTATTTAGATACGTCACTTCTAGCGCACAGGCTGCTGACGCAGAGCCAAACAATGCCCCTAAAGGCGTGCAGAGGTACTGCTCAAAAACCTCTGGATCTAGTCTGACGCCTGGGAATTATTCTAAGGTAAGGAAGTCTCTATCTTATTTTATAATTCTGAACAAACTAAATTTTCAAATTGATTTGATTGGCATTGCACCAACAAAACCTTTTCAAAGAGGAGAGTATGTGAAGGTTGCCTTTAATCTATTTCCCCTCTAAATTATGTTCAGCTTTAGGAGGCTCAGCAGTAACATCAGAGTATTGTGGTAGTTCATGTGGCTCCAAAACATATAAAGTAACTCTCTATGATGGCACTTACGTCCAATTCTGAGAAAACATGTGGTCTTGTGAGGAACATAATTGTGAAATATTACAAGATCTAAGGTAGGAAGTTAACAGGAAAAGGCAAAAGCATTACCTATGTCTAAAAATAATTTCAGCGTGTATTCTGTCGAATGAAACAATTTGGCAAAGTTTTTTTGACCTTTTTAAAACTGCAGAAAGGATAAGTAAAAATGCATAAGCGTGGTCCCAATTTTATAGCAAGATAAGATTGGGAAAACGCGCACCACAATTGTTATACATAGCCACAGGGTGACATTATGCAAGTGACCAGGTTTAATGCCAGGAAGATAAACATGTAATTATTTTGAGTTTGGCATGATTGCATTGAAATGGAACATCCATGGATGGGCCTCAGTTCTTCTCATGCTTATTTATTTTTTGCACTATCTATGTTGGCAATAAGCAGCCCCAACTTTATAAACATTTTTCTTATTACAGCAACATCACGGTCTTCCAACAAAACACACTACTGCAATCTTTGGGGTTAAAATTAACCTCTCTACCTCACAACCAGGAAAAAGCCAAAGCTACTGGTGACTAAAAGCTATGGACTGCATTGAATCCACAAACCATAATAAAATAATCTTATCCATCAGGCACCATTGGCAACCTATTTCACTTCACCTGGCATTAACGTAATACACCCTGTGTAAAGATGTCAACGTCCCTCAGTGGCATGCGTGCATCTTTTCAGTACTTTTCGGAGCCCGCCCCATCTCAGAATTTCACTTGAGTTTTACAAATGTGTTGCATCTGTTAACGAGTAGTGTGTAGTCAACTTATGAACTTTTTGTTTTTAAACAGTCAAACTTATCGACTGTGGTGTTTGCTTCCAAAGGTCTGAAGTTGGGTAGTGTCTCAACATCTTTGAAGTAAAGGTCAAGACTGTGACGCATCTGTGAAAATGTGTGCGAATGACTTCTATACAGCTGGTCTTCTCTCTGCAGGTTGCCATAAGACACAATTTGGTTCGGTGCACTAAATCTCTCAAATTGGAAATGTCTATGTGGTCTCACTCTGCAAAGCCCTGCAGATCCCAAACCTCACAAGCGAAGACCCTGGGCTAAGAGGCATCCATCCAGTTGTAGTTAAAACATTTTGCCAGGCTTGGACTACAGCGTGATTAGCCTAAGGGACGCCACCATTTATTTTCCCCTAAATAGGACACTGAGAGATTGAGACTGCAAGGCCCCCAATTATAAATGGAAAGCAGGGTCACATAGGAGCCAAAAAGACAATCTTTTACAAAAACAAGATGAGAGGTCTAAACTGTATGTTTGAGCTTGCCATTCCCAGCCACCTGTAAACAACTGATGCATAACATTTAGTTATTGAAATTATGGGCACACTGCCTGCCCCAAACAAAGGAACAAATGTGGGCTTCGGATTCATCAAAAATATGTATGTATTAACGCTCTGGGAAGGGTGCCATGCGGTTCATATTGGAAGCATTTTTTGTACCTTTATTGGATGCACATATATATCACACACGATGACTTATGGCATAACACTCTGTCACTTTGACATATATACCTTTAGGGGTGTCTCTCTCCCTTATTTTGTCTGCCCAACTACGATACTTTTGAATTTTGAATCCTTGGTATGAATTGATTATTATGTACAAATGTAAATTGAGGACTGTACTTTATGCCATTTCAGATGCTGTTTTTTCATTTCAAACCCTAATGTTTGTTTTCCTCTTATTTTCTTCTTGTTTCTCTTTTTGTCTCATTTCTCCTTTCTTTTCCTTTTCACTTTTTCGTTTTCTTTTTTCCCCGTCTTCGGTCTCCTATCTTTGCTTTCCTTTGCCCTCATGGTTTTAATCACTTCATTTACGTCCATTGTATATTCACTGGTTTGGGTTCACTTTAATTTGTGAATTATGCACACATGATGTATGTATCACTTATATTTGTGGGTTCTACTACCTATCAGCCTTGAAAAAGCCCCCGGCCAACCGGCCACCAGGCGAAACATGTGTCGGCTGTTTTTGTCTTTTTTCAGCATTATTATGTGCAACTAAGAAAATAAAAAAGTAGCAACCACTGTTTATCGGAACACAATCATTGGATATTATTCTCCAGAATCATATCAGGACTAAGGGGGTACAAACCTCCACCAACTATCTGAATTACCTTTTCCCAATGGCTTTTGGGTGTAGCCATTTGTGAGGCACTCGAGAACACGGCGCTGATGTTGGGACCTACACGTCCTTTGAACGTGCTCTAGGTTTGGCTCATGACGAAGATCCACGGTAAATGCAACGTGGACATCGGGAACATAGATTTTAAATTCCCAGTGGGATGGAATTATCACCACTGATAAAGGAACATTTTGAACTCTTGTAAGCCTTGAGAAAGTCGCGGGACAAATTTCCTTTTGTGCGACGAAACACGTGTTGGCTGATGCAAGAACAGAAAGAATAAAGAAAAGAAACCAAGCTCGAAAATTCTTTGGATCATTTATGCTTGACTAAATCAAATTGGATAATTGCATATTACTAAAAAGACGTGTGCTGAGGATTGTGTTTTATGTTTATGTTGGTTTCGACCACGTGTTTGGGGAGGCTGGTGGTTCTTCTCACCTTTTAACACCGTCCATATAAATCTGTCAGAATTCCTAAATAGAGTGAAAGTGCTACTCATTCTTGGAGCGCTATTTTACCTATAATCATACCACTGCACCGTCGGAAATCTACTACCTATCAGCCTTGAAAAAGCCCTCGGCCAACCGGCCACCAGGCGAAACATGTGTCGGCTGTTTTTGTCTTTTTTCAGCATTACTATGTGCAACTAAGAAAATAAAAAAGTAGCAACCACTGTTTATCGGAACACAATCATTGGATATTATTCTCCAGAATCATATCAGGACTAAGGGGGTACAAACCTCCACCAACTATCTGAATTACCTTTTCCCAATGGCTTTTGGGTGTAGCCATTTGTGAGGCACGTACCATCACCATATTGGGTCACTACAAGGGTAGAGTGAATCCCAGTTTTACCAACACCCTGGTCTTCCTCCATTAACAAAAACAAGATGAGAGGTCTAAACTGTATGTTTGAGCTTGCCATTCCCAGCCACCTGTAAACAACTGATGCATAACATTTAGTTATTGAAATTATGGGCACACTGCCTGCCCCAAACAAAGGAACAACAGTGGGCTTTGGATTCATCAAAAACAGTCTTCAGAGACTGTATACGAGTAGTCCTGGAGCAGGTATAATAGTCTCAAACGGAGCAACATTGTTAATGATTTAGATGGGAAGAGCATGCTATTTTTCACGATGACTAAAGAGATTCAAGCAGTGAGATCATGTTATGTTCCAAGCTCACTGATTCATCTCAGTCAATAAATATGTCCAGATATCTTAAGCTATTGGGTTCTAATCTGAGCAGTGACTGACATTCCCAGCACCTCGGAAGTATCCTGGACTCCCACTATTTGGCTTAGCCATCTATTCCCTTCAGCTCAACTACGACAAAAACATCCTTGATTTGTCCTTACATTCAGAAATGTATCTTGGAGTCACCAGCCAACAGAATCTGGCATAGTCAAGTATTGTCTGCTTGAAAGATAGATTACTACACTCCAGTTTCTATAAGCTGTCCCACTGACCCGTAGCAAGGTAACACTATTCTAGCTTTAACATGAGTGTCTAAGTTGCACCATGCCCCTTACCTGTTTATTCTTGTCCATGTTTGCAAGATAAACTAAAGTCCTTACTCTCAGAACTGGCTGGAAGGCCTTCTACAGAAGGTGTCATAAATTGACCACTGCCATTTTCACTGGGAAACAGAAATCTGCCTTTGTGCATATTTGTCAAATGCTGGCAAAGTTATTAAGAAAACAAAAAAAAGTTTTTTCAATGGAAAGTCAGACTTAAACATAACTACAGAGGCGTTATCACCGCCTCTATAATACAAATACATATATATATTATATATAGCTGTTTCATACACATACTTTTTAAGAATGAACACAAAGTATTATACACATGTATAACCTTAAAAAAGAAAAATGGTAACCAAACTGTGCCACTTATGTAAAGAGAATATGTGTGGGTGACGCTTCAGTTGCTGCGTTGTTTTAATTGGTAATGGGAAAAGGATTGTTCCTTTAAATTGACACCTAGTCTCACGAAACTCTATGACCATGTTGAAGGCTATGGCTGAAACGCGTAGGTATTCGGCACCTTGGTGTAAACAAATCAACTAAATAATAAATTGCTGGTGATTAAAGGACCTGTGCAGCTTATTTTCTATCCACTGGAACAATCGCTTGGGAACGTCTCGAAGAACGTGCAAGCTTGTAGAGTGTACTCCTTCCAAGGAGTGCGACCCAATTCATGTCCTGGTGGAGAGGAGTGTTTAATATATTACGGCAGGGCTCGGCTGTGGGGCTCCGCACCGCCTTAGAGCGCCGGGTTACTCAGCGAAGGTGAGCCGAATGGAGGATATATATATATTATATCACAAAGTGATGATGTGGTTTTGGAATAAATGATTTGAGGAATCCGGTTATACTGTGCTTGTTAGATGATTGGGGGCGGGGGCACAGGTGCTGTGCTTAACTACTGATGGCTATGGATTTCGTTGTTGCTAAAAGAGAGATCACACACCACTGGAGGTCTGAAACTGTCCCCTTCATCACTAAATAGACACATGGAATGGACTATTGTGCTAAATCTGAACAATTTGTTTATACATCTAGGGGCTGTCTGGAAAAGCACTGCAAAATATGGGGTGAATGGTGCACATATGCTGATTTTTTGTACAATATGTTCAATGGCTGCTATTGATGATTTTCTATGTGGAATACTGTGACTGCCATATTTGTTTCTATTCTTATGGCTCTTCTGCCGATATGCCTTAAAAAGGCAACAAACAATGTTATAAAAAGAAATGATTTGAGGACTCATTTACAGTGTGGCACATATTCCAAAGTACACCTCTATGAATTCAGACTGCTAATCCCGAATCCTCAACTAATGCTCCCTGTGCTCATGCTTTTACAGGTTCTGACTGATGGCAGCATTAAAAGACCACCTGTGAACCCAAATTGCTCTGGTTTAGTGTATGTGTGTGTATATATATATATTATATAGATATATATGTTAATTAGTAGGCGTCAAGATTTCTTTCCGTTTACACTGAATTCTGACTCCACTTTGTTAGTAGGTAGTAGATAGGAGCAGCCCATACAGAAATGGTTCAGGTCCCGAAGAAGTCTGTAGATCTAAAATTATTTCCCTGCAGTTACTTGTAACTTTTACCATCTAGTGACAGCAATAAAATAATTATTTCAGCTTGAAGGCAGTGTTAATCCAGTTTACCCTTTCTGGTTTCCCATTTTTTCTCACTAGCTTGACTAATAGATAAGTTGGAGGTAGTAATAGCTCCCCTATATGGGGTAGAGTCCACATCAGTTAGAAGACTAAAGCTTGCGTGAGGAGGGGCCTTATGATGAAGTGTTGCACCAAATGGTGGGTGAGGCCCTTTCGTCCTTTTCACAAAAGTTATCACCATAGCAATCACAGATTCTCTATCATACATGATAACAAGGACAGAGTTAACACTTTATATCTTGCAGTCGGTGTTTTGGTCCCAAAAAGCACTTGGTGTGTGTAGATGGTGTATTAAGAGGGCGATCTGCTGAGTTTTTCTACTCCCTTCCCCTTCCGTGGTATATTTAATTTATTGCCACCAAGATGGCAAGGCTCGCTCAGCTTTTTCCCCCCTCTCATTAACAAGTGCACATTTGATTTGCAACTCTGCAAAACTCATATAACCTGCTATATATAAAAAATATAATCAGAAAGACCTAGAATGTTTTAATAGACCTTTTACAAAGGGCAATACATGATATCTTTCAAGTGGATATTGTAACATGACCTACTCCTATAAACACTTTGGGTTTACAATACTTCTCTTGGTTGACATTTTTTCCTGAGTTTCTTAGAGCGAGAGCACTCAAATCGCTATGGGAGGGCTAGGCAAATTAGAATGTAATTTAATTATTTAATTTATCTCTTCGAACGTGCATGCACGGCAAAAGTAAGTAAGTAAATAGTAAGTAAGTCCGTTTTTATATAGCGCAGCTACTCACCCTTACGGGTCTCAAGGCGCTGGGCGCTGGGGGCCGGAGTGGAAATTAAGTGAGCTATTGCCCAGAGTCACATGGTGCTGAGCTGAGCTGCCGCCGGAGCCGGGGATCGAACCGTGAGCCCTGTGCTACGAAGTCAGCTGCCCTGGCCGCTGCACCACACCTCTCAAAACATGTTTTTCAATTTCCCCAGCAATATGGGAACATATGTTAGAAATAAGCATTTTGCCCAAATTCCTTTTTTTGTGTGATTGTTTTTAAACTTGCCACGAAAGCCCTAAAAGGGGTCGGACTCACTGTGCAGTTGGGGATATTGCACAAACATGTGCATCCATGTTTGTGCATCCATTAGCTGTTAGCACTTTGAACCAAGACCAATTTACTATGCCAATGCTCTTTATTGATGGTTGTAAAAGACAATTGCAACACACAAGCAGTGCGTGCTGCGCTCTTATGTTTTTTGGCAGCACCAAGTCTATTTGTAGACGTCCAGAACAAAATGTAAAGCATTCAAACCAGCCTCTTCATCTGCGCATCATTAAACAAGGTGAGCACCGGTGGGTGGACGTCAAGCTTCAGTAACCTTAACCAGCCCGGCTCAAGAGTAGGCCGGCTGGAAGCACACAGCACAGAGCTCAGGTCATGAACAGAGCAGGGCGTTCGGGCCCGTGACGCACCGGCCGAGGCCAGTTCCGCCACAGGCTGCGCACAGCCAGATTGGATCACGGGGAGCGGTGTGCTGCTGTTCGTGGTCACCATTTGGCGGCCTTTGTGCAGCAGGAGTGAAGTATTAACTCCGTGTGCCAGTGACTTATCACTGAACTTTAATGAATTCACCGGGTAGCCGTAAGCAGCTAAAAGGATGAAGTTAATGCAATTTTAATACACACAAGCCATTTTCAACTGTAATCCACTCAGCTATAATGGGATCACGCAAACGTCATTAAAATGCTAGTTATTAAGACACAAAGGTGGTCTATGGTGTAAACGATAATGACACAGTGGTTTCCAACAATGATAAAAAATTATTGGTCAAATAGTGCAAGAAAACAGACAAAAATAATTAAACGAATCACGTTTATGTGATATGGATATATAAATAGTCAAAAATAATGCTGGGCAGCACATTATTTGAACGTGCGTTAGTGACTTGGTATTTTTCATGCAGGTACTCACGACTGAAGAACCCCAATCTTCAGAGTGTTGAGGCCACATTCCTTAGCACCCCTCTATTCACACAAGTGGAATAGTATCTTACTACCGCTTTCCAATGAAGGTTTCCACTCACACTGGTAACCAGCATTGGCAAAGCCAATAGGTCTCGCCCATGCAAGACCTATTGGCTTCGTCATATGTTTTGAGGTTCCAGCAGATTTATCATCTCAGAAGGACTTGCAAAGCAGTAACTGTGCAGAGGGTAATGTTTTGTGAAGGTATGTACTACTGGCCACATGGTCGCCTGACAGATATTTTCATAGCACAGACGTAGCTATCTTGACCCTTATGGAACGCAGCCATATACATCTGGATGGATGACTCTTTACCACTTCATAATAAAGATCAATATAACGCACAACCTATCCAGATGTTGTTGGCTTCCGTAAACCCCTCTCCTTATTAGTGCCCGTGAAGTCCATGAACTGCTGCACATCAACCATGTACTGATTCCATTTCTTTATGTAAATCCAGATAACTCTCATAAGATGCAATGCCTCTTCCAATTCAGATGGATGATGGAAAACTATGCAGTGCTGCCTTATGGGAAACATGACAGTGCCTGCACCTCACCCACTCTTAAGGCCAAAGAAAATCACCTTCAAAGGGAGGAACATCACTGAAAAGCAATGAAAAAGTACAAAGGGAAAAAAGAACAACATCGGAAAGGCTAGAACCAGATTAAAGACCCATTCCAGAGAAAAGCACTTTGTAGCAGGAAAGGAATTTTGCAGTGCTTTTAGTAAACTGGACACCACTGGATTTTTGGAAACATCAAGCATATTCCAGAGTGCATGTGAAAGCAGAAAATGCTGTGAGATGTGCTGTGAGAAGTACTTTGAGCATTCCTATACTGAGTCCCTCTTTGGCTATAAAGTTAGAGAAAAATACAACATTGCAGGCAGGTCTGCCAAAAGCAGACGTTTTTCATTTGCACGGTACCAATTTATACAACACTTAATTTCTCACACCTCTACTTTATACTCTGTAAGAAGTATTGTCTCAGCATTTGCCTCTCAATGTACATGGTGTGTGACAAGTAGCAGGGGCACATGAGACAGACTGGAATGAGAGGAAGAATTGGTTAGCACCCTACGTCAATTACAGAGGTACACCTGTAGTATAGGCAGTGGCGTAGCAAGGAGCGGTCCGCCCCATGCGGCACGAGTTTTGGGGGCAGCGACCTCCTCTCCTTTACCACGATTTTCAACTGAGAAAAGTAAGACCTCTGCCACTAGGTACAGGTCTGCCTGAGCGATAAGAAAGCCAGATGGATTCTGCTTATGAATTGTCATCTTGGAGGAAATCCCAGTCCCCTAGCAGTGATTTACGTCCTGCACACAAGATAAGAAATCTCTGGGACACATGCTCTGCATGCCATTTTAGGCTTCGCCACTGATCCTTTAGTGATGAATGGGCATAAAGGTAATTCGGGTGAGCAGTTTGGAGGATGGCTGTTTCACCCTCCGACAGTTTGGGCATGGATTCAAGACACAAAGCTAGTAGATGCTTGGAGGAGTAAACTCCAGATACAGGCTACTTCAATTACTCTGCAACCCTCAAAATGTCATTTGAATGGACTATTACTGGACAGCAGAATGGTGGTATTAATAAATGAGATAGAGCTGACCTTGACAATAGGCCAGTCCAATTCTCTTTTAATAAAAGGTACAAGGGGATTTTGGTGGGCAAAAGACTCGCTACTGAAGCTCGTACTGTCAAGGACAATACTGGACAACAAATCCGAGACTAACCCCAGAACAAAGAAAGGTCTGTATGTTGGGATTGTAGGAAAGTAGGATCTGCTTCCATAGTTACCCCCACTTTTTGCCTGGTGCTAAGCTGTATTTGACTAGTCTGACTGGGATCCTGCTAATCAGGACCCCAGTCTATCTGCTTTCTCCCTAAATTGTGTTGTTCAGTACTTGGGTACATCCCAGATTGGATACTGGGGTACCCTTATAAGCCCCTAGTATATGGTACTAAGGTACCCAGGGCATAGGTACCCCAGAGGTCTCCCATGGGCTGAAGCATGTATTATGCCACCCATGAGAGACCATTCAAAATAGAACTACAGGCCTGCCATTGCAGCCTGTGTAAGTTGGTGCTAGCACCACTTACTAAAGATATAGGTTTCCTATATCTAGGGTCACTGCACTTAAAACGTATAAGTCACCCCTATAGCAGGCCTTTGCAATCCTGAAAGCAGGGTGCTGGGTTCTAAGTGAGAGTGTGCCCCTGCATGAGCAGGACACCCCTGCAGCCTACGGAGTCCATTCTCCCGGGTTGTCAGTGAAGCAGCCACATACTATATAGAGGGGCACCGCATAATTATGCGATGACCATCTTGAAAACGGCTGCAACGAATCCTATCATGTTTGGTATCAAACATGTTGGAATCATACCTCCCACACCGTAAACGGTGTGGGAGGTATGATTCCAAGCACTGGAAGAGCCTTCCGTTAGGCTCTCAGTGTTCCCTGTACCAGCCTTCTTGACCTTGACAGCACAAAATAGTTGCTGCCGACTAGAGACACGATTCTGCCCTCCAGCTGCTGAGCCAAGCTCGAGCAGGGGAAGGCAGAACAATAGGCATACTGTCACAGGGAGGTGTGACCATGTTCCAGACAGGATTTAGTGTATTGTGATGGGGTGGGTGCGCTTGCCAGTGCACTCAGTCTTCATGAGGGGCACATTTGGTGTCCCTGTGCATAGTCCAGTTCAAACCAGTCCTGGGAGCCGTTGGTTCCCGCTCTGGCGCGAAACTGGACAAAGGACATGGGAGTAACCGCCCCCCTGTCCAGACCCTCCCCTGGGAGGGTCCCCCAAATCTTTCCAACCCTTTCCCTAGGGTACTTAAGGGCTTACCTGGGTGTAGGTCCCTAGATTCGTCATGGGATAAGATTCAGAATTGAAACCACTGCCCTTCTACCGTCTGGGCACTCTGGACTTCGCTGGACTTCGTTTGGGCTGACTTCGTCTCCCTTCCAGTCTGCTGCATCGTCAGTGCCTGTGTATCATACAGGAACCTTCCAAGGCCTATGAAGCATCTAAGACACTAGAAAAAATCTCCCTTGGAGTGAAGGAGTCACTGCCCTGCATTCGCAAACACAGCAACTAAGTCGATCAGTCTGCTGATCCTGAGCTCCTCCGGACTCCAAAGGCTCTGCAACAAAGGTGGTGGTTTTCCACAGCTCCCGAGGCCTGCCCTGCCCTCTCACCAAGTTTGAGGCCAGTATCCCTCGTGGGAGTTGCAATAACCAAACCCCTGTGCACCGCATCAACGTGCAATTGCAAAGGCTTGTTGACTTCTCTCCAAGAAGATCTTCGGGCTCCAAGAAGCCCCAACCTCGAGCACCTCCAGTGACCAGAATCTTCAGCCACACCGCATTGTGTGCATCGTGGCCAGCATCTTTTGGGGAGCTGCCCGAGTTCCTCTCACGACTCCAGTGCCTCCGGCCTGTGGGTCCACTTGAGGGTCACCGTTGGTTCTTTTGGGCTCCCCTGATTGCTCGGGGCCTGCCCTGACTCCCCTGCTCTTGGTGAGTCCCATGGACCTTGCTGCTCCCGATGTTGCTCCTTCTTCGATTCCTGCGTTGGTTGCATTTGCCAAGGCTTGTTGGTGCTCCCGCCGCACACCGACCCCTCAGCACTCGACATCCTTTGTGGGACAGCTCGTGCACGGCTCCTGGTCCTCCTCAGCGTCGCCTGGTCCTCACAGCTGCAGAGTCAAGGTCATCGTCATCCATCCTGCAACACCCGACATCGGAGGGCATTCGTCTTCCAAGTCTCCTGGTCACTCCTGAGTGACTTAGACTTTGTCCCCTCTGCTTGCAGGTATCTCTCATCTAGAATCCACCTTTGGATTCTACCGGACACTTTCTCCTTCTGCAACAGCGGCACTTTCCTGAAGTCCTCCATTGGGTTCGACGGCGGTTTCCGACACAAATTCACACATATGCACCCGGCTTCCCTGGTGTAGGTAACGTGGGTACTAGGGTATCCACGGGTGGGGTGGCTCTCCAACCTTCTGTCTTCCACTGGGTTTCTTCATGGTCCACTGGGAAGGGTCCTTGATCTTTAAAAATCCAACCGCGACTTACACGTAGAGTTGTACGGAGCACGCGGTCGTGTTCCCACACTGCACACGCTCTCCGTGGGGTCCCTATCTACTCACCTTGGGTGGTTCCTTGGGGTCCCAGCACTTCTATGTCCTCTCAACCTTGTCTTGACCCGAGTCGTGGTTTTTATACCACTTTCTTAGTATATGGTTTGCCCCCCCTCCCCCCGGGGTCACTGTGTATTTCGTGCTATTTACGGTGTTTCTTTGGTAAAGTATTGTGTGCATTGTGCATATCTCCGGGTAGGAGATATTTCTATGTGGTAGAGAGTATATTACAATAAATATATATTTTTATAAATACCTTTTGTGGTTCTTTTTCACTTAATCTATACTAGAAGATTGCATTCTGGTAAAACAAGCTACTTTACACTCTTTCTGGACTAAGCCTGAAGGCTGCTCTCCACAGCTACCACTTAGAGAGCTTTCTAAGACCTCTTAAATCACCATAAGGGTTGTCTGGACTGGTGCAAGGTGTCCACTTACATAAGTGTACATCATATACCAGGCCAGCTTCTCACAGGGATGCACTGGAAGCAGTTGATAGGGGATGGTTTATAGCTGAATCACTAGACTGAGAAGGATTAGGGAAGATGTGCACAATAAATTGAAGGTCAGGCAGAAAGTGCTGCAGACCAAAATCACCATCAGATCACTAGATGGCGCTAGGTGTGCAAGTAGTCGGGGAAGCAAGATGGCAGCAGGCTAGGCTGCTGTAACAGCTCAATGGTGTGATCCTGTGAGCCCCCCCACACCTCCCCAAGAGCATGCATTAACTACCATCGATAATGCCCCGAGAATGATTCTATCAATGCTGAACCTGCTGCTTAAAATCACAGATAAGATTAAGCATGGTGCCTATATCTTAGAAGAAGACCTACAACAAGAAGTAGCCCTTACCTGTTGGCGGATCTGGCAATCGCTGAGCCATGCTTGTGATACTGGCTGCGAGCGGGCACGAAGAGAAATGAAGCCGAAAGGGGCTCCGCTGGCAACACGGGCAAAAACTGCTAAAAATCATATAGCGGAGAGCCCAATTTCGAGAAACACTGCTGTAACGCCTGGGAACCCCCGGTCAGCGGATAATGGGGGCATGACAGATTGAGGTGAAGGAGTGACTCGAGCGCTTGGACGGCGGGGTCAGAATCCGACCCGGAAGGATCTTCCAGGGAAAATGACACCCCAGCAGCGCCCGGCCGGCGCGACTATTGCGGAGATGTTCGCCGGATCGAAGGGCTATGGGAAACAACCGGAGCCGATGCAGACACAGACGCCGGTACCAACGGCTGAAACGTTGGAGAATGTCGTGACAGGGGCGGCAGAAGGTGACACAGCCCAACAAGGCTCCGGAGACTTTCTAGCGTCCGAATCTGGGCAGGTAACGGAAGAGATGGGGGGGGGGGGAGGGGGATGTTTTGATACTGCCTACTGCACCCGAGACACTTGATATTTCCGAGGTTCCAAATGTTACTAACCCCGCAAACTTTGACCTAGCGGAGGATGCGGAGACTGCTCTGGCTTGGGGTGATCAGGCAGAGGAAAATATGGTAGATACTAATGCTAATGATAAGAGTGGGCAAGATGGAAGAGATTTTGCGCAGCAAATAGAGGTCATGCCAACCCAGCACAATGATAGCACAGTCCACATAATTCAGACAGAGAGTCAGACGAGTCAAAACGTGAAGCGAACATCCAATAAAGATAAGGATTCGGAAAACTCTATGCGCGGAAAGAAAACACAACGCATTGGTACTATGGGTGGCGGCTTATTACACGCACAGGCTAAACAACTCGTACCAAAAAAAGCCCAGCTGGGAAAAGAAACAGACTTAGAAACAACGGATTATTTTTATTCATTATCGGAAGACACCGAATCAAGAGTAGGATCGGCATCCTCGACAAGTGGTAGCGAGGAAGAGGAGGAAAGTGAAAGCCCCCATGACACTAGTGGGAGAGATTCCGCTGCGACTCTACGAAGGGCAAAGAAAGTAGCGACACAGTTAGTCCGAACTAAGCAGGGGGAGCAAGATCTTAACTGGGATTATTCACCCTCTAGCTTGCTAGTGGGAGATATAACTAAGTCTCCCTTTAATACGGAACTGGTGCCCTCAGCAACGTTGGACGCAATTTTACAATCAGTCATGGCCCACCGCGAGGAGGCTAGACAAGATAGCAGGCGCTCTCAAGCCGCTATTCGTAAAGTCCAAGGCTCAGTTCGCAAAATCGCCAAAACATGCAGTGAAATTTCGGATCGTCTAACTGATCTTGAAACAAGAACTGGTATTATGGAGACCGAAATGGTATCAACACAGCTGCAAACTACATCACATGAAGCTAGACTCATAGACGTGCAGTGGAAACTTGAAGAGCAAGAAAACCGACAACGAAGAAACAATCTGCGTTTCTTGGGCATCCCTGAAAATAAAGGGGGTACGGATATCCGACGCTATATGGTTGATCTTCTAGCCAAGTCATTTCCCGAGGTCGAAGGTTGGAATTGGGCCCAAGAAATCCAACGAGCACACCGGCTCCCTTTGGTGATGAAACAGCAAACAGGTGCAGACACCAGACCTCGAGCAGTCCTTGTGTTTTTTGGCAATTATCTCCTTCGTCAGATTATCTTCGAGAAAGCCAGAGCTGATCGTAAATGTCGGCTGGATGATGTTGAGTTTTTCACAAGACCTGACTTCTGTCATGTGACGGTCGAAAGGCGCTGGAGGTTACGTCAGATGATAAACTCTTTTCAGGAAAGGGGGGCCCAGGCTTACCTCTTGAACCCAGCAAAACTAAAAGTTATAATTGGGGATAGTGCTCGCTACTTCACGTCAGAAATTAAAGCGAAAGAGTTTTTGGATGAACTAAACAAGAAAGGCTAAGAAGGTTGAATCTATATAGGCTTCTGAAACTGACTATGAGATTATGAGACTGATAGGGATTTCCTTTCTCTTCCCTTTCTCTTTCCTTTAGCTATTGCCGAAGTTGGTAAATTTTGCTTGGTTTTTTATTATTTAGTTCGCACTGGTATTGGTGGGCAGTAGGGTGGTGGATGCTATACGGCATAGGAGTGTGGGGTAAAGTATATTTGTTATATTAATAAGGGAAGTATGGTCACTTTTGGATGTACTAAGGGGGAAAAAAATGGGGAGGAAAGAAAAATGGGAGGGGACACACGGATCATACTAAGAGCTGTACCATCCGATCTAGACCATTGGTCTAGCAGCTTTCAAGGATGGGGTGAAGGGTGGGAGAAGCGGGAGGGGGGTCAGGGGAGGTGGGGGGAAGGTTGGGTGGGCTGGGACTGCGAGTAAGGGGAAGAAAAGCCGGCTTTGGTGCATCAAAATGAGGGGATTCAGCAATGAAGAAAACGAAGGAAAGGAAAGAATGGATAAAAAATGGAAAGGTAGGCTAAGCAGATGGCTCACGTTAGGAGAAGGGTATGGATAAATTACGGATTTGTTCAGTTAATGTGGCAGGCTTGAATGACAGAATAAAAAGAGCTAAGATATTCGAGATCTTGCGCTTTATTAATCCTGAAATTATTTGTCTACAGGAGACCCATATCCCATGGAATAATAGGGGTGTCCTTCAGATAACAGGATACGACCTGGTAGTTTGCTCCACACAGACCTCCATGATTAGGGGAGTAGCGATCTTTATCAAACGGCAAGCGGCAATTACCAAACGTACTCTGGCGGATAAATGGGGTCGATGGGCAATTGTTACTTTAAATACAGGGATGACGGTTGTGGTAATAAATGCTTCAATTCAGGACGATCCCGAGATCTGGGAAGAGTTAGAGATGGAGCTGGCTGCATGGCCAACACCCCTAATATGTGGAGACTTTAATATCCATTTTGGGATCTCAAGTGAGACTGGGTTGAAGTATAAGGGGAGAAAACCCCAGGTTAACCGGGCTATAAATAACTTTAAATCCAGCCATGGTCTGGTAGATGTCTGGGCAGCCAAGCACAAATTGGATCCCGGGTATACATATTTTTCATGCCCCCATCAAAAGTATGTTCGTCTAGATTATTTTTTGGTTTCAGCAAGTATTTTAGGGGTGGTTGAGATAAAGATACCTCAAATTTTTTCAGATCACAACCCACTTTTACTAGAAATAACGGGTCAAGGCTCAGAAAGGGAATTCCGATCATGGTCTTTTGATAGGAAATTGTTAGTAGACGAGGATTTTATTACATATATTAAAAATTGGTCTAGAGAATTTTTTGAAATTAATCGATATAGTGCTTCTCGCACGATTGTGTGGGATACATATAAAGGGTGTTTAAGGGGGGAAATAATAAGCTATGTAGGCCAGCAACGGAAGCTGAGGAGGAGTCAAATTACTTCCCGTATGACCCGGCTGGCTCAGCTAGAGACAGAACACATCAAGCTGCTACATTTGGGAGAAACAGATAGATTAACTGTGGTTAAAGATCAGGTAATTATTATTAAAACAGAGCTAAATAGCTTTTTCCAGATACAAGTTGCGCAGGCGTATCAAGCACATCGCAGAGAGCTATACAAGTATGGCGAAAAGACAGGAAGGTTTTTGGCCCTTAGGACTAGACAAAAGGTCTCTCGTAATAATATAACGGAAATTAAAAATGCTGAGGGGGGTTGGAAACAAATTCTGATAAAATAATGGGGGTTTTTGAACAGTTCTATAATAACCTGTATCAGGCGGACCCTAGCTATAATCAACTAGATCCCATAGAGGAGTACCCGCAGCTTAGCAGATTAGATCCCGCTATATGTTCCGAGTTGGAAAAAGAGTTCACGCTGGAAGAAACCGTGTCGGCCTTAAACTCCCTCTCTTCCGGGAAGGCCGCAGGCCCAGACAAAATACCAGTAGAGGTATAAAAAATACTCCAAGCCGATCTGGCTATATTACTCCATGATCTGTTTTTAGATGTTCAATATCGAGGACTTCCTCCCAAATCTTGGCAGGAAACTGACATAATAATATTTCATAAAAAGGGGAAACCAAGTCACTGCCTGGTTCGTACCGCCCCATTTCACTGATAAACTCAGATGCGAAGGTGTATTCTAAAATTTTAGCGACTCGGCTTCAGAGGGTCATAGCCAGTCTGGTTTCGCCATGGCAACATGGCTGTGTCCCGGCAGAGGAACTACGGACCATATACGACGGGTGGTTTCTCTGCGGGATATAGCAGAGACTAGAGGAGATAGACTGGCTGTGATCCTCTTGGACGCCGAGAAAGCCTTCGACAGAGTGACATGGCAATATTTGTGGGGAGCCTGAGTGGAGAGAGGATTCGGCCCCAAAATAATTACTGCTATTCAGGCGATGTATCATGAACCTTATGCAAGACTACAGGTGATGGGGAAGACATCAGACCCAATAGTGGTGGCAAGAGACACTAGATAAGGATGTCCGTGCTCCCCTATTCTTTTCGCCATATATCTTGATCCGTTTATCAATCCGATAATTCACAATTCGACGATTGAACCTTTTAAAACAAATGGCTATGAGACAAAGGTACTCGCCTACGCGGACGATATCGCGGTGGTCACACCAAACCCAATAACGGCAATAGTAGAACTTGAGAGCATGGCGGAAAAATTTTGGAGCAGGTCAGGCTACTGCCTGAACAAGGGAAAGACCCAGATAATTAGTACAGAACAATGCAATTTAAGGGATCAGCGACGGACAGAATCAGCAACATATCTAGGGGTAAAGATAGGTCCGGACCTAGATATACTATGGGCAAATAATCTTGATTTAGTGTTGGACGAGGTTACCTCAGAGCTCCGACGGTTGGATAAGCTGCACTTATCAATAGTGGGGAGAGTAAATGTTTTAAAAATGAAGATTTTTCCCAGAATGTTATACCTATTCCGCTCCATCCCCTTAGAACTACCTGGCAATGCATTCCAGAGCATGAACTCTATTTTTTCAAACTTTATATGGTGTTATCAAAAAACTCGTTGTGCTTTAAAATCGCTAACCCTTCCGCGAGAGAGAGGTGGTTGGGCTGCACCAAATTTACTTTTTTACTATTGGGCAGTTTGTCTGCAACAAATGGGTATTTTGCTTGGGGCAGATGCTCTACACGGGAGGACGGCTTACCATCGATATATCATCTGGCGATTGGGAGGGAAGCAACAGGACTTTTTTGAAGACAAATCGAGCCCAGTTCCTATAAAAAGGTTCGCTTTAAGTGTGTGAAAGCAGCTAGAAGGGTATGAGTTAGAATAAGTTCAATTATGAAAATCCTAAATGTAGTAGATATACCCCTTATGGGGTTCTTCGTTCTTTCCTCCGGAAATATCGGATGTTATGTCTAGAACTTGGGCACAGGCTGGTATACATCAGGTGGCAAGCTTAATCAATGATAATTTGGAAATACTATCATTCCCGGAATTAGCTCAAAAATTTGGAATTAATAGCAGATCGTATTTTAAATATATCCAAATAAGGGGATGGTTAAAAAATGTAGCTGTAAAACGGGACAACTTTCGATTAATACCCCTAATGGATAAGGTGTATTGGGGGGGATGGGCGGATTGGGGATTATTACAATATGCTGATGGAAACATTACCTGATGATTTATGTAAAACTGAGACGAAATGGGCATCAAAAATTAGGGATAATGATATAGACTTCGATATGTCATTAGAATTAGGGAAAAATATCTTTTTGGCAGCAAACCTTAAAGCACAACATTATAAAACCCTATTCAATTTATATTATACACCAGCCAAACCTTTTAGCTGGGGGAAACGAGAATCTGATCAATGCCCTAGATGTCAGCATAGCCCAGCCGATACTATACATATGTTTTACGCATGTAAATCTTTGAATTTATTGAAAAAGGGAATAGAGAAATTCTGGGAAAATTCAATTAATCATGCAATTAATATTAGCGCGCCACTGATGTTATTTGGATACGATAGCCGAATGGGACTATCATCAGCACACCAGGATTTTGTGTTTGTTACAATTGCGGTAGCAAGATTATTAATTGTTACTGCATGGAAGGATTCGGAACCCCCAGTATTTACAGCTTGGCTGTATCGCTTATTGAGCATATATACTCTTGAAATGGCACTTTATAAAAACAAGGGCCACCGAGCTAGAGTGAAAGGGGTAAGATCTGGGCACCGATGTCAGACTGGCTTGAAGGAAATCAAGGGGAGCCGACAAGCGTGATAGGAATGGGTTAATTAATGCTTGCTGATTTTTGTTTTGTACTTCTTCATTTTTTCTTTTTTTCCTTTGCAGTGACTTGTGAGAATCTCAAGAGCACATTGTAATATAATCTATGAATTTAGGAAATGTAAATATCCTTTCTTTATGTTGTTTAAGATGTACCTGACGGCATAAAAGTTAAAAATAAAAATAAAAAAATGAAAATCAGATCACCAAAGAAATGGCAGAAGGTCTTGGGTATAAGAGGCCAGATAAGATCACTTGAACAAAACAACATTAGCTAGACCACCATTGGTGGTGGTATTGGTGGTGGTGGTGGTATTGGCGGTGGTGGTATGGGCGGTGGTGGTATGGGCGGTGGTGGTGGTGTTAATAAGGCTCGCAAACTCTTAGCTATGAAACCATGGTTCCTACAAGTTCCCACGCACTAGGAGTGAAAGACAATCCTAGTGCAACACGTCACTAAGGTAGACAAGCATTTGCAATGCAATAGGTCTCGCTTTCATGCGAGTTTGAGCTATTGGCATTGTAAATGACAATGCCTTTTATTTATGTTTTGGGTTTTAAAACATAAATAAAAGGCATTGTCATTTACAAAAATAATAGCTTAAACTCTCGTAAACGCGAAACCTATTGCATTGCAATAAAGGGCCTACTCGACCGCTTGTTAGATTGTAAATATCAGAGGATAAGACCAGCCTGCGACGTCTTCAAAGTAGTGCTAAATAGTGCAGTGAAGATGTGTAAGTGTTGTAAATTACACAGACACAAAGTGTGAAGTGAGAGTTACATATGATCCGAGCTATAAACACTAACAAAGCGCTCCAACACCTTTCGCTCTGTGATTACACTGTCGCGGCTCAGGAGGAAGAGCGGGAGGGGGGCTATTTCCTGCCCTCTCTGTGATTTGAGTGTGCAGTGTGACACTGCGTAATGTCATTGCCATCTTTGGCCTAATAAAAAACACTCCAGCTGTAGTAGGGCCATGGCTTCACCTCCTGGTGCAGGGCGGGCTCTGCTTTATGGCAGGCATGGAGGGAGGGATGGTCTCGGCTCCGGCCTTGTACAGTGCCCCTGCTATTACTAGTGAGCAAGAGGCGCCGAGGTGGTGGTATTGGTGGTGGTAGTGGTATTGGTGGTGGTGGTGGTATTGGTGGTGGGGTTATTGGCATCGGTGGTGGTGGTATTGGTGGCATCGGTGGTGGTGCTATTGGTGGTGGTATTGGTGGTGGTGGTATTGGTGGTGGCGGTATTGGTGGTGGTGTATTGGTGGTGGTATTGGCGGTGGGGTATTGGTGGTTGTGGTGGTAGTGGTATTGGTATTGGTGGTGGGGTTATTGACATCGGTGGTGGTGGTATTGGTGGCATCAGTGGTGGTGGTATTGGTGGTGGTATTGGTGGTGGCGGTATTGGTTGTGTTGGTGTATTGGTGGTGGTGTATTGGTGGTATTGGTGGTGGTATTGGCGGTGGGGTATTGGTGGTTGTGGTGGTATTGGTGGTGGTATTGGGGGTGGTGGTATTGGGGGTGGTGGTATTGGTGGTGGTGATATTGGTGGTATTAGTGGTTGTGGTATTAGTGGTTGTGGTATTGGTGGTGGTGGTGGTATTGGTGGTGGTATTGGTGGTGGTGGTATTGGTAGTGGTATTGGTGGTGGTAGTGGTGGTGGTGGTGGTAGTGGTGGTGGTGGTATTGGTAGTGGTGGTGGTATTGGTATTGGCGGTGGTGGCATTGGTGGTGGTATTGGTGGTGGTGGTGGTATTGGTGGTGGTGGTATTGGCGGTGGTGGTATGGGCGGTGGTGGTATGGGCGGTGGTGGTGGTATTGGTGGTGGTGTTAATAAAACATGCTTTTGAAAACAACCCATCAGGTGGCTTTAGTACAGATGACATGTAACACAGATGTGCTGTTGTCAGCTTCAGCCCATTAGCACAGGATTATGTACTACCTGGAATTCACATGACTTAATTTGCTAATCATTTCTAAATCCATTTACTTGGGGGGTTGAAACAGACACGAGATAATGCCGGGTTAAAGTTATTGCCCGTGTTACGGGGGCGGCCGTGCTGCTTAAAACACACACAAGAGGTTTCAGTTGAAGCAGCCATTGTCCGGCTTGCAGTAAGAGAAACTCAACAAAGTAAATAGTGCTTACAGACTAAATAACAGGTCCTGTGTAACAACTGAAGTAAAAGGGCCAGTCGCCATGGGAGGGTACAAAAGAAGACAAGGGCGTACTAAGGAGGGACTAACAAGCCTATTAACGAATCTGAAGGCAGCATTTACGAAAGACAATGACACAAGACAATGAAAAATATGTGAGGAGAGTGGGCGCGGCTTCTCTCCCATACTCTACTACAGCAGTTTCGCAGAGCGAGCAGCGCATGCGCGCTGCTGCTAGGCCTCGACCAAAAAAACGATACCAATTTCACCATTTCTACCAAGAATTGTAAAAGGGAGCCCAGACATTGTAAAGCAAAATAACTACACCAATAGAAAACATTTTGCTAATTAAAAACTACCGGAACAAGCTTTATGACTAGATGAATCCTTTGTGAAAAAGGTCAGATGTCAATCCCGCAATGAGACACAACATTGTGCCCGCGATCGTGGAGCCAGGAAATAACATAAAACAGTAGTAGTTATCCAGATCCATACATTTTTAACAAAGTATTATTTATGCCCCTTTAACGCCTATATCAGTTGGCTTTCATGACAAGGAGAAACTCAGAAGACAATACTAAAAAAACAAACCTCCAACATAATACTGATGTTGCCAAACACAACAAACTGGAATTTTTAATCTACTTGCTCAACACTGAAAATGCCTTTGGCAGGCTAGACTGGGCATTCTTGTCTTCAGCCCTGGGGAAAGAGAATCAGGCATAGCTTTCTAAACCTAGCCCTGGCACGGTATATAATCTAAACAGCATTGGTTCAAGATAAATGGTTGATTGTCCCAATAGGTCCACAAAATGAAAGGCACGAAGCATTGATGTCTACCTCTTCTATTCACCATCTCCATCAAACCATTAGCACAGATAATTAGAGCACACAAAGACATAGGGATCAAACTGGTACAGGCTAACAACGTACTGTAAGCTCACTATTGGTACCATAATTTTACCAACTATTTTAAATTTTTAATTAAATATTTAATGTTTTAGCCACTTTATGTTGCCAGGAAGTGCTGAAAACAGCACTGTTTAGTTTGCCTGGATATATGATTTTCCACTTCTCTCTTACTTTTTCTTTTATTCATTCATCACGTTTTGTCCTCTGTAATTATGTGTTTTCTTTAAACCTTAGTTTTTCTTTCTAGTCTCATTTCCTGAAAGAATTACACCAGGATATGTCCAGATTCAAAATTACTATGCAAGATCAAAAGCACGAGCCAGGCAAATTAAAGGATCTGTTGAAACAAGTCCCTGAAAGACACAAATCAAACACGTCCTGTGGGTTCACCAGACACCCTCCATCCAGAATGTATATGAGCTAATTATCCAAATTTCATTATACAACTAGCAAAAGAACCTCTAAGATCAGATCACAGAAATCTTCAATCTCCCGGGATGGGACAGTTGCAAACACCAACATGGCGGTCTTGCCAAGGGTCCCCTATCTCGTTCAAACACTCACTATCCGACTGAAAGAAACCCTAGGAAAAATGCAACCATGTTCATTGAGCGGGAATACAGAGCATGATGCACTCCAGGGGCAGATATAAGGGGTTCCAGACTTTTCAAAACATTATCAAGCAGTTTAACTACATTATCTTCTGGACTGAACAAGGAGATAAACAGGGGAGCTGGGGTGCTTCGTAGACCACACCCTAACAGGCAGACCACTTTGGGAGGTATCTTGGATTCAAAAGAAGCAAAAAATGGAAGAGATATATATATATAAATATATCTCCAGTCACTAGTCCAACCCTACAGATATGGAACATAATACGGGAGAGGTTTAAACCATTTTTCAGCAATGTAACATTTTATGATGAGAAAAATAGAAAAGCCTAGGAAATATGCTGCACGAACGTAGGGGAAGAATTTAAAAGAGTGCTTTGCGAATACTGAATATGAAAATCACATGTACAAAAACTTTAAGGGATACACAGTCATAATTCCAATGCTAGCCCCTTTTCTTAGTTCCTAATTGCTATAAGGTTAATACATATGATCATTTAACAGAACTTGACCAAATTACCTCCGCCACCCACTGGATCTGGTACTCACTAATGGTACCATAATTTTACCAACTATTTTAAACGTTTCATTAAATATTTAATGTACTAGCCAATTTTTGATGCCAGGAAGTTCTGAAAACATCATTGTTTAATGTAGGGAGCTGGCTTTATATATACTATACCAAAATGAGGTATAGTGTGCACAGAGTCCAGGGAGTCCACAGAGGTATAGAGGAGGCTAAATTAGGTAAGTACTAACAGCTCTCTTTGTGGTAGTGTGGGCGAGCAGTTAGGATTATCCAGAGGGTGTGTTAAGCATTTATTGTGTTCACTCAATCAAGACTGATGGCTCACACTCAGAGACAGATTCCAGACCAGGCAAGTATAACAAGCATTTTCAATGCAATAGGTCTCACATTTGCAAGAGTTTAAGCTATTGGCATTGTAAATGACAATGCCTTTAATTTACGTGTTTTTAAAACTAACACACATATAAAAGGCATTGTTATTTATAATGACAATAGCTCAAACTCTCGCAAATGTGAGACCACTTTAATGGTGGCCGCGCCCCTTTCTTTAGATGCTGCTCGCCGTATTCAGGGTATAGTGAGCAGCGTCTACAGAAAGCTGCGCGGCCAACATTAAAGTGAAAGCGCGGTATGGGGCGCTTTCATTCAAAAATAAAAAATAAATAAAGGTTCTGTAGCGCGGCAGCTAAAGTTCACCCCTTCGCTGCTAGGCCTTCTCCCCCCCCCCCACCCCCACCCCCGTGCTAAGCCTTTTTTGGGGTAGTTCGCACTTAGGCCCCTGTAACTTTTTGTCCACATAAGGTATCCACGCCAAATTTGCATCCTTTCCTTCCAACATCACAGGAATTTTGGGGGAAAATGGGGAGAAAGTGCTGCAGAAGAAAGCGTCTGTTTTTTTCCCCTGCAAGTGGAACCAACAAAGGGTTTGTGGTGCTGAAATCACCATCTTCCCACCTTTCAGAGACAGGCAGACTTTTGTCAGAAAACCAAAATTGTTTACACAGTTTTGGCATTTTACTAGGACATAGCCTATTTTTGCTACTTTTTGTGCTTTCAACTTCCATCCAGTTAGTGGTAGAAATGGGTGTGAAAGCAATAATGGATCCAGGAAAGCTGCGAAAAGTTGCGGACAACGGCGGACACAGTGACCGCACTTCCTGCTAAGTTCCCTTTGTAATTAAGTCAACACTATGTCCAGATGAGTGTGCACACACAACTCCAGCACCTCCAGCACCTGCCGTCGTTGGGTGCCCGCTGCTGGGCAGAGAGAGAAACCAAAGAAGATTGGAGTGGTGCACTACTTCAGAGTAAAAACGGTCCTTCAATAAGTCATTTAGTCTCGTTATCTTTTCTCAGCAAATCCTTTATTTTTCATATGCATCCAACAGTAAAAAATATACCAGCCAACGCGTTTCGTTCATATACAACTAACTTCTTCAGGGCATCGAATGAAGTAATGAAGGTAGGGGGAAGGACAGTTCCAAATTTCCCCTGGTGGTCTGTGGAGAGCTAAGCACCAGCTCTATCCAAAATGTGAAGTCGTAGCAAAAGGTGTGACAGATCTGCACAAATTAATGTGTCTGCGTGGGCCTCCTTGATAAGGGCCAGCACTCGAACGATCTGAAAAAGCTGGATCCAGGAAAGCTATACATTTCTGAAAAGTAGACAAAATTCTGAATTCACAAAGGGGTCATTTGTGTAGATCCTTCAAGGTTTTTTTTATAGAAACTAACAGTTGAAATTAAGAAAAATTTAA
Source organism: Calotriton arnoldi (assembly GCA_963921515.1). Taxonomy (NCBI): domain Eukaryota; kingdom Metazoa; phylum Chordata; class Amphibia; order Caudata; family Salamandridae; genus Calotriton; species Calotriton arnoldi. The sequence continues at coordinate 272,448 of CAWUFW010014902.1, forward strand.
GAAGAGTTGAAAAAAACAGCCATTTGTGCCAACGTTTTCACCTGTAACTTCTTCTACTTATGACAGATGTTTGAAAGCATTATACAGTTACATCCGCCGGACCCTTCTGCTTGTGGGGATATATAGGACTTCTAGGTTTACCACGAACCCGAGGAACCCAGAGCCAATAACTGAGCGGCGTCTTGCAATGGTTTTTCATTGTGTACAGGGTATATTGCAATTCATTTGGTAAAATATAAAGAGTGAAATATAGGTATCAAAGACACCTATGTATTTCCGAAGTGGGAACAAAATATAGAGTTTAGAAACAGTAGCTATTTGCACATCTCCAAAATTGTGGATAACCATACTAGCATGTGAATTATAGGACATTTTTCAAAGTGACTTCTTTTTTACACATTGTCTTACATTTGGAAGGCAGAAATGCATCGAAAGTTAATAGGTACTAACAGTTGCTCTGCAATTCTGTGTTCCCCCAAGTCTCCCAATAAAAATGGTACCTCACTTGTGTGGGTAGGCCTAGTGCCCGCGACAGGAAACAGCCCAAAACGCAACGTATACACACCACATCTTTACAGTGAAAACAGACCGTTTTGTTTGCAAAGTGCCTAGCTGTGGATTTTGAACCCTAGCTCAGCCGGCACCTAGGGAAACCTAGCAAACCTATACATTTTTGAAAACTAGACACCCAGAGGAATCCAGGATGGGGTGACTGGAGTGGCTCTCACCAGGTTCTGTTACCCAGAATCCCTTGCAAACCTCAAACCTTGTAAACAAAAAAACAACAACACATTTTCCTCAAATTTCTGTGATGGAAAGTTCTGTAATCTGCGTGGATCCACAAAATTCCACCCAGCCTGCATTCCCCAAAGTCTTCTGATAAAAATGGCACCTCATTTGTGTGGGTAGGCCTAGTGACCGCAACAGGAAACGGCCCAAAATGCGACATGGACACACCACATTTTTACAGTGAAAACTGACCCTTTTTTTCAAAGTGCCTAGCTGTGGAATTTGATCCCTAGCTCAGCCGGAACCTATGGAAACCTAGCAAACCTATACTTTTTGAAAACTAGACACCCAGAGGAATCCAGGATGGGGTGACTTGAGTGGCTCTCACCAGGTTCTGTTACCCAGAATCCCTTGCAAACCTCAAACTTTGTGGGAAAAAAAAACCACATTATCCTCAAATTTCTGTGATGGAAAGTTCTGGAATCTCCGTGGATCCACAAAATTCCACCCACCCGGCATTCCCCAACGTCGTCCGATAAAAATGGTACTTACTTGTGGGGCAAGCTACAGATCTCTGGACTCCCCCGGGTGTCTTGTTTTCAGAAATGTCTGGGTTTGCTAGGTGTAGGAAGCTGCCTCTGTATATAATATACCAAAGTGAGGTATAGTGTGCACAGAGTCCAGTGGAACCTCAAAGGTAGGCAGAGGTAAAAGTAGATAGCACCTTACTCTCTATTTGTGGTAGTGTGGTCGAGCAGTAAGGCTGTATCAGAGGGTAGTGTTAAGCATTTGTTGTTCACACTCAATCAGCTAATGATATCACACACTCAAAGAATGAACTTCAGACCAACTGGTTTTGAATAAAAATATTCTTTTAGTGTTTTTATTTTCTAGAACAAGGCAAGCCTGGCACAGGTAAGCAATAAGTACTTTACAGTAGTAATGCAGTTTGTAAACAGTTTGATTTGCAATTGTAGATGCACTCTGATTTGGTTACAGTAGAGATACTAGTGATGCAATGCTTTTGATATACTGTACATATACTTTGTATTGGTTTTTTAGTAGAATGTTAAGTAGATTACTTTACAGATTACTTTTCTTACACAGTGCAGTATACCTGGATACTGCACTGGGACATTTCCTGTAAACAGGTAAGTAAAAGCGTTTTTGTTATTTAGTTATAGTTTTAAAGGGTTTCTTAGATTTTCCAAATTCACACTTCGAAACTTTTCACAGAAAAACAGTCAATGTTCTCCTATGGAGGAAAAGTAGGGTTATCGGTTCAAAGGTAAGTATTCGTTTGTGGGAGTTGGTATTCTGGGTGTAGACTCAGGGGTCCCCCAGGGTCAAGGATGCACTCTTGTTACACTCTCAGCGGCACCAGGGCGGCCGGGTGCAGAGTGTTGAGGCCCAATGTTATCCAATGGGGGATAGGGGGCCTCTGGTTGGTGGCTGCTGACGAGCAGGCCACTGGGTTGTGGGAGCAAAGCTCCTGAACTTAAACTCAGGGCAAATAGGGGATCTAGCCAGCACAAAAGGTGCACCCTCAGCGGCACTGGGGCGGCCGGGTGCAGAGTGCTGTTTTGGCATCGGGCGCCCTGTAGCTTGCAATGGGGAGTCTCCGGTTTGCAAACACACTGCAGTCTCGGGGAAGAAGGTCTTCTGGGTGCGACCACCACTTGGAGAGGTAAGCTGGGATGCTGGGGGTTGGTTAGGCACCGTCAGATGGGCCACCCAAGGCCGTGGGGCGTCGGGTGCTTTTTAGGGTAGGATCTTCTTACCAGCTCCTAGTCGCGGTTGGGGGGATCTTCCGGTTTGAGGCTGCAGGCGTCGGCTGGAGGCTTGAGGCAGGTCAGGGGTCGCCGGGTCTTGGGTCAGGATCGCCAGGGAGACCTCCTGTTGGTGTTGGGCCACTCGAACTCGGGCCATGGGCACCGGGTGCAGAGTGGTGCAGACTCGCGGACTTTGGCGGACCTAGAGTCTGTTGTTGAACAAATCCAGTGTTTACAGGAGACAGAGTCTTTTCTTTTGAAGGCAGGGCAGGTCCTCGGGGTTCTTGAGGCTACTGGCTGCAGGACACACCGGAGTTTCGCTTCTGAAGGTTCGAGGTGGGGACAGGCCGGTAGGGCTGGGGTCAAGTCAGTGGGCGTCCTCCTCTTGTTAGCTTCGGCATGGCTGTTCGGTCCTTCTTCTGGTTTCTTGTCTGAGGAAGCAAGGTTCAGAGGTGCCCCTACATACTAGATTTAGGGGCATTACAGGTAGGTAAAAAGGTTGGGGCCAATGGGTCCCTTCCATGGGGTGGGTACACCCCCTATTATGCCATCCTCCAGTGGGAGGGGGGCATATGCCTCACCCTGGTTGGCTGGGTCCCCCCATCTGCTAGATGGCGGGGACTGAGAGTTGTGCTTCACCTCGCCTCCCCCACCTGAGGGGTGGAGTTGGCAGAGGTGGGCACACCTCCCTTCCTCACTTGGTTTTCCCGCCGGTTCTCCCACCCAAAGTGGGGGTCAGAACCGGTGGGGACCAGTTGCTGAAGGCAGCAAAAGGCCTGGGGAAGCTCACAAAGGTGGCAAGCCTTTGAAGCCTCCCCTTCGTGGACCATGCCCATCCTGGGGGAGGAGGCTTGGCACCTCGTCCCAGGATGTGCATTGTTTCAGGCCCCCGAGAGCAGCAGGCTCTTGATCCAGGGGTCCAGAAACATGTCTGGTGGTGGCAGCTGAAAGCAGCCACTCAGCCTGGACACTAGTGGTAGGTCGTTTTTCAGGGGGGCATCTCTAAGATGCCCTCTGCGTGCATTTTTCATTAAATCCCACACTGGCATCAGTGTGGGTTTAGTGTGCTGAGAAGTTTGATAACAAACTTCTCAGTTTTCAGTGCAGCCATTATGGTACTTGGAGTTCGTAATGACAAACTCCCAGCACCATATACTCTTAATGGCAGCACTGCACTTACAATGTCTAAGAATGGACTTAGACACTGTAGGGGTACAGGACTCACGCACCTGTACCCTCACCACTGGTATAGTGCACCCAGCTAGAGGGGTGGCTGATCTATGCCAGCGCAGTGGGTTATAGGCATGGCACACAGGGATGTGCGCCATGTCGACTCTTCACTTTGTCCTCTAAGGGTGGCACAATAAGTGCTGCAGCCCTTAGGGGGTCTTCCCTGGTCACAGTGCCCTGGGTACCTGTGGTACCATTTACCAGGGACTGACCTGTGGCCAGAGATGCCAATTGGGTTTTGTTTTCAATGCAGTTTTAGGGAAAGAACATAGGCCCTGGGTACCTGATTGGCAGGAGCCCAGGGCAGACTCAGTCAAAGCACATCAGCAGTTCATCAAAAAGTGGGGGCAACCATGCAGAAAGAGGGCACTTTCCCACACAACCCCCCCCCCTCCCCAAACGAAAGAGGATGAGACTAACCTTTCCCTAGAGAGTCTTCATTTTCTAAGTGGAAGAACCTGGAAAGCCCATCTGCATTGGCATGGGCAGTCCCAGGTCTGTGTTCCACTACAAAGTCCATTCCCTATAGGGAGATGGACCACCTCAACAGTTTAGGATTTTCACCTTTCATCTGCATTAGCCATCTGAGAGGTCAGTGATCAGTTTGAACTAGGAAGTGAGTACCTAACAAGTATGGTCTCAGCTTCTTCAGGGACCATACCACAGCAAAGGCCTCCCTCTCAATGGCACTCCAAAGCTGCTCCCTGGGGAGAAGCCTTCTGCTTATAAAAGCAAAAGGTTGGTCTTGGCCTTCATCATTGGTCTGGGATAGAACCGCTCCTATCCCTAGCTCAGAGGCATCAGTCTGCACAATGAACTTCTTGGCATAGTCTGGAGCTTTGAGAATTGGTGCTGAGCACATTGCCTCTTTCAGGGTGTCAAAAGCCTTTTGACAGCTAACGGTCCAGTTTACCTTTTTGGGCATTTTCTTGGACGTACGTTCTGTGAGGGGAGCCACAATGGACCCATATCTCTTCACAAACCTCCTGTAGTACCCAGTCAAGCCAAGGGATGCCCTAACTTGGGTCTGGGTTGTTGGACCTGCCCAGTCCAGGATAGCCTGGATTTTGGGTTGTAAGGGTTGCACTTGGCCTCCACCAACAAGGTGGCCCAAGTATACCACAGTTCCCTGCCCTATCTGGCATTTGGATGCCTTGATAGTTAGGCCTGCAGTTTGCAGGGCTTTTAAAACCTTCCCAAGGTGGATCAGATGATCTTGCCAGGTGGAGCTAAAGACAGCAATATCATCTAGATAAGCTGCACTAAAGGATTCCAATCCAGCAAGGACTTGATTCACTAACCTTTAGAAGGTGGCAGGGGCATTCTTTAAACCAAAGGGCATAACAGTAAACTGATAATGCCCATCAGGTGTGGAGAATCCTGTCTTTTCTTTTGCTCCTGGTGCCATGCCAATTTGCCAGTACCCAGCAGTCATGTCAAAGGTACTTAGAAATTTGGCTGCCCCAATTTGTCTATCAACTCATCTGTTCTTGGAATAGGGTGAGCATCTGTCTTGGTGACAGAGTTGAACCCTCTATAGTCCACACAGAACCTCATTTCTCTCTAGGGAAAAGAGCTTTAACGGCGGACTGATGGTTCCGCAACTCCTGCCCGTTTCATTAAATTAGGAGTCCTGTGCACTGAGAGCCCGGCACCAGCCGTTGCGTGGTACCTCTGTGTCCCAGATTCTGAAAGTATGATTACGAGTGGACGTGCACCAGGTAAAAGAAGTCCAAGCAATATTGTAACATGTAAAGTCTTTATTTGAGTTAATATTTTCAGGTAATAATGACAACTTCAGCTCAACCAACGCGTTTCGTTCTCCTCGGAGAACTTCATCAGGGCTGAAAATCATATGTAAAAGGACAACAAATCAAAATACAAAAATAAAAGAACAGAAAGTAAATAACAATTCAACACCATAGGACAAAAAAGAGACACAGGACTTCGACAGGAATCACTAATGAACATGTAAATACACATAAATACACACCAAGCTTGAGACACTAAAATTATGACCGGTAATGGGACCAAAAACAACACAAACACCTCTATAAATTGACATCCAAATGACTAATGCCACACAGATTTAGTGTGAGTTAAAAACCTGGAGCAGTTGTGACACAAAGGTTGTCGTTATCCTTGTGGTACAAGACCCCTCTCACTTGTAAATGCTCTATAGTAAACACGAAAGTATAAGAACAGAGTGCAAGAGCAAGGCAAGAAAAGGGTATAAATCCCATGCTGGTTGCTCTAAAGTGAGACATGGGTAGTCAAAGTATTCCAGAATTGAGATCTTACCTTGAATTCTAGTTTGGTGAGATCTTGATGATGGTAAGTGGATAGGTATCCAAAGTAGGTGCTCCAGTGTGAAGTGCTGGGCACAAATGGGCTAAGTAGTGCCCAAAGCCAAGGGTCTGGTGAATAGAAATAGGGAGCATAGTCATTTAGCAAGAAGTTGTAGGAATGGTGCTTATATATACAGTAATCCGTCCTTGAGTGAAAGTGCACAAGGGCCATGGCCTTACCTTGGGTAAAGCAAAAAAGTGTCCTCAACAGAACATGTCTTTAAAGTCCAGAATAATAGCTCCAGGGTATTGCTCCGGAGACAAGAGGGAATACCCAGGGCCAGGTAATGCCAAGAAGGATGAGATCTAAAGGTGGAATGAATAGGGGTCTGTGTAAAGAAGTGGTATCTAATTGCAAGTAAAAACGTCAGTCTATTTATTAAATAACAAGTGGGGGAATGAGTATTCACCGTAAAGCAGTAGAGGGGGTAGCCGCCATATATTAAAAAGGGGGGCAGCCCTACGATAAATACTAGCGTATTGGAACATATTAACCGCGAGGCCGTTACGCCCAACCCAGAGAGAAATCACCGTAAGTAAAGAAACCCAGCTGGGTGGGTATCGCATGCCCTGCCGACATGTAAATGAGGGATGGAGAGCCATGGATAGAGCCAAAAACCTCCTCCTGTAAACACATATATCATAAGGATCAAAGATCGTGGAAAGGCAGGCAGTAGAGAGCTCTCATACGTGAAATTGGAATAATTTGAAGTGAGGGGTAAAGCACAAGTTACTAACTTGTGTAACGATATATCTGTAAGAGACAGTAGTTAGTGACAGATTCCTTACCTTAGAATATCCCCAGGCGTCAGGCTGGATCCGGAAATTTTTTGCGTAGCAGTACCCTTGCGCGTCGGTAGGCGGCGTCGTGCGGCTCCGCGTCCGTCGTCGGCGTCGTGATCGCCGGGATGACGTCGCGGGCAGTACTTAGGCGCCGCCCCTGCGCGCTGACGTCAGTTCTGTACACGACTTTCCGCGCCAGGAACGCAGAGCCATGCAAGAAGCTGACATAGGTGTCTGAAAAATACTAGGGCCCTGAAAGGGATGTCCTTAACCCTAGAAATCAGTTCGCAGAACGGGGAGGATGGGTGGGGCGGTAGGAATCTGTCACTAACTACTGTCTCTTACAGATATATCGTTACACAAGTTAGTAACTTGTGCATCTGAAAGAGACACGTTAGTGACAGATTCCTTATATTAGAATAGATACCCCAGCAATACCAACCCCGGTGGTGGGTCTGCGAACAAAGATCAGACAAGGAAGTCCTGGAGGACAGAACGGCCAAAGAAGCCGTCCCTCCGGACCTGACTGTCAAGGCAGTAATGCTTTGTAAACGTGTGCAGCGAGGCCCACGTAGCTGCCTGACAGATAACCGGCAGCGGAACACCGCGGCCCAAGGCCGTGGTAGCAGCCGTTGCCCTGGTGGAATGGGCACGCAGCCCAACAGGAGGCTCCTTCTTAGCCAAAGAATAGCAGGTCTTGATGCACAAGGTAACCCAGCGGGAGATGGTCCTCTTGTGCACCGCCCGACTCTTTTGGCGCCCACGTAGCCAACAAAGAGCTGGTCATCCACCCAGAAGTGTTTTGTGCGGTCAATATAGAAGGAGAGCGCACGTTTTGGGTCCAGACGGTGGAGCCTCTCTTCCTCTCTGGAAGGATGCGGAGGCGGAAAGAAGGTGGGCAAAGTGATGGTCTGCCCAATGTGGAAGGCAGTAACCACCTTTGGCAAGAAGGACGGACGCGTCTGAAGAACAACCTTGTCTGGATGAACATACAGAAAGGGAGGTTTGCAAGATAGAGCCTGGAGCTCACTCACCCGCCGAGCGGAGGTGATGGCCACCAGAAAGGCTGTCTTCAGAGTCAGAAGACGAAGAGGACAGTTATGTAGAGGCTCAAAGGGAGCGCACATTAAAAAGGTAAGAACCAAGTTCAAGTCCCACTGAGGCATCACAAACGGAACAGGAGGGAAGAGGTGTGTAATGCCTTTTAAGAACCTGTTAACAACAGGGGACTTGAAAAGGGAGGGCTGATCAGGGAGCCTGAGGAAGGCCGAGATAGCACAAAGATAACCCTTGATGGTACCCAGGGCAGAACCCTGTTGGGCCAGAGAGAGAAGGAACAGAAGGACCTCAGAAAGAGGGGCAGAAAGGGGATTCACAGCCTTTGCTGTGCACCATGCCACAAATTTGTTCCACCTGCAGGCGTATACCACCTTAGTGGAGGGACGCCTGGCTGCCAGAATCACATCACAAACTTCGGAAGGCAAGTCGAAAGGAATCAACTGCCGCCGCTCAATCTCCACGCAAGCAGGTGTAGACTGGACAGGTTCGGGTGGAGGACCGTCCCCTGCTGCTGCGACAGAAGATCCTCCCGAAGAGGCAGACGGATCGGGGGATCTACGCTCATATTGAGTAGCTCGGGATACCAAACTCTTCGAGCCCAGTCCGGAGCCACAAGAATGACTTGGGCCCGGTCGTGCCGAATCTTCTTCAACACTCTGGGTAGAAGTGGTATAGGCGGAAAGGCGTACAATAGACCGCAACTCCACTCGTGACGAAAAGCGTCGCCGAGCAGGAGCCGCCTTGGAAATTCCAACGCGCAGAACTGATGACATTGCGCGTTCTCTTCGGTGGCGAATAGATCTAACCAAGGCTCTCCCCACTGTAGAAAGAGTCCTTGCGCCACTTCCGAGTGAAGACGCCATTCGTGATCCATCATGCACCTGCGGCTGAGGTTCGTCCGCCCTGGCGTTCAGGGAACCTGCCAGGTGTTGAACCATCAGGAACATGCCCTGATGTTCCAGCCATGTCCAGAGGCGCAGAGCCTCCTGACAAAGGGTCCACGACCCCACCCCGCCTTGTTTGTTGCAGTACCACATGGCGGTGGTGTTGCCTGTGAACACCTGCACTACCTTCCCTTTGACAGAGGGAAGGAATGCCTTGAGTGCAAGTCGGATCGCCCGGAGCTCCAGAAGGTTGATATGGAGCCGGGACTCCGCCGGAGACCAGAGGCCTCTGATCTCCGCCTCTCCCATGTGACCGCCCCATCCCAGAAGGTACGCGTCCGTCACAACTGTGTGCTCTGGCTGGGGAAGGGAGAGGGATCTGCCCATGACCCATTGCCGGTTCGAGAGCCACCACTGCAACTGTTTTGCAGTCCCCTCCGAGATCTGGACGTGATCGGACAGGTTGCCCTGGTGCTGCGCCCACTGGAACTTCAGGTCCCACTGCAGAGCCCGCATATGCCATCTGGCATGATTGACCAGCAGGATGCAGGAGGCCATGAGGCCCAGCAGCCTCAGGGTCATCCGTACCGAAACCCAGGATAAAGGCTGAAAGATCGGAATCATAGCCTGAATATCCCGGACTCGCCGTTCGGGAGGATAGGCCCGAAACTGCGTCGTGTCCAGAACTGCTCCGATGAAAAGGAGCTGTGGAGAAGGAATCAGATGCGACTTCGGCACATTGATGGAGAACCCCAGCGAGTGCAGGAGTTCGGCCGTAGTCTGGAGGTGGGAGACGACTGCCTGGGGCGAGCCCGCCTTCAGCAGCCAGTCGTCGAGGTAGGGGAAGACTGAAACCCCTGCCCGGCGCAGATGAGCTGCGACCACCGCCAACACTTTCGTGAACACCCGAGGGGCACTGGTAAGGCCAAAGGGAGCACGGTGAACTGAAAATGCTCGGGGCCTACCGTGAACCGAAGGTAACGCCGGTGGGCCGGCAGGACGGGGATGTGGAAATATGCGTCCTGCAAGTCCAACGCTACCAACCAGTCTCCAGGGTCGAGGGCAGTCAAGACCTGAGCTAGGGTGAGCATCTTGAACTTCTCCTTCCGGAGGAAGCGATTGACGTTCCGGAGGTCCAAGATAGGACGCATGTCCTCCTTGTCCTTTTTGGGCACCAGGAAGTAGTGGGAGTAGCAACCACGTCCTACTTCTGGGGTCGGAACATGCTCGATGGCCCTCTTGGCCAAGAGGGCCGTGACTTCCTTCTGCAGAAGTACCAAGTGATCCCCTGACATGCGGTGGAATTGAGGTGGCATGGCTGGGGGTGGACTGGAAGGGGAGGAGTAGCCCCTTCGGACAATGTCCAAGACCCACCTGTCCGAGGTGATGGTACACCAGTGGGGAAGGTGATGGCGGACCCTGCCCCCTACCGGCGTGCTGTGCACCTGAAAGGAGGGACTAGGAGGGTTTGGAGGCCGCGGACGAGTTGGAGGTGGTGGCCTGACCCGCACGCTGGTTGCCCGATCCGCCACGGCGGAATCCACGTCCCTGGCCACGCGAAGACGCCTGCTGCGCGGGCCGGTGGCTGGGCTGCTGACGTGAAGGGGCGCCCCTACCGTGGCCACGATAGGGGCGAAAAGCAGAAGTCAGCGGAGGCGTGTAGCAGAAAGGCCCAGGGACTTTGCAGTAGCCCGTGAGTCCTTAAAGCGCTCCAACGCATGGTCTGCTTTGGACCCAAAAGACCGACTCCATCAAAGGGCATGTCCATGAGAGTATTCTGGCCATCCCCTGAAAAACCAGTGGTTCTCAGCCAGGCGTGGCGTCGTAGCGCCACCGTCGTTGCAATAGACCTGCCCAGCGAGTCGGCGGTATCAAGGCCACATCGTATTGTGTATTTGGCCGCATCCCTTCCTTCCGCAATGGCGCTGGAAAGCAGTGTCTGGACCTCCTCAGAACACTGGGGCAAAACATTCGCCACCGAATCCCACAAGGAGTGGGTATATCGGCCCAAAAGGCAAGCGGTGTTGATGGACCGCAAGCCAGCACTGGAGGAAGAAAAACCCTTCTTCCCAAATTGATCCAGGCGTTTGGATTCCCTATCCGGAGGGGCGGTAGGGAAGGCGGTTTGGGAAGCGGAGGCTTGGACAACCAAGCTCTCAGGGGTGGGGTGGACAGAGAGAAACAGGGGGTCGCCCGGAGCTGGGCGATGGCGTCGGGACACGTTCCTATCCACAGGAGCCCCTGTGTTGGGCTTGGACCAGGCGCCCAAAAGAACGTCAGTGAGGGCGTCGTTAAACGGCAGCACAGTCTCCGTAGAGGAGGCTGCCGGCTGAAGCACCTCTGTCAAGAGATTAGTCTTGACCGCCACAGTAGGGAGTTGGAGATGTAAGGCTCCAGCCGCCCCTACGCAACACCGTTGCAAATTGGCTCCCTCCTCCGTAGCCACGGGAGGGAGACAGCATGCCAGTGTCAGGGAAGTATCTAGACCACTGCCATCCCCTAGACCCTCTGCCCAGTCCTCATCGTACTGACACTGTTGTGCCAGAGGGTCATCAGACCCTCCCAGTCCTCCTGGTCCTCCTCAGGTTCAAAATAAGGGGAGGAGGGACATTTGGGACCCAAGGTCTCATCGGCGCCGGAACCGGCGTCGAGCGACGTCGGTCCGGGTCCATGTCCGGAGCCGGAAGGAACTGGGGGACGACGCCGCCCGGAGCCCCAGGCGGCGTCGAGAACGGCACCGGAGACATCGGCGCCGGCGGAGGTGTCGTTAGGTCGACCGGCGTCGATGGGGGTTGTGGAGCCGGGATCGAGGCCGGGGCCGGAGCCGGGATCGAGGCTGGAGGCACGGGCGACGCCGGGGCCGGAGCCATCGGCGACGCCGGGGCCGGAGCCGTCGGCGACGCCGGAGCAACCCCATCAGGGCCCGCGGGGCCCGAAGGCGCACCGGAGGGACCTTGAGGCCCGAAGAGGCGGGCCATGGCCGACAGGAATTCCTGCACTTGGGCCGGATCCGCCCCGAACCCGGGAAGGACGGGTATTGCGGGGGCGACTCCACAGGCATGTCCGGGCCGCGGGGGGCGGACGGTGCCGGGAGGGGCCTCAGCCGAGTCGTGAGACCGGCGAGGCGAAGTCCTAGAGCGACGATGCTTTTGGACTTTTTGTGTTTTGACTTACCGGACGAAGAAGACTTCGATGCCGACGACCGGTGTGGACTCCGCGATCGACCCCTGGACCTCTCACGCGACCGGGGCTTCCGCGGAGCCGAATGCCGGGCCTCGAGGAGCTTTCGAGACCGCTCTCGCAAAGCTTTCGGGTTGAGGGCCCGGCAGTCGGAACAAGACTCCGTGTCGTGGCCTCGGCCGAGGCAGAAGAGACACTCCCCTGAGCACAGGCGCCGCAACGTTTAAACCCGGGCATCCCTACGACACCTTGAAGTCGATTGAAGAAAAACAGTGAAAAATTCACCAAAAAGTTTGGTCCAAAAATGACCAGGGCACTGCTCTTCCCGGATCTGCGCTTGCTGGCGCGGAAAAAGAAGAACTGACGTCAGCGCGCAGGGGCGGTGCCTAAGTACTGCCCGCGACGTCATCCCGACGATCACGACGCCGACGACGGACGCGGAGCCGCACGACGCCGCCTACCGACGCGCAAGGGTACTGCTACGCAAAAAACTTTCCGGATCCAGCCTGACGCCTGGGGATATTCTAAGGAACGGAGTCTGTCACTAACGTGTCTCTTTCAGATGGTATATATGCCGTACACTTGGAAGTCAAAGTTTTAGGCACGCAAAGTGGCCTCAACGGCATGACAGCTTATCAGGGGTGCATCAGAACTATGACAGAGTATGAGTGCTTCCTGAGCTAAGAGTTGATATGGGTACTAGGTCATGCAAGAAACAAGGCCCAAACCAGGTAGTAGTAGGTGGTTCAGAGTAACCCCAACCCCTCATAGTAAAGGATCCTGGTGCCCTCAATCTCCTTACCCGTATTCTCGGTCCCGATGTCTCAGTCCAGATAGTCGGCAAAAGTTCGCGCCCCCGGCTTAATGAACCGAGCAAGCGCCTCCCCCAATGATTGCAGAGCCAATCCCGAGTCCGCAAGGTGAAATACAGTAAAAGCGACCACGGCGCTCCTGGAGGCGGATCTTTCCCATGGAGCACGCTGCTGTGCCAGGTGAAGTCCTCCATGTGAGTGCGAGTGGAAGCGCCATCTTGGAATGGCTTCCACGATAATACGAGCGAAGTGGACAGTTTGAGCGAATGTACGTCCGGAGTGTTAAAAAGGAGAAATGTATATAAACGCTAGTATTTAAAAAGCACAGTAATGAACACAAAGGAAAAAAGGACAAAGAAAAGTAAAAATGAGGGATATGATAAGCCCAAGGTGCGCGGTGCATGTGGCACATGGAATTGTCTGTAATTGAGCTGTGTGACAAGCTGAGAGCTGAGATGGGAGACTTCCTAAATTGCAGAGCGTAGAACAAGTGACCAGGCGTGAGAAGTTGGCGGTGTTCTCATAGAGGGGATTAGGTGGGCAGTTCCCAGGCGAGATTGTAAGGAAAAAGCCAAACTATTAGAAAATACCATCCAAAGCAGAAAAGTGATCACACAATATTGAACAGAATATATAAATTCACAAGAAGTGTAGCAAGAAAAAAATATTTGGAGAAATTTAAAGAGATAAATAGGTCCGAGTCATGGCTAGGCACAAGGATAATTACAAACAAAATGCCTGTCAGTGACGATATTAGGAGACAGTAGCAAAAAAAAAATTCAAAAAATGTATATAATAGTGATTCATAAATGAGGGGGAGTAGGTGAAAAGGTGCACGGACAGGTTCTTGGTAGATGTATTGAGGGAAACGAGTGCATATAGAATCTGATGAGGCAAAGTATATACATTGGTATTGAGGGAAACGAGTGCATATAGAATCTGATGAGGCAAAGTATATACATTGGTAAGTTCAAATAACATGGTCTTGTTGAGCAATATATACAGGAGACATAACACTCAGGGCGATTCCTGAAGGAAAAGTCAGAGTAAACAGTAGCATCAGACAGGCCAGAGTTTCAGGAAAAGCGTAAGCACAGCATGGTTATTTAACAGGTTGAGGGTACATGTTTGAGTGAAACGAGTGCATATAGGATCTATTGAGACAAAGTATATACATTCATTTGGGTTCAAATAACATAGTCTCTTTGAGCAATATATACAGGAGGCATAACACTCCGGGCAATCCCTGAAAATCAAATCAGAGTGAGCAGTGGTGATAGACAGGCGAGAGTTTCAGGAAAAAGTGTCAGCAAACCATGGTTAGTTAACACTGAGAAAATAGTGCATCTCATTATCAGTGTTGTGGCCCTGGCTTAGTGTACGCAGTTTGCATATCCATTTTGCTTCACATTGCCTAAGGCGCAGTTCCCTGTTCCCTCCCCTATGTCCTGCTTCCACATGGTCAATACCATGGAACCAAAAGGTTTGGTCCCCAGGATGTATCTTCATGTAGTGCTCGGCCATGGGGTATCTCATGTCACCATTCAAAATTGCCCTTCTGTGTTCTTGAATGCGGTGTTTGAGACTTCTCTTGGTGCTCCCAACATAGATCATGTTGCATGAGCACCCAATCACATATACCACAAAGGTGGTATTGCAGTTGATAAACTGCCTTATCTTATATTTCGCTGTTCCACTGTAAACAAAAAACTCCTTGATCTTATTCACCCCAAGCTTACATACATTGCAGGAGCTACACACATAAAACCCTTCGGGCTTAGGTGGCAGCCATGTTTGCCTATTCTCTGTGTCTGTAATATAACTTGGGCATAGAGTATTTCTAAGGGTATTGCCCCTCCTATATGTGATGGAAGGATTCTGTCTGATTGACCCCCGGATACTTGGTATCTCTTCCAAAAGGTGCCAGTTTCGTTTGAGCAGCCTGAAAATCTCACCACTGTAGGTAGTATATTGAGTGATGAATCTGACATTGTTGTCAAGTCCCCTTGTCTTCTTTTTAGCGTTGTGTTCTGTTAATGTCTCCTCCCTTTTGAGTGTGTGTACCCTTCTTTCTGCAGTGTCCAAAACCTTCCCATCATGACCTCTTGTGCGAAATCTCTTTCTGACCTCAACGATATTCCTGTTGAAGGTCCCATCCTCACTGCAGTTGCGCCTAATCCGGACCATTTCCCCATAGGGAATGTTCTGGATAACGGAACTCGCATGTGCGCTGCTGGCATGCAGTACACTGTTGCATGCCGTTTCTTTTCGGTAGAGGGTGCTGTGTACTATACCATCCTTAATGTAGAACTGTAGATCAAGATAGTTCATTCTTTCGTGATGATACTCCATGGTAAGTCTCACATTGTATGGGTTGTTGTTGAGATGGGTGAAGTAGTCCCTGAGTGACTCCTCTGACCCTGACCAGAGACAGATAATATCGTCAATGTACCTCCCCCAGAAAACTATATAATCCGTTCAAGGGGAGGCACATTTGCCCCAGGCATGCTTCCTCTCATACCACCCCATAAAGAGGCATGCATAAGAGGGAGCAAACCTGGAACCCATGGCAGTACCCTGCTTCTGATGGTACCAGGTACCATTGTGAAGAAAATAGTTCCTAGTGAGGATTATTTCTATCATTTCCATCACCATACCGTTATGTTCAAATAGGCCCGCATCCTCCCTGCCCAGGAAGGATCTGACTGCTGCAAGGCCATATCTGTGTTCAATACAAGTGTAAAGGCTGACTACGTCTAAGGTCACAACAAACAACTCATTAGACCAGGCCTTTAAATTTAGTCAAAATATCCTTGCTATCCCTGATGTAAGAGGGTAGGTTGTGTACATGTGTTTGCAATTTCAGGACCACGAATTCTGATAGTCTCTCTGTAGGGAACCGATACCATATATAATGGGCCTCCCAGGTGGAAGTCCCCTTTCTGTGTACCTTCGAGTATGTAAATACAAGGAAATCTTGGATTCTCCACCTTCAGGTACCCAAATCTGTGTCACTTAGCAGGCTTATGTCCCTCCATTCAGACAATTTTAAATTGATGATCCTTGTAAGGTCACCCATGGGGTTAGTCCTAACCCTCACATAACATTCAGTGTTACCGAGTTGTCGGTCAATTTCACCCATATAGTCAGATGTATTCATTACAACAACATTACCACCTTTGTCCGACTCCCTTATCACAATCCTTTTGTCCTCCCGTAGTCTAATAAGAGCCTTCCTCCACGCCAGCTGTCAGATTTTGACGAGGCCTGCCCCTAAGCTTGTCGGTTCTCTATCTTATACAGTCCTTCAGTGACTTTCTCAGAGAATAAATCAATGTTATGATGGTAAGAAGTGCAGGGAGTAAATTTAGACTTGGATTTGAGTCCGCTGTCAATAGCCAAGTTTTCAGTTATATTCATTTCCTCAAGTAGGGATTGCATGCCAACCTCTTCATCCCACCCCAATGAAAGCAGACATTGCACATTCCTTACATCCGCAATTGTGTGTGTAGTAGGTGTGGGTGTGTTGCTAGACATAGAGACCGGGGGCATTCCGTCATGAAAAAAGTCTTTTAATTTGAGTGACCTAACAAACTTGAATAGATCCACATGAACATTCACAAGGTCACCATCCTGGGTCGGACAGAGTTAAGACCCTTACAGAGTAAACTTTCTTCGTCAGTATCAAGTGGCCTATTGGACAGGTTAACAATTTTCAAAAAATTGTTAACCTGTCTAATAGGCCACTTGATACTGACGAAGAAAGTTTACTCTGTAAGGGTCTTCTTAACTTCTGTCCGACCCAGGATGGTGACCTTGTGAATGTTCATGTGAATCTATTCAAGTTTGTTAGGTCACTCAAATTAAAATACTTTTTTCATGACAGAATGCCACCGGTCTCTATGTCTAGCAACACACCCACACCTACTACACACACAATTGCGGATGTAAGGAACGTGCAATGTCTGCTTTCATTGGGGTGGGATGAAGAGGTTAGCATGCAATCCCTACTTGAGGAAATGAATATAACTGAAACTTGGCTATTGACAGCGGACTCAAATCCAAGTCTAAATTTACTCCCTGCACTTCTTACCATCATAACATTGATTTATTCTCTGAGAAAGTCACTGAAGGACTGTATAAGATAGAGAACTGACAAGCTTAGGGGCAGGCCTCGTCAAAATCTGACAGCTGGCGGGAGGAAGGCTCTTATTAGACTACGGGAGGACAAAAGGATTGTGATAAGGGAGTCGGACAAAGGTGGTAATGTTGTTGTAATGAATACATCTGACTATATGGGTGAAATTGACCGACAACTCGGTAACACTGAATGTTATGTGAGGGTTAGGACTAACCCCATGGGTGACCTTACAAGGATCATCAATTTAAAATGGTCTGAATGGAGGGACATAAGCCTGCTAAGTGACACAGAGTTTGGGTAACTGAAGGTGGAGAATCCAAGATTTCCTTGTATTTACATACTTCCGAAGGTACACAAGAAAGGGGACTTCCCACCTGGGAGGCCCATTATATATGGTATCGGTTCCCCTACAGAGAGACTATCAGAATTCGTGGACCTGAAATTGCAAACACATGTACACAACCTACCCTCTTACATCAGGGATAGCAAGGATATTTTGACTAAATTTAAAGACCTGGCCTGGTCTAATGAGTTGTTTTTTGTGACCTTAGACGTAGTCAGCCTTTACACTTGTATTGAACACAGATATGGACTTGCAGCAGTCAGATCCTTCCTGGACAGGGAGGATGCGGGCCTATTTGAACATAACGGTATGGTGATGGAAATGATAGAAATAATCCTCACTAGGAACTATTTTCTTCACAATAGTACCTGGTACCATCAGAAGCAGGGTACTGCTATGGGTTCCAGGTTTGCTCCCTCTTATGCATGCCTCTTTATGGATGGTGTAAGAGGGAGCATGCCTGGGGCAAATGTGCCTCCCCTTGGACTTATTATATAGTTTTCTGGGGGCGGTACATTGACAATATTATCTGTCTGTGGTCAGGGACAGAGGAGTCACTCAGGAACTACTTCACCCATCTCAACAACAACCCATACAATGTGAGACTTACCATGGAGTATCATCACGAAAGAATGAACTATCTTGATCTACAGTTCTATATTAAGGATGGTATAGTACACAGCAACCTCTACCGAAAAGAAACGGCATGCAACAGTGTACTGCATGCCAGCAGCGCACATGCGAGATCCGTTATCCAGAACATTCCCTTTGGGGAAATGGTCCAGATTAGGCGCAACTGCAGTGAGGATGGGACCCTCAACAGGAATATCGTTGAGGTCAGAAAGAGATATGGCGCAAGAGGTTATGCTGGGAAGGTTTTGGACACTGCAGAAAGAAGGGTACACACACTCAAAAGGGAGGAGACAGTAACAGAACACAACGCTAAAAAGAAGACAAGGGGACTTGACAACAATGTCAGATTCATCACTCAATATACTACCTACAGTGGTGAGATCTTCAGGCTGCTCAAACGAAACTGGCACCTTTTGGAAGAGATACCAAGTATCCGGGGGTCAATCAGACAGAATCCTTCCATCACATATAGGAGGGGCAATACCCTTAGGAATATTCTATGCCAGAGTTATATTACAGACACAGAGAATAGGCAAACATGGCTGCCACCTAAGCCCGAAGGGTTTTATGTGTGTAGCTCCTGCAATGTACGTAAGTTTGGGGTGAAGAAGATCACAGAGTTTTTTTACAGTGGAACAGCGAAATCTAAGATCAGGCAGTTTATCAACTGCAATACCACCTTCGTGGTATATGTGATTGGGTGCTCGTGCAACATGATCTATGTTGTGAGCACCAAGAAAAGTCTCAAACACCGCATTCAAGAACACAGAAGGGCAATTTTGAATGGTGACATGAGATACCTCATGGCCGAGCACTACATTAAGATGCATCCTGGGGACCAAACCTTTTGGTTCCTTGGTATTGACCATGTGGAAGCAGGACATAGGGGAGGGAACAGGGAACTGCGCCTTAGGCAATGTGAAGCAAAATGGATATGCAAACTGCGTACACTAAGCCAGGGCCACAACACTGATGAGATGCACTATTTTCTCAGTGTTAACTAACCATGGTATGCCGACACTTTTTCCTGAAACTCTCGCCTGTCTATCACCACTGCTCACTCAGATTTGATTTTCAGGGATCATCCGGAGTGTTATGCCTCCTGTATATATTGCTCAAAGAGACCATGTTATTTGAACTCAAATGAATGTATATACTTTGTCTCAACAGATCCTATATGCACTCGTTTCACTCAAACATGTACCCTCAACCTGTTAAATAACCATGCTGTGCTTACGCTTTTCCTGAAACTATGGCCTGTCTGCCGCTACTGTTTACTCTGACTTTTCCTTCAGGAATCGCCCTGAGTGTTATGTCTCCTGTATATATTGCTCAACAAGACCATGTTATTTGAACTTATGAATGTATTTACTTTGCCTCATCAGATTCCATATGCACTCGTTTCACTCAATACATGTACCATGAACCTGTCCGTGCACCTTTTCACCTACTCCCCCTCATTTATGAATCACTATTATATAATTTTTTATTTTTTTTTTGCTACCGTCTCCTAATATTGTCACTGACAGGCATTTTGTTTGTAATCATCCTTGTGCCTAGCCATGGCTCGGACCTATTAATCTCTTTAAATTTCTCCAAATATTTTTTTCTTGCTACACTTCTTGTGAATTTATATATTCTGTTCAATATTGTGTGATCACTTTTCTGCTTTGGATGGCATTTTCTAATAGTTTGGCTTTTTCCTTACAATCTCGCCTGGGAACTGCCCATCTTACGTGATACCTAATACCCTCTATGAGAACACGGCCAACTTCTCACGCCTGGTTACTTGTTCTACGCTCTGCAATTTAGGAAGTCTCCCATCTCAGCTTGTCACACAGCTCAATTACAGACAATTCCATGTGCCACATGCACCGCGCACCTTGGGCTTATCATATCCCTCATTTTTTACTTTTCTTTGTCCTTTTCTCCTTTGTGTTCATTACTGTGCTTTTTAAATACTAGCGTTTATATACATTTCTCCTTTTTAACACTCCGGACGTACATTCGCTCAAACTGTCCACTTCGCTCGTATTATCGTGGAAGCCGTTCCAAGATGGCGCTTCCACTCGCTTCCACTCGCACTCACATGGAGGACTTCACCTGGCACAGCAGCGTGCTCCATGGGGAAGACCCGCCTCCAGGAGCGCCGCGGTTGCTTTTACTGTAGTTCACCTTGCGGACTCGGGATTGGCTCTGCAATCATTGGGGGAGGGGCTTGCTCGGTTCATTAAGCCGGGGGCGTGAACTTTTGCCTACTATCTGGACTGATACATCAGGACCGAGAATACGGGTAAGGAGATTGAGGGCGCCAGGATCCTTTACTATGAGGGGTTGGGGTTACTCTGAACTACCTACTACTACCTGGTTTGGGCCTTGTTTCTTGCATGACCTAGTACCCATATGAACTCTTAGCTCAGGAAGCACTCATACCCTGTCATAGTTCCGATGCACCCCCGATAGGCTGTCATGCAGTTGAGGCCACTTTCCTTGCCTAAAACTTTGACTTTCAAGTGTACGGCATATATACCTTTACCCCTCACTTCAAATTATTCCAATTTCACGTATGAGAGCTCTCTACTGCCTGCCTTTCCATGATCTTTGGACCTTATGATATATGTGTTTACAGGAGGAGGTTTTGGGCTCCATCCATGGCTCTGCATCCCTCATTTACATGTCGGCAGGGCATGCGATACCCACCCAGCTGGGTTTCTTTACTTACGGTGATTTCTCTCTGGGTTGGGCGTAACGGCCTCGCGGTTAATATGTTCCAATACGCTAGTATTTATTGTAGGGCTGCCCCCCTGTTTAATATATGGCGGCTACCCCCTCTACTGCTTTACTGGGAATACTCAAGTCCCCCACTTGTTATTTAATAAATAGACTGACGTTTTTACTTGCAATTAGATACCACTTCTTTACACGGACCCCTATTCATTCCACCTTTAGATCTCATCCTTCTTGGCATTACCTTGCCCTGGGAATTCGCTCTTGTCTTCGGAGCAATACCCTGGAGCTATTATTCTGGACCTTAAAGACATGTTCTGTTGAGGACACTTTTTTGCTTTACCCAAGGTAAGGCCATGGCCCTTGTGCACTTTCACTCAAGGACGGATTACTGTATATATAAGCACCATTCCTACAACTTCTTGCTAAATGACTATGCTCCCTATTTCTATTCAGCAGACCCTTGGCTTTGGGCACTACTTAGCCCATTTGTGCCCAGCACTTCACACTGGAGCACTCACTTTGGATACCTATCCACTTACCATCATCGAGATCTCACCAAACTATAATTCAAGGTAAGATCTCAATTCTGGAATACTTTGACTACCCATGTCTCGCTCTAGAGCGACCAGCATGGGATTTATACCCTTTTCTTGCCTTGCTCTTGCACTCTGTTCTTATACTTTCGTGTTCACAATAGAGCATTTACAAGTGAGAGGGGTCTTGTACCACAAGGATAATGACAACCTTTGTGTCACAATTGCTCCAGGTTTTTAACTCACACTAAATCTGTGTGGCATTAGACATTTGGATGTCAATTTATAGAGGTGTTTGTGTTGTTTTTGGTCCCATTACCTGTCATAATTTTAGTGTCTCAAGCTTGGTGTGTATTTATGTGTATTTACATGTTCATTAGTGATTCCTGTCGAAGTCCTGTGTTTCTTTTTTGTCCTATGGTGTTGAATTGTTATTTACTTTGTTCTTTTATTTTTGTATTTTGATTTGTTGTCCTTTTACATATGATTTTCAGCCCTCATGAAGTTCTCCGAGGAGAACGAAACGCGTTGGTTGAGCTGAAGTTGTCATTATTACCTGAAAATATTAACTCAAATAAAGGCTTTACATATTACAAGATTGCCTTGGACTTCTTTTGCCTGGTGCAAGCCCACTCGTAATCATACCTCATTTCTCTCTTTCCACCCTGGGGATGAGGTTTGGGGACCAGATACACTGGGCTGGCCCAGGGGCTCTCAGAGGGTTCAATAACTCCTAACTCCAGCATCTTGCTGACTTCAGCTCTGATGTTCTCATTGACTTGATCAGACTGTCAATAGATTTTATTTTTGACATGTGAACTGTCACCAGTGTCCACATCATGGTTACACCAGTTTGTCTGACCAGGGGTTAAGGAAAAGAGCTTTGCCTACTGCTGCAAGACTTGCTTTCAATCACTCTGCTGTTGGGCAGTGAGGGTGTCTGAAAAGACAACTCCATCCACTGACCCATCATTGGGGCTGTATGAGAGGAGGTCAGGGAGAGGTTCACTCTCTGTCTCCTGATCCTCATCAGTCACCATCAGTATGGTGATGTCAGCCCTATCATGGAAAAGCTTAAGGCGGTTCACATGGATCACTCTTTTGGGTGTCCTGCTTGTGCCCAGGTCAACCAAGTAGGTGACCTCACTTTTCTTCTCTAAGATAGGGTAAGGGCCACTCTATCTGTCCTGGAGAGCCCTTGGTGCCACTGGCTCCAAAACCCACACCTTTTGCCCTGGTTGAAATTCTACCAGTGCAACATTTTGGTCATACCAGTGCTTCTGAAGCTCCTGGCTGGCTTCAAGATTCTTGGATGCCTTTTCCATATACTCAGCCATTCTGGACCTTAGGCCTAGCACATAGTCCACAATGTCTTGTTTTGGTTCTTGGAGAGGCTTCTCCCAACCCTCTTTTACAAGGCAGAGTGGTCCCCTGACAGGATGGCCAAACAAAAGTTCAAAGGGGGAAAACCCTACTCCCTTCTGAGGCACCTCCCTGTAGGCGAAAAGCAAGCATGGTAAGAGGACATCCCATCTCCTTTTGAGTTTTTCAGGGAGCCCCATAATCATGCCTTTCAATGTCTTGTTGAACCTCTCAACAAGACCATTGGTTTGTGGGTGATAGGGTGTAGTAAACTTGTACGGCACTCCACACTCTTTCCACATGTGTTTTAGGTAAGCAGACATGAAGCTGGAACCTCTGTCTGAAACCACCTCCTTAGGAAACCCTACCCTGGTGAAGACACCAATGAGGGCCTTGGCTACTGCAGGAGCTGTGGTAGTCCTAAGGGGAATTGCCTCAGGATACCTAGTGGCATGATCCACTACCACTAGTATGAATTTGTTTCCTGATGCTGTGGGAGGTTCAAGTGGACCCACTATGTCCACAACTACCCTTTCAAAGGGAACCCCAACCACAGGTAGTGGTATCAAGGGGGCCTTTGGGTGTTCACCTGTTTTGCCACTGGCTTGACAGGTGACACAGGAGCTGACAAACTCCTTTACATTCGGAGACATCCGGATGCCAGTAAAAGTGGCTAACTAGCCTTTCCCAGGTTTTGGTTTGGCCCAGATGTCCGGCTAGGGGGATGTAATGAGCTAAAGTTAGGAGGACCTCCCTGTACTTCTGAGGCACTACCACTCTCCTAGTGGCTCCAGGGTTGGGGTCTCTGGCCTCAGTGTACAGTAATCCCTCTTCCCAATAAACGTTGTGGGTACCACTGACATCTCCCTTTTCCTGTGCAGCAGCTTGCTGCCTCAGGCTTTCAAGAGTTGGACAGTCCTGCTGTCCAAGGCACAGCTCTTCCCTAGAGGGTCCCCCTGGGCCTAAGAGTTCAACCTGGTAAGGGTCAAGCTCCATGGGCTCAGTTCCCTCTGGGGTGTCCAAGTCCTCTCCCTGAGGAGAGGGGTCCTGATCCTTTTGCTGTACAGAAGCTGGTTTCCCAGTCTTCTTATCTTTTCTCTTGGAAGGTTGGGGGCCATACTTTCAGGCTCCAACACTTCTTTTTCACCCTGTTTTCTGCTCTGCGCTCTTGTTTTCACACACAACATCTCAGGGATGTCCAGCATTGCTGCATGGGTGTTCAATTCTACCTCAGCCCATGCTGAGGTTTCCTGGTCATTGCCAAGCAGACATGCAGCTGGAAGCTTTGGAGAGACCACTACCTGTTTCAGGGCAGTAACCCCCCCCCCCTCCCAGTCTAATGTCACCATAGCCATTGCATGGTTAGTGGTAACACTGTCAGCATTGGGGACTGGGTAAGTTCTCCCAATCAAGTATTCCTCTGGGAAAACCAGTCTATCTCTCACCATCATGTCACTGGCACCTGTATCCCTCAGAGCTTCTATCCTAGTTCCATTAACCCAAGGGTATTGCAAATATTTCTTTAAGTTGGGTGGCCACTCAGCCACAGTGGCAAACAACTTCCCCTTCTGAAACTAGAACTGCTTCAGTGTGCAACCCGATTTGCTCTTGGCACACTGTTGATCCCATCTGGAGACTGGCTACACCAGAAGTAGCTGAAGTAGGACTAGGGGGCTTCTTGTTAGGACAAGTAGCATCTCCAGTTAAGTGTCCCAACTTTCTACAGTTGTTACACCAGGCCTTTGCAGGATCAAAATTCTTTCCCCTGTACTTAGTAGTAGATTGGGAAGAGTTTTGGGACCCACCCCCTTGTGCAGGTTTTTGGGCCCTGTTGAAGACTCAGGCTTTTTATCTTTGGGATTCTCACCACCTTTCCCCTGGGGAGGTTTTGTAACCCCTTTCTTTTGGTCACCCCCAGTGGTTGTTTTAGTCACCCTTGTCTTGACTCAATGGTCAGCCTTCTTTCCCATTTCTTAGGGAAAAATTAGACCTTGGTCTACCAAATGCTGATGTAACTTTTCATTAGTGCAATTACTTAAAATATGTTCCTTCATAAACAAATTGTAAAGTCCATTGAAATCATGCACATTGTGTCCAGTTAACCAACCATCTAGTGTTTTAACTGAGTAGTCCACAAAGTCAATCCAGGATTGGTTTGGGGTTTTGTGAGCCCCCCTGAATCTAATTCTGCATTCCTCAGTCGTGAGTCCAAATCCCTCAATCAGAGTTCTCTTCATGAGGTCATAAGACCCAGCATCTGCCCCAGAAAGGGTCAGGAGCCTGTCTCTGCAGTTACCAGAGAACAGTTCCCAAAGGAGTGCCCTCCAGTGTGACTTCTTCACTTTTCTCATTTCACAGGCCCTCTCAAAGGCTGAGAACCATTTTGTGATATCATCACTCTCTTCATATTTAGGGACAATCCTTTTGGGGATTTTAGGATCATAAGATTGCTCTTTATCCTTAATAAGTAAATTGTTGCCACCATTGATGGGTGCTAGGCCCAGCTCTGCTCTCTCTCTCTAGAGCCAGGAGTCTGGTCTCTAGGTCCAATCTTCTGGTCAACCTTGCTAGTAGGTTGTCCTCCTCACTGAGGCTGTCCTCAATAGTACCTGATCCATCTGTGTGGGATCTAGGTACTGAGAGGTTGATTCTTGGAGTCAGGGCCACTGGGGCCCTTTTCTCCCTATGAAGTGGGGGGAGGGGGGAATCAGTCTACCTCCTCATCCCCTCCAGCTTCTTCCTCATCTGAGAGGTCTTCACCACTCTCAGAGGGATGGTCCTTAGCATACCCAGCCAATAGATCCTGGAGCTTTCGTTTGGTGGGATGGGACCCCATGGTTATGTTTTTAATTTTGCATAGGGACCTTACTTCCTTGAAAGACAAGTGAAGGTAAGGGGTGAGGTCAAGCTCCTCAACCTGGTCCTCTATGTCATTATGGTTATTTTCACTAACAACTGGGTTCTTGTTAAGGGACATAGTTAAAAAAATTCTAACCCCTCTTATCCCTAGCTAAAGTGACTTTTTATTTTTCTAAAATTCTAAAGGGACTTAACCAAGGCCCTAACAAGACTTTTAGTAATTTTGCAAAAAGATTGCCAATTTGAAAAAATCAGAATTCTAAAGACAATTTAAGAGTTCTGTCGTGTGATCAGGTGGTAACCAAGTTAGTCCAACAAATGCAAAGTTGTATATCCCACCGCTGATCCACCAATGTAGGAAGCTGGCTCTGTATATACTATACCAAAGTGAGGTATAGTGTGCACAGAGTCAAGTGGAACCCCAAAGGTAGGCAGAGGTAAAAGTAGATAGCACCTTACTCTCTATTTGTGGTAGTGTGGTCGAGCAGTAAGGCTGTATCAGAGGGCAGTGTTAAGCATTTGTTGTACACACTCAATCAGCAAATGATCTCACACACTCAAAGACTGAACTTCAGACCAATTGGTTTTGTATAAAAATATTCTTTTAGTTATTTTATTTTCTGGAACCAAGCAAGCCTGGCACAGGTAAGCAATAAGTACTTTACAATAGTAATGCAGTTTGTAAACAGTTTGATTTGCAATTGTATATGCACTTTGATTTGGTTACAGTAGAGATACTAGTGATGCAATGCTTTTGATATACTGTACATATACTTAGTATTGGTTTTTTGGTAGATTACTTTACAGATTACTTTTCTTACACAGTGCAGTATGAACGAGTTACTTACCTTTGGTAACGATGTATCTGGTAGAGACACAGTCTAGCTGCAGATTCCTTAACTTAGAATATCCCCAGGCGTCAGACTGGATCCGGAGAATTTTTTGCAGCAGCACCTCTGCACGCCGGGGGACGGCGCCGTATGGCTCCGCCCTGACGTTGTCCACAGACATGACGTCAGCGGAGCCATATAAGTCCCTCCCGGCGCGCTGATGTCAGTTTTCTTCGGAGAAACTTTTCCGCGCCACAACGCGGAGCCACCACTAGAAACTGTGAGAGTATGGGAACAGTGTGCGAAAAAGATGAAAAATCAGTGAAACAAAAAGAATCGAATGGTGAGAAACAGCACCATAAATGACAGTGACAAGCACTGTATACTGAAAGCAATTGAAGGGAAAGAGCAGAGCACCGCTCTGAGAAGCAGCCCCGCGAAAGCAAAGGCTATGCCCTCCCCCAAGGCAAAACGACATATGAAAAGAACGTCATGGCAGACGACAGGTAGCCTGCAATCCCAAGATCTAACCGTGAAGGGCAACAAAGACCGGAACCACATAAGTAATGACGATCTACCACAGGTCGGCAACACCAGGAATGCCGTATCCCCTGTAAGAGATCTATGGACTGAGGCACAGTCAAATAGACCCCAAACCAATTGACTGTAGAAGAGACAAGAGACCCCAAAGCAATGGAGAAGGTGGGAGGGAGGGAAGAAGAACATTAGTAGGCCCCACACTGGAAGAACCAGGGTGTAGGGATGTAGAAGGATACATGAACCCACCGCCCAATCACGAGAATGGGTGGAGTAGAACAAGTAAAACAGAATGAATCATCCTACCGAGGAGGGAGGCGAAAGATGCCACCCCGCAGGAAGACAAAAGCCACTCGGAAGGAGGCGAGTGCATAAAACCCAACCTGAAAAGGTCCTCGCAGAGCGGGGAGGATGGGCGGGCGTTAAGGAATCTGCGACTAGACTGTGTCTCTACCAGATACATCGTTACCGAAGGTAAGTAACTCGTTCATCTGATAGAGACATCTAGCCGCAGATTCCTTAACTTAGAATAGATACCAAAGTCATACCCCATAGGAGGCGGGTCTGCGACTGAACCCCACCAAGTTCCAAAGAGAACCCAGTCGTCAACAAGGCGACTAAACACAGTGGGGGCAGCAATGCCAGCGTGGCCAACACCAGACCAGTAAGCTTTGTAAGGAGCGGAAAACAATGGGAGGCAAAGGCAGCACAAGCCGTCCAGGGACGGCAGGAAAAGCCCTCTCGTTTAGACAGGGTTGAAAGGGAGCACAGAACCAGAATGTGAGTGCGGAATGTGAGAGTCCATAACTTCCGCAAAAGAAGGTGAACTGATCATAGGAGCCGATGGAACCGCAGGATCCGATGGATCTGCAAGAGACAAAGACCCAGAGAGAGGACAAGACGGTATGACCGAGTCAGAGCATACAGGTCGAGCATGCACAACAGTGGAAGAAGCACTGTTGAAATCGTACCAGCTAGGAAACTTTGGACAGCAGTGGTAGGATGCCGACCCATGTCCAGGAAGAGCCTGTGTTACCAGAGACACAAGACCTGCCATTGCGCAATCGCCCCTTCACAAAAATGACATGTGAGAGGGCGGACGTCAACAAGCAGAATGACATATAACCATGACTACAAGAAGAGACATGCATGCGGGGGACAGAAGTACACATGAGCAGACCGTGTGTACCGCTAGAACACAATGGAGCGCAGCGAGAACAGCCCAGATGCGAGAGATGCATCACCAGGTAGTCAACCGGCGAAAGTGACCCAGCAAGCTGGACACACACAGAAGGATTGCTCCCATGAGAAGGCCGAGACCAAGACCACGGACACCGCAGCAAGGAAACCCTAGTATGCGTGACCCCTGGTTGTGTGTAGAGCGCAGGTTAGAATATGCATCAAGAAAGGACACAGCCATGAAGGATGTGTTTTATAAAAGAATACAAGAGCGCACCATAGGTACCAACAGCTATGTTGCAGCAGAACCGGACAGAGCAATGTCCAGATCCGTAAACGACATCAGCCACCCGTCAGGGAGGAGCCACGGTCCCCCGCAAGACAGACTGGGAGACTGAGCAGTACACGAAAGAGTCAGTACTAGACGTACATAGAGTAACAGGGAATTGTATAGAGATGTACATACAAGACCACACAAGACAGTGAGTGTCCTGAAGAGAACACTTCCACAGAGAGCAGCAGCAGCAGGAGCCCGAAGTAGAAGTGTGACAAACTCCTGCGCGGAAGCAGCAGGGGAATAGGAAACTCCTGCTTGGGAAGTGCCCAGGAGAGTAGGGCACAAGGCAATGTACAGCATTGGCGTACGTGGCGAGGATGCCACCATCTATAGACAAAGTCCAGACAGGTCTGAACTACGAGAAAGTACTACCCATCCCGGAGAGAGGAGAGTAGAAACCAGCCATCACAGAAGCATAAGGAAAGCGTAAGCACCCAGTGACAGCGAACATACTAGGGAGCATCCACCTGACGCGCAAAGAACACGGAAGAATCGTGCCCCGCCAGCCCTGCGTGCCTGGGGACAGCACCCCAAGGCTCCGCCCTGACGTCGTCCATGGGCAGGACGTCCGCAGCGGAAGAACTGTGCCGGAACGGAACAGAACAAGGTGGCCCAGGGGACAGTGGCTGACGATGAGGACAGCAAACAGACAAGGAGGGCGAAGCTGAAATGACACTCCTGGCAGAGGCAGGCGAGGCAGAAACCTCGAGGAAGTGAGCATCTACAGATGAAGGGGAGTGCTACGGACCAACCGCAGACCCCAACGGATAGGCAATAGAGCGATGCCAACCTGTGGGCCGCAAGAAGGAAAAGGAAAGGTCCACAACAGCAGAAAGAGACCACAGTCTCATTCGCAGGACAACCCCTTTGAAGAAGACTCCAGAGGAGCCTACCAAGCCTTCTGTGTAAGGAAGGCAGCTATACAATAGCCAACGAATACCCCACATACGGTAAGCCTCAACCCCAGCTAGGGGCACCTCTTGAGCTCAAAAGAAAGCAGAATCAGCTGACCAGCTGCACTAAATAGAAGCAAAAACGGCGGGAGCCGCACATGCTGTCTGGGTATTACGTCATGAACCCAGGGCCCAGAACAAGCAGAGACAACACTGCACATGAAAATAAAAGTCCGCAAAAGGACTAGAAAACAGAAAGTTATGGGAGCCCAGACATGAGGCGGTTGACTGCTGAGTCCGCATGACTGTCAAAAAGGGTCACGCCATCAAATGGCAAATCCCGAAGACTCTCCCGAACATTGTCAGGGAAACCGCCATCGCGCAGCCAGGCATGGCGACGCAGAGCAACCGACCTGGCCATCGCCCGACCCACAGAGTCAGTGGTGTCCATGGCCGACCGAATGGTAAATTGTGCTATTTCTCAGCCATCATGAAGGAGACGATCCAGGTCAGCACGGGGACCCTCTGGAAGAGAGGGAAGAAGACGCTCGACCGAGTCCCAAAGGGCAAAAGTAGCCCGTGCAAACACGCAAGACGTGTCCAGAGCACGGATGCCCGAACTAGTGGACGCAAAAATATGGCGGCCACATGTCTCCAACCAACGAGACTCCCTAGTGGGAGGTAGCAACGGGAGAGGAGAGGAAGGCTGCGAGGCGAAAGCCGCCTGGACTACCCGGCCCTGAGCCCTAGGATGAAGGGACAAACAGGGTCATCTGGAGCCAGGCGATGCCGACGTGTGATGGCCCGATCCACAGGGTCTCCAGAGGAGGGCCGTGCCCACGTGCCAAGAAGGGTGTCAAATAACGACCCGCCAAAAGGCAGCAAGGGCTCCACCTCCACAGCATCCTGGTGGAGGAGATCCAATAAGGGATCAGAAGGCAAGGAGACCGAGGAGGGGTGCAAGTGTAAAATAGCTGTAGCCCTGCGAACAGCCCTCGCAAATGCCGCACTAGCCTCCATAGCCATTCTAGGTGGCGATAACAAACCATCTGTAGGGGACGGTTGAAGGCTAACGCGTCCACCAGAAAGGAGAGGCGCCGTAGCCAGAGGCCGAGCAAAGGACCACTGTCCAAGGGGCAGCGGAGCCGGAGAGCGTCGAAACAACCCTGGGTGCTCTGGGTCCTCATCCTGTTCAAACAGAGGAACAACAGGGACCGGCGACGGCACCGGCGTCGAGGCGGCGGCGTATCGACGACGACAACCACCAGAGGTGACTCGGCCTGGCATCGGACCGGCGTCGACTCGACCTCCACTGAGACCTGCGGGGAGGAAGGATGTCGACAAGGAGTCGAGCTCCGTGCTGCAGCTGCATCCGGCATCGGCGCAGGGAGCCCCAAAGGGCTATGCGGAGATGGGGCAGAAGGGCTCGACGTCTGACTGGGACGCCCCTCCGGGCCGTGTCCCGATGTCGCAGCGACTCCGGAACCGGAGTCGAGGCACTCGGCCGGCGCCGAGGGCGAACCCGCCGGCGAAGACCCGACCTGAGTCCCTACCTTCTCTGTGGGGCCCGAAGGCGCACCAGAGAGAGGAGGTGACCCAAAGATGGATTGAAGAGCCTTGGAATAGGCTTCCATCTGGGCACGAGTCGCCCCAACACCCGGAAAGGGTGGGTATAAGGAGGCCGACTCCTAGGCGCCCGTGCAGGACCGGGAGCAGTGGGCCCAGCAGTCATGTTTATGTGAGGTCGACGACCTCCGTGACTTGTGCTTGTGCTTACCTGCGTCAGGCGAACGACGTCCACGGAAACGACTCCGTGACCGGACCCGAACAGAAGCCCCAGCTTGAGATGGAGATCGGCGGCGTGAAGACGCAGAGCGGGACATCCGGGCGGTCAACAACTTCATCCGGTGCTCCCGCAGGGACTTCGGCTTCATCTGCCGGCAGGTGTCGCACTCCTCGGAGTCGTGGTGCTCTCCTAGGCACCACATACAGATCGCGTGCGGATCCATCGCTGACATCTGCCGCGTACAGGTCTCAAACGCCTTGAAACCCGAAGGCATCGTACACTGTTCCCAGACGCCGAAGGCGTTCAGAAGGCCTGAAAAAACAGGCCAGAGGAACCGCTTACTCCTGGATCCGCGTTGGGACGCGGAAAAGAAGGAAAGTGACGTCAACGCGCCGGGAGGGACTTATATGGCTCCGCTGACGACGTCAGGGCGGAGACATGCGGCGCCGTCCCCCGGCGCGCAGAGGTGCTGCTGCAAAAAATTCTCCGGATCCAGTCTGACGCCTGGGATATTCTAAGTTAAGGAATCTGCGGCTAGATGTCTCTATCAGATACCTGGATATTGCATTGGGACATTTCCTGTAAACAGGTAAGTAAAAGCGTTTTTGTTATTTAGTTACAGTTTTAAAGGGTTTCTTAGATTTTCCAAATCCACACTTAGAAGCTTTTCACAGAAAAACAGTCAATGTTATCCTATGGAGGAAAAATAGGGTTATCGGTTCAAAGTATTCGGTTGTGGGAGTTGGTATTCTGGGGGTAGACTCAGGGGTCCCCCAGGGTCAAGGATGCACTCTTGTTACACCCTCAGCGGCACTAGGGCAGCCGGGTGCAGAGTGCTGAGGCCCAATGTTATCCAATGGGGCATAGGGGGCCTCCTGTTGGTGGCTGCTGACGAGCAGGCCACTGGGTTGTGGGAGCAAAGCTCCTGGACTAAGCTCAGGGCAAATGGGGGTTCAAGCCAGCACAAAAGGTGCACCCTCAGCAGCACTGGGGCGGCCGGGTGCAGAGTGCTGTTTTGGCGTCGAGCGCCCTGTAGCTTGCAATGGGGAGTCTCCGGTTTGCAAACACACTGCAGGCTCGGGAACGAAGGTCTTCTGGGTGCGACCACCACTTGGAGAGGTAAGTTGGGATGCTGGGGGTTGGTTAGGCACCGTCGGTTGGGCCACCAAAGGCCGTGGGGCGTTGGGTGCAGGGGTGCCTTTTAGGGTCGTATCTTCTTAACAGCTCCTGGTCGCGGTTGGGGGGACCTTCCGGTTTGAGGCTGCAGGCATCGGCTGGAGGCTTGAGGCAGGCCAGGGGTCACCGGGTCTCGGGTCAGGATCGCTGGGGAGACCTCCTCTTGGTGTTAGGCCACTCGAACTCAGGACGTGGGCGTCGGGTGCAGAGCTAGAGCCTGTTGTTGAACAAATCCAGTGTTTACAGGAGACAGAGTCTTTTCTTTTGAAGGCAGGGCAGGTCCTCGGGGTTCTTGAGGCTGCTGGCTGCAGGACACACCAGAGAGGTGGTAACAGGCCGGTAGGGCTGGGGCCAAGTCAGTGGGCGTCCTCCTCTTGTTAGCTTCGGAACGGCTGGTCGGTCCTTCTTCTTTTCTTCTTCTGGCTTCTTGTCTGAGCAAGCAAGGTTCAGGGGTGCCCCTAAATACTAGATTATGGGGCGTTACAGGTAGGCAAAAAGGTTGGGACCAATCGGTCCCTTCCCTGGGGTGGGTACACCCCCTATTATGCCACCCTCCAGTGGGAGGGGGCATATGCCTCACCCTGGTTGGCTGGGTCACCCCATCTGCAAGATGGCAGGGACAGAGTTGTGTTTCACCTCGCCTCCCCCACCTGAGGGGTGGAATTGGCTGAGGTGGGCACACCTCCCTTCCTCACTTGGTTTTCCCTCCGGTTCTACCGCCCAAAGAGGGGGTCAGAACCGGTGGGGACCAGTTGCTGAAGGCAGCAAAAGGCCTGGGGAAATTCACAAAGGCGGCAAGCCTTTGAAGCCTCCCCTTCGTGGACCCTGCCCATCCTGGGGGAGGAGGCTTGGCACCTCGTCCCAGGATGTGCATTGTTTCAGGCCCTCGAGAGCAGCAGGCTCTCGACTCAGGGGTCCAGAAACATGTCTGGTGGTGGCAGCTGAAAGCAGCCACTCACCCTGGACACTAGTTGTAGGTCGTTTTTCAGGGGGCATCTCTAAGATGCCCTCTGTGTGCATTTTTCATTAAATCCCACACTGGCATCAGTGTGGGTTTAAAGGGCTGAGAAGTTTGATACCAAACTTCTCAGTTTTCAGTGCAGCCATTATGGTACTGTGGAGTTCGTAATGACAAACTCCCAGCACCATATACTCTTAATGGCAGCACTGCACTTACAATGTCTAAGAATTGACTTAGACACCGTAGGGGTACAGGGCTTATGCACCTGTACCCTCACCACTGGTATAGTGCACCCAGCTAGAGGGATGACTGATCTATGCCAGGGCAGTGGGTTGGAGGCATGGCACACAGTGCCATGTCGACTCTTCACTTAGACAAAGGCAGTGTGTGAGTGTAAAGGTACAGGGCCTCTAAGGGTGGCACTAACATTGCTGCAGCCCTTAG
Organism: Calotriton arnoldi; assembly: GCA_963921515.1. Taxonomy (NCBI): domain Eukaryota; kingdom Metazoa; phylum Chordata; class Amphibia; order Caudata; family Salamandridae; genus Calotriton; species Calotriton arnoldi. The sequence continues at coordinate 305,989 of CAWUFW010014902.1, forward strand.
AGGTCTTCCCTGGTCACAGTGCCCTGGGTACCTGTGGTACCATTTACCAGGGACTGACCTGTGGCCAGAGATGCCAATTGGGTTTTGTTTTCAACGCAGTTTTAGGGAAAGAACATAGGCCCTGGGTATCTGATTGGCAGGAGCCCAGGGCACACTCAGTTAAAGCACATCAGCAGTTCAGCAAAAAGTGGGGGCAACCATGCAGAAAGAGGGCACTTTCTCACACTAGGTTTCCCTAGATGGCCGCCGAGGTCGGGACTGTAAACTCATGTGACCCCCTTGCAAAACCAGGTCGTTTTGTGATAGATAATTTTGATGTTTCCACAATACGTTTCAGGCCCTTGCCCGTCGCATGTACTTGGCTCACCCACACTAGTGAGGTACCATTTTTATCAGGAGACCTGGGGGAACGAGGAGTGGTAGGAAATGTGTGTCATCCCGGGGAGCCTACTACTCTCCCACCCAGAAATGTAAGAGAAATGTGGGGTTTTTTCAGCTAAATTTGAGGTTTGCATGGACTTCTGGGTAGGAAAACGTTGGGGAATCCACGCAAGTCACACCTTCCTGGACTCCCTCAGGTGTCTAGTTTTCAGAAATGTCTGGGATTGGTAAGTTTTCCTAGATGGCCGCCGAACCCAAGATCAAAAACTTTGGTGACTCCCTCGCAAAATAAGGTCTTTTCGTAATCGATAATTTTGAAGTCTCCACAGTACATTTTTGGACGTTTCATGTCAGGGACACTAGGCCTACCCACACAAGTGAGGTACCATTGTTATCGGGAGACTTTGGTGAATGCTGGGTGGGTGGAAGTTTATGCCTCCTCGCATATTCCAGAACTTTCCATCACAGAAATGAGGAAAATGTGTTTTGTTTTACAAAGTTTGAGGTTTGCAAGGGATTCTGGGTAACAGAACCTGGTGAGAGCCACACAAGTCACCACATCCTGGATTCCCCTGGGTGTCTAGTTTTCAAAAATGTATAGGTTTGCTGGGTTTCCTTAGGTGCCGGCTGAGCTAGGGTCCAAAATCCACAGCTAGACACGTTGCCAAAAAAGGGTCCGTTTTCACTGGAAAGATGTGACGTGTCCACGTTGCGTTTTGGGCCGTTTCCTGATGCTGGCACTAGGCCTACCCACACAAGTGCGGTACCATTGTTATCGGGAGACTTTGGTGAATGCTGGGTGGGTGGAAGTTTATGCCTCCTCGCATATTCCAGAACATTCCATCACAGAAATGAGAGGAAAATGTGTTTTGTTTTACAAAGTTTGATGTTTGCAAGGGATTCTGGGTAACAGAACCTGGTGAGAGCCACACAAGTCACCACATCCTGGATTCCCCTGGGTGTCTAGTTTTCAAAAATGTATAGGTTTGCTGGGTTTCCTTAGGTGCCGGCTGAGCTAGGGTCCAAAATCCACAGCTAGAAACGTTGCCAAAAAAGGGTCAGTTTTCACTGGAAAGATGTGACGTGTCCACGTTGCGTTTTGGGCCGTTTCCTGTTGCTGGCACTAGGCCTACCCACACAAGTGCGGTACCACTTTTATCGGGAATCTTGGGGGAATGCTTGGTTGGTGGAAGTTTGTTGCTCCCCTTAGATTCCAGAACTTTCCATCACAGAAATGTGAGGAAAATGTTTTCGTTTTATTTTGACTAAGTTTGAGATTTGCAAGGGATTCTGGGTAACAGAATCTGGTGAGAGGCACACAAGTCACCCCATCCTGGATTCCCCTTGGTGTCTAGTTTTAAAAAATGTACAGGTTTGCTAGGTTTCCTGAGGTGCCCCCAGTGGGGCTGAAAGACCGTGGCTAATTATTTGGGGGGGGTTTGGGGCCTTGGTATACCCATTCTGGGCAGCCCCCACCCCTACATATAAAAAAGCCAGCATAATCGCTGGTGCCTAGTGGGCTCTCTGCCTCCCCCCGGGGGGCAGATCGGGGTCTATTGCCCCCATCTGCCTCCCGGGAAGGGGGGGGGTGGCAGAAAGACTGTGGCAATCTTTTTTGGGGTGGGGGCATTGGCATGCCCATTCTGGGCAGCCCCCACCCCTATGTATAAAAAAACATAATAATCTCTGGTGCCTAGTGGGCTTTCTGCCGGGGGGCAGATCAGGGGCTACTGCCCCCATCTGCCTCCTGGGAGGGGCAGAAAGTCTATGGCATTTATTGAAAAAAAAATTCTATGGTGCCTAGTGGGCTTTCTGGGGCAGAAAAGGGGCTATTACCCCCATCTGCCTCCCGGGGGGGACTGAGAGACTGTAGCAAATTGTTTTGGGATGGGGGCATTGGCATGCCTTTCTGGGCAGCCCCCACCCCTATGTACAAAAAAAAGAATCCCTGGTGCCTAGTGGGCTTTCTGCCCCCCACAGGGGGCAGATCAGCGGCTATTGCCCCCATCTGCCTCCTGGGGGGCAGAAAGACTTTTGCCTTTTTTGGGGGGGAAAGGTGGCGGCATTGGCATGCCCATTCTGGGCAGCCCCCACCCCTAGCCTATAAAAAAAGAATCCCTGGTGTCTAGGGTGCTTTCTGCCCCCCCCGGAGGGGCAGATTGAGGGCTACTGCCCTCATCTGCCCCCCGGGGGGGCAGAAAGACTGGTTATGCGAGAATTTATTGGGGGGAGCAAAGGCCCTTGCCTCCCTGGTGGCTAGTGGGTGGATCCCTGCAGGGATCCTCTAGGGAGGGGTACCATTTTAAAGGGGAGATTTCCCCCTTTCCAATGACACCTCTCCCATGTGTTTCGGTGCTCAGGGGGCTGAGATAGCCCCACGAGACCTGAAACAGTGAAACTGAAACTAAGTTTCAGTTTCGTTTTCAATGTAATGACGACAGCGCACGATCGTCATTACATTGAATGAAGAAAAAAAAAGCCTCGGGAGGTTGGGGAAGCTCCCCAAAGGCAAAAATTAAAAAAAGGAATCCCTCTGCTGTCTGCAGCAGAGGGATTTTGTGCGCCTCTGCACAGGACGGAATGGTTCCGTCATGAGCACAGGAGCACTGGTGCTCATGACGGAACCATTCCGTCATGAGCACCAAAAGGGTTAATGCGGACCGCGCCGGCAAATTAAATAAAGAAGCGTGCCTGATATAGTTAAAACGGACAGTGCTGCAAATTAAATAAATGAATAAGCGTGGCCGCTATAGTTAAAGCGGACCCACAGCCATTACTATTAAAAACATAAAAGCAGGCGGCGTGCTCCCTTGTAGGAAAGCACGTTGTGGGTGGAATAGTGGAAGATTATTAAAGAAAACAGTGCTCACAGACTAGATAAAGCAGACCGTGTAACAACACAAGTAAAAAGTATAGTCCTTATGGGAGGTTACAAATTCAGACAAGGCGGTACCAAGGAGGGACTACTAAGCCTATTTATCAATCAAAAGCAACCATTTCGAAAGGACAGTAACAGGAGCCAATTGAAAAGATGGGCGGGAAATGGGCGGAGCTCTATTCCATACCTGAATACAGCATTCCTCCCAGCGCAGCGCATGCGCTGCCCAGACTCAACCTAAAAAAGGTATATTTATGTTTTATTTTAGAACCAAGCATGACTTGGCACAGGTAAGTGATATATACTTTCAAAATGGAAGACTGTTCAAGGTAATGCAGTTGTGCTTGAAATGAGAATGTTTACAGATTGGTAAATGCTTTGAAGACAGTTTCAATTCAACAGTAAATATTATTTTTTTTTTTTTAATTACTTTGAGTACTGGGGGTGGTATGCCTAGATACCACACCTTAGGATCTCTACATACAAGGTAAGTACAACTTTTTATACTTTGCAATTGAGTTCGCTTTTCCCCATACATTAACAGTTCCACACTTGGAACAATTTTAGGCCACAAATCTTACAACATGAGTTCCTATGGGGGAAAAATGGTTATCGGTTTTAGGGGTAAGTACTTGACTTACAAGGGTGAGCTTTGGAGGTTAGGATCAAGGTTCCCCAAGGTCTAGATGGGCACTGAAGTTGCACCACCACCACTGGGGCAGCCGGGTGAAGAGTGCAGGGGCCCAATGTTAGCCAATGGGGCTAAGGGTTTTTTTGCTTAGGGGCTGCTGATGAGCAGGCCACTCGGGTGTGGGAGCAAAGCTCCTAGGGTTAAGGTCAGCACTTCAGGGGCCAATGACCAGCACAGGAGCTGCACAGACACTGGCACTGGGGCGGCTGGGTGCAAAACAGACGTCAGGGGCCCTTGTGTTTCCCAATGGCGACCTTCCGTTTCACAAAGTTGCTGCCACTCGGGCAGGGAGACTTCCTGAAGGAGACCACTGGCTGGAGAGCTAAGTTGGGATCTTGGTGGATACCTGGACACCGTCTGTTGGGCCACCCAATGACGTGGGGCGTCGGGTTCAGGGGTGTCTTCTGACCAGTTCCGGTCGGGGGGACCCTTCAGGGTGAGGCTGCAGGCGTCATCTTGAGGCTTGAGGGAGGTCGGGGATCACAAGATCCCAGGTCAGGATCGCTGGGGAGACCTCCTTGGGGTGTTGGGCGTCAGATGCAGAATCGCAGAGTCACCGGAATCCGGATGTGAGTTTTTGGTTGAGCAAATCCTGTGCTCACGGAAGACAGAGTCTGTGGGAAGGTCACAGGGCAGGTCCTCCAGGTTCTGGGGGTTGCTGGCTGCTGACTCGCCGGGGTTCTTGCTCTAGGCAGGGCATAGACGGAACAGGCCGGTAGGGCTGGGGGCCAAGGCAGTTGGTGTCCTCTTCTCCTTCCTGTGTCAGCACTGCTCTTCAGTCCTTCTATTTTCCTAGAATCGGAGGAGGCATGGTTCAGGGTCACCCCTAAATACTAAATTTAGGGGCGTTAAAGGGGTGTGCAGGCAGGGAGCAATGGGTCCCTTCCTTAGGGTGGGTAGACCCCTATTATGCCACCCTCCAGTGGGAGGGGGCATGAGCCTCTTCCTAATTGGCTGAGTCCCCTCATCTTCAAGATGGAGGGGACTGAGATGTGTGCTTCACCTCGCCTCCCACACCTGAGGGGTGGGGTTGGCAAAGGTGGGCACACCTCTCTTCCTAGCTTGGTTTTCCTGCTGATTGTCCCAAAGTGGGGGACAGAACCGGTGGAAGCCAGCTGCTGGGGGCAGCAAAAGGCAGGGACAGCTTCCAAAGGCAGCAGGCCTTTGAAGCTACCCCTTTCGTGGACCTAGCCAATCCTGGGGGAGGAGGCATGGCACCTCTGCCCAGGATGGGCTTTGTTTCTGGACCCAGAGAGCGGAGGCTCTCTACCCAGGGGTCCAGAAACTTGTCTGGTGGTGGCAAATGGCAGGCAGCCATTCAGGAACCACACCAGGGCTGGTCGATTTTCAGATGGCATCTCTAAGATGTCCTCTGAGTGCATTTTATATTAAATCCCACATTGGCATCAATGTGAGTTTAATGTGCTGAGAGGTTTGCTAACAAACTCCCCAGTTTTTAGTAAAGCCATTATGGAGCTGTGGAGTTCACAATGACCAACTCCCAGACCATATACTCTTTATGGCTTTACTACACTTACAATGTCTAAGAATGGACTTAGACACTGTTGGGGTACAGGGCTCATGCCTCTGTACCTTCACCTTAGGTCTAGAGGGGTGACTTGCAAAGGCCTTAGGCAGTGGATTGCAGGCATGGCACACAGCGTGTGCCATGTCAACTTCACTTTTCTCTGCACCAAAACACGTAGCCTGCAGTGGCAGTGTGTGTGTGTTAAAGTGCAAGGCCTGTAAGGTTGCACAATAGGTGCTGCAGCCCTTAGAGGCCTTCCCTGGTCACAGTGCCCTTGGCACTCAAGGTACCTTCTACAAGGGGCCTAACTGTGGGAAAGAACACAGACCCTGGGAACCTCTGTGGCATGGACCCAGGGCACATCAAGTCAGGTTGCATCAGCTGTCAGGCAAAAAGTGGATTGGTGGGGGGGGGTGGAACCAGACAAAAGGAAAATGCTACTTACCAGTATGCATCTGTTCTTGGCATGTAGAGCTGTAGATTCATATACTTGTGCATAGATCGCCATCTGGTGTTGGGCTCGGATGTTTGCACTTTGTTTTTGTCTTGGAAGAAGTCTTTGTAGTCACGAGGTAGGTGACTCCTCCTTAGGGTGATAGTGCGCATGGGCATCAACTCCACCTCCAGATTGTTTTCGCCATGAAGGGTTATGATGGAGTTAGTAAGAAATAGAAAGAGATGTCCATGTGTAATGTATCTAAGTAAGATAGTACTGCAACAGATAGAGGTATCCGGGGAGGCGGGTGGGCGTATATGAATCTACAGCTCTACATGCCAAGAACAGATGCATAATGTTAAGTAGCATTTTCCGTTCGAGGCATATCAGCTGTAGATTATATACTTGTGCATAGACAATACAGCAGTTATCTCCTTAGCGGTGGCCACCTGTATCTGTTGCAGTGGTCTGAAAAAGTGTTCTTAATACAGCCTGGCCCACACTAGCTTGTTGTTTTGCTTGCACATCTATACAATAGTGTTTTGTGAAAGTGTGCGGTGTAGACTAAGTTGCTGCTTTGCAGATGTCATCTAGGGGAATGTTCCCTAAGAATGCCATAGAAGCCCCTAGTTTACGTGTGGAATGAGCTCTAGGAGGAATGGTTAATGTGCGTTTGGCTTTAAGATAGCATATTTGGATGCATTTAACAATCCACCTTGCAATCCCCGCTTTTGAAATGGGATTGCCCTTTTGAGGTGGGGAGAAAGCCACAAAGAGTTGTTTGGTCTTTCTAAAGGATTTTGTCCTTTCAATGTAGTAAAGTATTGCTCTTTTAACGACTAGCGTGTGAAGAGCCCGTTCTGCCACTGAGTCTGGTAGAGGGAAAAAAACTGGGAGTTCAACAGACTGGTTAAGGTGGAAGGCAGAAACAACTTTGGGTAAAAATGTTGGGTTAGTTCTAAGAACCACTTTGTTATGATGGATTTGCAAAAATGGTTCTTGTATGGTTAATGCCTGGAGTTCACTAACTATTCTAAGAGATGTGATAGCAACAAGGAAGGCTACTTTCCAAATGAGGAACTGTAGTTCGCATTTGTGTATAGGTTCAAATGGGGGACCCATGAGTCTGGTAAGGACAATATTTAAATTCCATACTGGAGAGGGTGGAACTCTGGGTGGAATTATTCTTTTAAGTCCTTCCATAAATGCTTTGATAGCGGGTACTCTAAACAAAGACAAGTGTTGTCTGTTTTGGAGATAAGCTGCTATTGCAGCGAGATGTAGTCTTATGGATGTATATGTTAGGTTACATTGTTGTAGGTGCAAGAGATAACAGATAATGTTTTGAATAGAAGCATCTAGTGGACTGATTTTGTTATTTGTACAGTAAATTACAAATCGTTTCCACTTTGCTGCGTAGCATGCTCTGGTGGTAGGACGTCTAGCCTCTTTAATGATGTTCATGCAGTCTGGCGGGAGATTGAGGTATGGCCATGTCTGAACTGGGGTGGCGGAGTGAGCTAAAGAATGATGATGGATTAAACCCAGATCAGTTGACTGGGGGTGAGTGCTTGCAATGTTCAACACTCCGTCCATCATCCCCTTTGGTTTTGGGAGATTGAGGTAGCCAAACTCTAAGACTTCAGGTGCCAGATCGCAAGGTTGAGTTGACTGGGATCTGGATGTCTTATCTCTCCATGGTTCTGAGTGAGAAGAGAGGCGTAGCTTTTGATGAGGAACTACTGATAGTTCCAAGAGGGTTGTGAACCATGGTTGTCAGGCCCATGTTGGAGCAACCAGGATCATTGTGAGGGAATGCTGTTTGAGCTTCCGAACCACTAACGGAATTAGCGGGAGAGGCGGAAAAGCGTAAGCAAATTTGCCTGACCAGTTCATCCATAGCGCATTGCCTTTGGACAATGGGTGTGGATACCTGGACGCAAAGGTTGGGCATTTTGCGTTCTGGTGTGTGGCGAACAGATCTATTTCTGGGTGGCCCCACATGTGAAAGAATGGAAGAAGAACTTGAGGATGAAGTTCCCATTCGTGGATCTGCTGTGTTTGACGACTGAGCAGATCTGCAATCTGATTGTGTACCCCTGGGAGGTGTTCTGCAAGGAGATATATGCTTTATGGAATGGCCCATCTCCATATGCTTTGAGCTAGGTGTGAAAGCTGTAGCGAGTGTGTCCCCCCTGTTTCTGTATGTAGTACATTGCTGTTATGTTGTCTGTACGGACCAGGACAGCTTTGCTTACCAGATGGAGTTGAAAGGATTTTAATGCCAGAAAAATTGCCAGTAATTCCAGGTAATTTATGTGGCGTTGTTTTTGCTGAGGGGTCCATATGCCCTGAATGGTATGGTTTTGAAGATGAGCTCCCCAGCCGGTGAGCGATGCATCTGCTGTTAGCACTATCTGTGGAACCGGGTCGAGGAACAGCCACCCTTTGGAAAGGTTTTGTGTGTTCCACCACTGCAGAGAGCAATGTGTGCGGCTGTCCATCAACACCAGATCTGTTAACTGACCTTGAGCCTGGTTCCACTGACGTGCCAAACACTCCTGTAAGGGACGCATTTGGAGTCTTGCATAAGGGACGATGAGAATGCAAGAGGCCATCATCCCGATTAACTGCATGAACACTCGAGCTGGTAATGAGTGTTGAGGCTGAAATTGTGATATTAGAGCTTGAATGTTGCTTATCCTGACTGGGTTGGGGTATGCTAGAACCTTTGAAGTGTTTATTGTAGCTGCTAGATATTGTTGTGTGTTGGACGGTTTGAGGTGGGACTTGGTGAGGTTCACCGTGAATCCCAATTGGTGAAGCAACTGGATTGTTTTGTGTGCGTGTTGCACACAGCTGTTGTGTGACTTGGCTTTTATGAGCCAGTCGTCCAGATAAGGGAACACGTGAATATGTTGTCTTCGTAAGTGAGCTGCTACTACTGCGAGGCACTTTGTGAAGACTCTGGGTGCTGTGGTAACCCCGAACGGGAGGACTTTGAACTGATAGTGTTGACCGTCTACCACGAACCTGAGATATTTCCTGTGAGCGGGGTGAATGGGAATATGAAAGTAGGCATCCTTTAAATCCAGAGTGGAGAGAAAGTCGCCTTGTTGAAGCAGTGGTAGCTCCAGTTGTTGGAGTGACCATGTGGAAGTGGTCTGACAATGTAAAGGTTTAACGGTCTGAGGTCCAATATTGGCCTGAGAGAGCCGTCCTTTTTTGGAATTGGAAAATATAGGGAGTAAACCCCTGTGCCTTGATGAGGCGAGGGGACTGGTTCTATTGCATTTTTTTGTAATAGAGAGAGAACCTCTTGTTTTAGAAGCGTCAGATGTTCCGAGGACATTGGACGTTGTCTGGGAGGAATGTTTGGGGGAGTGGAGGTGAGTTCCAGGCAATAACCATACTGGATAATTTGTCTTACCCACCTGTCTGTTGTGATGGAGTTCCAGACAGGTAGGAACTGTGAGAGACGTCCCCCGACAGGAGTGGAATGATCGGGGGAAGTGGAGGGAAGTCACTGCTTGGTGGTAGGGGAGCTGCGGGTGTTGTTACCGCGGCCTCTTCCCTTATTGTTGTTACCCCTGTATCCTCCTCGAAAATATCCTCTGGAGGAGGTAGTTTGATTGGGACTTTTATATGATGAAGAGGGATGTTCTGAGCCAGTGGTTTTGGAGCCAGCCCTGTAAAAGGAGCGACGAAAAGAGCCTCTAGGGGAAGACAATTGCAAGGCCCCCATGGACTTGGCAGTCTCAGTAACTTTTTTCATCTTTTCTAAAGATGTGTCGACTGTGGGCCCAAAAAGATGCTCTTGGTCGAAAGGCTGATTAAGAATAGTGGATTGCACCTCTTGCTTGAATCCGGATATGCGGAGCCAAGCGTGCCTGCGTAGTAAAACGCTGGTATTAATAGCACGAGATGCTGTATCAGCCGCATCGAGGGAACATTTTATAGATGTGTTGGTTATTAGTTTACCCTCCTGTATAAGGTCATTAGCTTTGTTTTTATATTGGTCAGGCAGATGTTGCATAAGCTTTTCAAGCTCATCATAGTGAGCTCTGTCATATCTGGCTAACAAAGCTTGGGCGTTGGCAATCCGCCAGTGATTTGCAGCCTGTGACGCAATTCGTTTGCCAGATGCGTCTAGGAGTTTTGATTCCTTATCAGGAGGAGGGGCGTCGCCTGTGCTCTGTGAATTAGCCCTTTAGCGTGCATTAGACACCACAAGAGAATCTAAAGGGACCTGACCTCTGATGTACACTGGGTTATTGGGAGCTGCCTTATATATTTGTTGTCCACCCTGGTGTTCAGGATTCTGGCTCTGACAGGGTCTTTAAACACTTCTGGTGCATGTTTTAGCATCTAAGTATCAAGGAGAGAGAGAGGAACAGGAAAGCTAGTTCTCTTCCCCTGAGCAAGTATGTATAATCAAAAGGAACTAGCCCAAAATTAGAAGCTTCAAAGAGTGTGTTTTTCAAGTTGGAACAACATTGGGTTCTTATGAAAGCTCTCACCCACTAACCTAGTTGGTGGCATGCTTCATCATATCTGTGTGTTTGTCTGTTTTGTCTTTTATGTTTTTATCACTACAGGTACAAAACCATAGAGGACATTCTCCTCCTACATATATCGCACCTTAGCGAGTGCGTCACATACTTGGTTACATACAGTCTATTGACCTAGTTTTAACCACTTTTCACATATATAAGGTCCTGAAGAAAGCCAGATCACTACAAGGCCTGGCTGAAACATGTTGACCACAATGGATGTGGGAGACCATAGTTATCTCCACGCACATCGCCGCCTTGTTTTTAATACTGCCAAGTGCCCATCAATAAAACAACCCTTGTGGGTAATGGGACCCCAGGACAGTCTTTTAACTAATACTCACACACTTTCACTGCACACCCACTTACCAAATCCCGCTCCGCTGTAAACAGGCGTTGTAGCACACCCGGGGCACACTCTGTGCCACCGGGTGGGGCCCGATGATGAAGCATGCCACCAACTAGGTTGGTGGGTGAGGGCTTTCATAAGAACCCAATGTTGTTCCAACTTGAAAAACACACTCTTTGAAGCTTCTAGTTTTGGGCATGTTTTAGCATGCCTTTTAGCATTGGTAGGGTGTGTGTGGACTTTTGTGAGGGTGCAAATGTTTCCAATAAAAAGTCTTCCTCTAAGGGATCAGAGTGTAATTGTACCCCGTGGTATTGAGCAGCCTTATTAATTAGTTGCGCAAACCCAATATTATCATCTGGTGGTGAGAGCCTAGAGGGATAGAGGTCCGGGTCATTGTGTGGATCGGGATCTGTATTGTAATCATCCCAAGGATCTACATCATGTGGGATGGTATGTGCATCATCATCCCTATCTGGATCTCCGTTCCCATCCCCATCATTATAATCATCTTCATCATCCTGTGGTTGAGGTGAAAATGTATGTTGTGGGGAGTGTGCTGGAGAAATTAACAAATTAGGATCAGCTGGAGAAGGAGAGGGAGGTGGAGAAGTATTAGTGCCCATTTCTCTCTGTTTAATGGGTATTTCAGAGTTTGGTGAAGTGTCCAGTTTCCTCTTTTTAGGAGGCTTGGCGACAACGTGACCGGTTTGTGGGTCAATGTGTAGTGTTTTTTGCTTTGGATCCGAAAAATCTGGCACAGACTGTTGTTTGGGTACAATGTCCTTCTTCGGTGTCGAAGGTTTAGGGTCAGAATGTTCTTTTGCCTTTGTTTCTGAAGCTTTCAGCGGGGTCTTGGACTCTTTGCTTTTGGTATAGAAGGTTGTGGCTCCGAGACCCTTTTCGGCTCCGAAAGGTTTTTTCGGGTCCGAACGTTTTTTCGGCTCCGAATGTTTGTCCGTTGTTTGTTTCGACGCCGAGGGCTTCGGCGTCGAGGCTGTTTTCGGTGCCGAGGAAGAAGGGTGTGGCACATCTTTGGTTTTGGGCTTCGGTGCCGAAGGTGACTTGTCGGCACCGGAACGGGGTTGGCTCGAGCCCGAGCCGGAAGGCTTTTCTTTCGGTTTCATAGCCGGGCCCGAGGGCGGGGCGTCTGAAATGTGTTGCGGTGTCGACCTGAGCCAGAGGGCGAAGGTGTTACCGGAACCTTTTGTTTGGGGTTGGGCAGGAGAGGGGTCTCGGTACTCACGAACCGCTGAGCTGGTGTGACTGCCTCGTCTTCGATGTCGGAGTCGTCTGCTTCGGAGACGGAGATCTCTCCTTCATCAGCTTGTTGTTCTGGCTGGACTTCGGGATCTGCATCGAAGATGTCCGGAACCGAGCTGCTTTCACTGGACATTTCGTGACGTCGAGCCCGACGGTCACGGATGGTTTTCTTCGACCTGAAAGATGCACAAGCCTCGCAGTTCTTGTCCTCGTGCTCCGGGGAGAGGCAGAGATTACAACCCTGGTGTAAGTCCGTGTGTGGGAACTTAGCACCACACCCGGGGCATTTTTTAAAAGGAGTTCTTTCCATTGACTGCTGGCGTGATCGCCGCGGATAGGCCCAACGGCCCGCGTCGAAGATGTAGGTCGATGATTTTATATTTTTCGAAGATGCGCGTCGAAAGGAAACGCGATCGAGACATTACCGTCGTGTGGTGAGGGATTGCGCGTCGAAGGGGGTTCGAGAAACGACACCGACCCGGAGCGCAGCAAATCACATCCGAACCCGATGGCAAAAAAAAACAATCTGGAGATGGAGTCGATGCCCATGCGCACTATCACGCTAAGGAGAAGTCACCTACCTCGTGACTACAAAGACTTCTTCCAAGACAAAAACAAAGTGCAAACATCCGAGCCCAACACCAGATGGCGATCTATGCACAAGTATATAATCTACAGCTCATATGCATCGAACAGGGGAACTTTCCTACATTTAGTTGGCCTGGATATATGATTTTCCACTTAGCTCTTACTTTTTTCCTTTTATTCATTCATCTCTTTTTCTCCTCTGTAATTATGTGTTTTCTTTAAACCTCAGTTTTTCTTTGTCATTTTACTTTAGGTATGTGAAACAACAAGTTACTTACCTGTAAACGTTGGATCTCCAGTATTGATATCTTTCATAGATTCACATGCTTGAATCAGTCATTGAGGTGAGAGTCCTGCGGAATTATAATAAGTATTAGAATATTGGAATGTTGGGAGCTCCATTGAAAACAATGGAGTGCTCTGGAATTCTAATGGCCGTTAGAAGCCCAGAGCGCCAACATTCCAATGTTGTCCTTCACAGCTGTTGCTGTGAACAAAGGTCTCACGGAGCCGGAGGGGATTTCAATCTCCTCGGGCTCCGTGAGGCCTTTGATTTATGTTAGAATATTCTGCCCTCTAGTGGCGAATATTCTAATAGCCTTAAAGCCCTCCGTAGCTGGGCTACACAAGCTTTAAAGTCCCGCTCCCTTGTTAAATGCCCGAGCGGGACTTTAATGACCGGTATAGCCCATTATGGAGGGCTATAAGCCTATAGTAGAACGCAAAGCATTATACAGTAAAGCTCACAGGAGTGAGATTGTTAGCCAATTCACATTGTTTTAGGAATAACCAAACTACAGACAATCCGAGAACAGCTCTTGAATCTTCCTTCCCCTTCAGAGTTACCACAACTGAAAATTCTAAGCACTTGTGTACAGGTTGGCTAAATCCTCAAAAGGGAGGACTGAGAGTTGCATGTGAATCTATGAAAGATATCAATACTGGAGAACCACAGTGTAACTGTTTATTCTCCAGTATTGAATCTTTCATAGATTTGCAGGCTTGAATCCGAATAGTAAATCGTAACATACTTGACAAAATATGAAGAACATTCGGAGGTGAGAAACATACATTGTAAAAAGTGTAAACTTTCCATTTATAGAAGAAAAAAGAATAAATTGTCATGAAATTATGTTCAATAGTGCAATGTGTCATTTTTTATAAACATTTGGATTGTATTAACTGAAAGTGTGATTATTATTATTAGGTTGGGTACGGCCATTTAACAAAACAATGAAACAGTTCAATGAAAGAAACTGGTATGTCTTGTTTAGAAACACACAATCACCTACTGAGCTTCAGGCAAAACAGTGTCAAAGAGCATAATAGCTGTCACCACAAACTGCTGTAAAGTCCCTAAAGTACAACTCCATTTTATGTAGGCCCCGACTCCATCTTGGCTAATGGAGGTCGTCATCTTCCCACTTTCTAACAATGGAAGTCGCCATCTTTCTCGATTTATGCATAATCATAGCCATGTCTGCCCTTAGATGCAGATGTCGTCTGACCTTGTCTTTCTAAGAACTGTGATAGCGTCAAGTCATTAGATTAATGATATAGCTACAACACTTAATGCGACATTCGCCTGGGTCAAATTCCTACTCTTCACCATGTCATGGTTTAATAGGACTATATGCAGCTGTATAACTAAAATAATGTAGTCTGAATTGACGTGCTTTTACTTTATATGTTCATAAGGAAACATCTGGGACATACACCTTAATGCACATAATCTATGTCAGACATTTCGAAACTTATGTCAGACTTACAAGTTCTGATAAGATTTAGTATACAGGAACTGCCACTAGACCACTTGTCAAGAGAGGTCCTTTGTCCAGATCATATCCGGAGATTCTGCTAGAGACGTTCTCACCTACTGCCAACACACTTCACAGATGCTACATCTCACCTGAAGCCTATAAAGTCAAATCTCAGACAGAGGAAGAGTAACTGACTGCTACTGCAGGGGGTGTTTGCCCTTCGCTGGGGAACACGGTCTCCATGTCTACACTGATAAAGACCGCCTTTGTTGTCAATAAGGTATGCAGCTTATCTCTTCTCGCTAAGACACTCTAGACTGCATGTTACGCTGCCTTCCATGCTCTCCTAATGTAGCGTGTAGAAATAGGCATTAGGGTATTAGATTTTAAATGACATTTTAAACATCCTAGAAATGTTCATTTTATTCTTGCTATTTATAACGTGTCTGCTTACTGTTTTTATAATATTCTGTGTATTTGCTTCAGATGTACTAAGAAGCAGATTATTCCTGTCATAATAAATACTTTTTTACTTAAAAGTACTCATTCCTCTTTGTACAGGGTGTGTGAAACTGTGAATAATGAAATAAGGTCTGTTACTGTTACCACAGTGCCCCTGATCCCTTTAAGGGATTGTTAGTAACCCAGAAGCATTGAACAGTGTTTTGCGGGGCTACAATAACCTGTGTTTCACATTCATCGTTGGTGCATTGAACCAAGCTCTCCCATGTCACCCGTGAGTGGGAAAGCACACCTTGTTGAGTTATGCCACAGTCGTAACTTAGGCAACTAAACTATACCTTAAAGTGTACTAAATAGGAGTGCATCCCATGCAGTTACAGGCAACAGGGTCAACAGAAATCATACAAATGTCTAATGCCCCTCAAAAGATATTCCATAGCTTTGAGACTTTTTTCCTAAGTAGATATACTGTAGGAAAAATGAGCCACACAACTAAAACAACTAATCATTAAATACCATATTGTATGAAAATATTTTATCTGGCGAAATAATCGAGAGGAAGTTGAAAAGCATAGTTAAATAACTCCTGGGAATGTTTTCAATCTGTGCTCAGGACTGGGGCACAACTTTGGGCATTATAGCACATTGGGGATATTTGATTTAATATGCAATTCACTTTGATTCTTTTTCATCGCTGTTCACAAATGTTATTTATGAATTTAGTTATTCATTTACATTCTTTTGAACTGCATGGGAATGGCACATTTATACAGTAATTGTCGGACTTCTTGGGTAGCATAACAAGATTTCAATGATTTCAGTACAACATTCTGAGTGGGCTGGTTCCTTTAACAATGCGTCTCTGTGGAAGTAGCAAGGCTGCAAAATGTCTCCTTGAGTAGATGTGTTTTCAGACTAAAGATTTGGGATGAGTTTCCAGAAAGAATGCAACAAGTCCCAGGGTCTCATTCTAGCACTTTGATGATTCTTTCCATGTTTTATACCCTTGGCCAATTAGTATGGTTTTGATACCAGGGTTTATTTGGGGACTAACACATACAGGTATTCCAGGCTTCTAAATTGAAGGCTCAGCAGACTACGCATTGGAGACTGAACTTTATTCTGTGTTCCACCAAAAGCCAGTGGAGAGATGTTAAGATTGGGTTGATTTGGATGTGCATAGCAATATTGTGGTGGATCATCTGGAGTACAAGTCTCTCAAAGAACGCTGTGATATTCTGAAAAAATATTGGAGTCAATGAAAACCTCCATATATGTTGCCTTCTGTACTATAGTAATAATGCATCAACTTCTTGGAAGCACTGTACTGGAAGAGGGGTATCAGATGGGTTAATGACATACAATGGTCTCTGTTTCAGCGCCATTTAGGTGAGCAGGTTGAACCTCATTCTGTATTAGGTAGTCTGTCGGTGGGGAGTGGTTTTAACTCTGTTCATTTGGAACTGAAATTGCGAGAATATCTCTGCCAAGAGCCATATATAGATATTTAAGGTGATAATAGGGTCTCTTGGGAAAACGCAGATTACCCATTTGATTAATAATGTTCATTTGCCAATTCTAGTTGATTGATTACATCCTGATAAAAAGACAGTAGAACAATTGAAGGGCTGTGCCAGAGATTCCAACTGAATTAGAGTCCTTCCAGGAGGCTGCTGTAATCAAGAGTCATGTGCCAACAAGAGTTGAGGGACAGGTAAGAACTTTCTGCTCTCCTGAATTGAATATTATGGGAGTTGTCCTGTATCTCTACAAGAGTAGATTTGGTACCTCTAAAAAGTATGATACACAATTCACTGTCACAGGGTGTAATTAAACATGGTTTTGAGTTGTGGTGTAATTTCACCAGCTTTGACATTGCTTTTAAGGGTAGTTTGGATATGGGGCAGTAGTAGTGATCAATACAAAGATATCCCTAAACCAAAAACAAGGTGAAGAAGATAAATAACGTGGAGAAATCAGAAAGATTGACAGAATGCGATCATACGCAAGACTGCAGAGGGTTAATGGTAAGAAATTCAGAAGCAAAACAAGGTCATCATGTTGTGCTTTCAATAAATACCTTTTCAAGAAAATAGCTTTGAAAATTCATAAAATTGTTGGTTTTCACAATGTTTGGACAACTCTTGCAGCAAAACATTCGGGTAAACAGGGACTTCATTGCTGGTGGTCCGGTCCAAGTGCTAACCATGGAATTTGCAATCTGTGTGAAAAAGGTAAAGACAAAGGAGGATTAAAATCAATGTGACTATATCTTTATCAAGAGCTAAAACACAGGTTTGTTTTCAGGATGAAGAACTATTCAAAAAAACGATTTTTCATGAGAGGGTTTGTATTATGTTATCACATTTACCTTTTCCCAACACAGAGGTCTTCAAACTGTGGGGTGCACCCCCTGGGGTTCTGTGGCAGTATTTCCAGGGGGGCACAAACGCCTCAACAAGTACTTGTAAATGAAGATGGCCTGGAAGAGTAACTTTGTTTAAATGACACATTTCCAGGCTGTCTTCACTTACATACAGTGATTGAAGTGCTAAACAATACTATGGGAAATGCGATCCTGAGTGCTGTGGTGGCAGGGACAAAAACGTGACTAAAAAGAATAACATGTTCTGTAGGTGTCTTGTTTTTTCATCTTCAGATAACCGATTATAAAATAAGCACAGTCCTTAAATGAAAAATAAATGCAAGTTAAACTAACTGCTGGGAAATGCTCTTTTCCCTTATGAAATCTCAGTTGGTTAATGCAAGCATTGAAGATGTCTCTTTGTGATCAGAGAGTCACAGAATTGGATACGGTTTGGTGCAGTTGAGAAAAGTGACATGTGTATTTATAGTGCTGAGAGATCCCAGTCTCGAACAGAAAGCACTGTAAATGTATAGTACACAGTTTAATATAGGCTGCTGCAAAATCATCAATTTCTAGATTTACCATCGCTTTGCGTCAGGTTTGTATTACTTTTGTAATGCAAACCCTACGAAAAGTGTTAAGGTAGGATTTACTGTCCAAAGAAAATCTAGATTTGCATTAGATAGTACCCTAAAGTAAAACAAAGTCTGATGCAAATCCTGATCTATAAAGAATTGCAGACAGAAATTTACGCCAAAATCCTACGCCTGTCACAAGCAGATGTAGCTAATACCCAGGCCTGTACCATACTTTTGTCCACCCAGCCAGACTAGCCCCATCACAATGTCAGATCCTGCTGGAGTGTCAAGGCCTGCTTTACAGCTCTGCCTGGGTTTTTCATATGACACTTGGGGTTCAAAGTTCAAAGAGGATTCCCCTGTCACAGGCAACTTGGGCAGGACCTTTCTTTTGTCCCCGCCAGCCAGCCAGGTCCCAATCACAGAGGGGCTCTCTTTGACATTACAGTATCAACGCCCGTTTAACAGGACTGCTGGATTTCCATATCACATTTGGGGTGCACTTCAAAGTGTGAAGGCCAGAGGCCAAAACAATTCTTATGTATCTCATGACTGGATGCTGAAAACTCAAGTTTTTTTCTACCAAACTTCGGTTTCAGAGGTTGCTGTGGGTGTAGGGACTGCCTAAAACTGGATCTTGGTGTTCGATATGGGAGGACAGAAGATTACCATAGAATACTCTCCACACAGCCTCAGCCATTGGAGCCCATGTTTTGTGTGGCCGAAGACTGCAGCCATCTTGAAAATGCCTAAAGCCCCAGGAACCTTTATCTCACTGGTTAGAGCTTTCACAGAAGTCATTCCCTCCCACTAGCTCGTGCCAGGCATAAATGTGGCACCTCCAAGCATCCACTTCAGAATACTCTTGGACCGGTAGAAGATCAGAAGAGGAATGAGCCTTTTGTATGAGACCTGAGAAGAGCAATAAAGGACTGGACCTGCTCTCCATCTTGTACCCAAGGACAAAGAAGTGGACTCCAAGGGTCATAAGGCTGACCTCCTCTTAAAGCTACATGTACATAACAAGCTGCAAGAGGACTTTTCTTGCAACTGCCCAGCTGATCAGTGGTAATTGAATCTGGACTAGACTCTGCCTGCCACCTGCGAGTATTTAAGTAACTCCCTAGGTCATAGGGAGCTCTAAAAGTGTATTCTTGTGGTGGATTGGGACTTAAAGGACTAAAGTCAGAAGGTAAAATCTTTGACCAGACAAACATGGTTACTGTACCTGACCTGCGGTCCATCGTGGTCAGCGTCAAATTGCACCTAGGTCCAATTCTTCTGCGACCAATTGACTACCATTAGCCATTTCTACTTAAAATATGAAACAATCATGTCTTTGGTTCCCTTTATTAGTTTGTCATTTTGGTGTCAGTCGGCTTAATACATTTTACTCTTTTTTTCTCATTTGTTTTGGTGTTTTAATCGTTTTTCATTTCAACTATATTACTATTTTAGTGCTGCATAAATACTTTACACATTACCTACAAGTTAAGCCTGTTTGCTCTGTGCCATAGCTACCAGAACATTGAGGTCAGGTCTATTTAGTGACTTTAGTGGTTCACCCAGACATGGATTACAATTATTACTTGAGGTGAATTTGTATCCCATTCAACTAATTCCCCAATTTCTTTCACACATACAGAAGAGTACTGTATGTGTTTGTAACTTATAATAAAAGAAATATGATAATATTCCCTTTTCCAGCAATTCACACAGAGCATGTGATAAATGTCATGCAGCAGCTGTGAATTGCAAACTGTCTTAATTTGCTGAAAAGGCTTTGCTTGAGTAGAGAGTTACTTGAACTGTGTCTCTATCGCTTGATCTTAGTAAATTAATAATCATAACATTTCAAAAAAGTTATTTCCTTCAGATTCCATAGGCCCTGGATGTGCAGTCTAGGTCCAGGAAGTTGGGATCCAGACCATTTTTCAAGGCTATTCAGTTACAAGCATTTAAACCTATTGAATCGAGAAACAAAAATCAGAAAAATTCTTGTTCTTTTAGTCTGCTAGACACTGCTGGTATTTTGACTGTGCGCATTGAGAAACCACTGACTCAGTCCATGTGTTCCCTTTAAAACAAAATTCTAAGACACATTATATGAATGCTAGTCAATGCATGTAAAGGTGCTGTATTCATTTCTCACTCACAGGCGCATACCAGGTCTGGCCTTTGCAGGAGAGAGCTGCTGATTCCCTTGGCACAACCTCACAGGGATCTGCAGTCCTAAAGAAGAGGAGGGGTGAGAGCCACCTTCCTAGGAGGCCAAGAAAGGAGATAAGTGAGGAATGTGTACGGGAGGGGCTAACCCACTCCTACAGTAAACCTTCAAACAATTTGCAAGGCTGGGTTTGAGATTTTGGGGGATGTATGTTCGCAGCCTGTCTTCCATAGGAGCCTAAGATCAGGGATCATCAAACCAGTTTAGGTGAGACTAGCCTTGGCATTTAAAGTGGAGGGAATCAATGTAATAGGATTGTGGTCTAGGGAGTTAGAATACTGGTGTCACCATCTCCCCGCACACCGTCCCAAAACCTCTGCTAGGGGCTACACATGAAGGTGTTTCACATCAAAGCAGGGAACTGGATTTGAGACGGTAGTATCTCTTCTGCCTTTAGCTTGCTTGTTAAGCTTGGACACAAACCCTCTCAAGTGGGTGAAGGTTGTGTGTGGCCTGTTAGCCAGTGAGCCCAGACTTGTGAGGTCCCAAGGGACAAAGTATAGCTGAGTCTCAGAAGATAGACAGAAGCATGTTTGTGAGGTGCAGGATCTGGAAGTGGACCAAGAGTGCAGGACTGTGATTCGGAGTGTGACCCACCCCGACCAAGTCTTGTGTGTTTTGTTCTACAAAAGGATTCGTTTTGGCTGCCCCCAACTGGTTCTTTGGGACATTCAATGACATCAGAGAACTCTTCTTGTGATGCACACCAGTTGTAACTGGTCTGGCATTGGACTTGGTGAAGATTCGTTTTTCGGATTTGCCTTCGCCAGCAGCCAATGTGGAGCTCTGTGTCCTGGGTCGCAATCGTATACGAGCGCAGTGGCCAGGCAGCCTTGGTGGGGGTGGAATGGAGTAAGGAATGCTGAGTTCTACCAGGCCTGGGGGCGGAAACCCTTATTGAAAACCAGCACAGCTGAGATACATTGTTACACCACTACAGCCTGTGCATGGAGACGAGCCTCAGAGACCCATCCACAATAGGGGCTGCCGGTGACCCTGAGGCTATATACACAGCCCGCCCACCAAGGCTGCAGGGGTGATACTATGATTTAACTGTTGGATCTCAAAGCCAGCCTTGAAACTATAGAATGCAAAATTGATAGCAACATCCCATCTAGACAACCTTATGCAAAGGATAGCTAACCAAAATATTAGACTAAATGGAGCAGAACAATAAATATTGCTCTAGAAGATGACTCTACAGCGACCTCACAGAAACTAGAGAAAATGGAGAAACTGATCAATGCTGTTGGAACTAAGAATAAAGATTTTGATGTGCGATCCCGGTGTAATAATATAAACATTACAGGCATTGCCCAATCACTATGATGGGACCAGACTCCTTTGTTGAAACCCTGCTGTTCGAACTGTTTGACTGCACTAGGTTTGTCAGGGCATTTCTGCTAGAGCAAGCTCACTGCACTCTTGGTCCACAACTGCCTTAAGGGATGATCCCTAACCAGTTATTGCTAGCTCACCCAACTTCAGAGGCAAGGCCTTCGGATGGCTAGAGAGAAGGGGCCACCACAATTCCAAGGCACAACACTGGCCATCTACACAGACGTTGCAGTGACGCTCCAGGAGAGAGATGCAAGTTTGCAGAGGTAAAATGTACCCTCTGGGCTAAATACATTATATAAGCAATGATGTACCCTACAAAGCTAAAGACTAAACTGAACAGAAAACACACATTGTTACAAGTTCTACAGGGGCAAACACATTTTTAAAGAAACACGTCAATATAAAGAAGTCGTCACCTACACCGAAGCGGACAACAACCTTTGGGGAAAGGCCAGGTTCCAAAGCGGGAAAGGAATGAGCAAGTCTGTTGCAGTGTCGTCATGCAGAAACCTGGCACACTTTCAGGTCTGGGCTAGGGGAGTGCAGAGATAACAGCCCAGTGTTTAACTGACCCAATGCATCTTTTTTTGTTTTTTTTTTCTGATAGATTTAAGGGAGTATTATGTAGGCAATAGAGCGACTTCAGTGATACTAAAGTGTGATTACTTTGCCACCCACAGAGTGATACAAAACTATCCTTCATAGAGCATAGAGTTGGTGTGTACTCCACGTCCTTAAGTGTGTACCACCTCTGCACTGGTTGGGTGTATTGATTGTTTTAGATATTTGGCACCGATAGTTGGGCTGATCAGTGTGGGTGGGGGGAGACGGAAAGTTGTATGGTAACAATATGAGACAGACACAGGTGTTTACACCAGAGCATGCAGGTGACAGGACATCCCTAGACTGCAGACATAATACATTAAGAATCCAATTGCATGTCCTCTTCTAAAACAAAACTGGCTTTGCTACCCTGGAGCTTTAGCAGCTTAAATAATCCTCAGAAATTGAGGCAGGTGCTGACAAACTTAGATAGGTACAGTACTGACATGGCCACTATTCAGGGGACACACTTAGCCCCAGAGAGTCCCTTAAGCTTTGCTAGAAGATGGGTAACCAGTTGCACTGTACAACTTTTACAAAGTTGCCACTTTGTTACCCAAAATCTCCTGTACCCGTTTATGGTTACACATAGGGTCTATTCCTGAGACAGCTTTCTGCCCTACTTGGGAGATGTGCAAACAACGTCCAGGAAAGGACACAATAGAAGCCTGTGTCGGGGAAGAGGTGTTACCAAAGGTGTTGGCTCAAAAGGCAAGCTTCAAAGGAAAAGCCACCTTTGAAGGGCAAATTCCTTGAAAAAGGGCTTGAGAAAAGAGCTGCTCTATTGCTTAGGCAGGCATGCCATTACTGGGGACAGAGAGGGGAAACCAGTTGTCAAACTGTTTTGTCAGGGCGTGTAGCCTCCTTGGTAGCCAAACCTCCGGGTTGGGCTAGGGAGCTCTACATGCCAGACATAGGGGTTCTGCAATATTGAAAGTGGGCAGAATGGAGAATTCTGGGATAGCCAGATGCCACACTTTGCAGGAAGTGGTCATCAGGAGAGAGGGAACTTAGTAGCCTATTGGCTACTGCCCGCTTCCTACCCTGAGGGCATTTTCAGGGCACTCCTGGCTCCCAGAACTCAGATCTCATTGTACTGGAAAAGAGGATCAAAGGAGGACTGTCCTGCTGCACCAAGGACCGGCGAAGGAAGGCTGCACCGACGTGGACTGCACCTGCTGAACCTGGTGGCTAGCAAAGGAGAAGGGACCGTGCCTGCTGTGTCCTGATCTTGGAGAAGTCAACTACTGAGCCTAGCCGAAGTAAACAACTCCAAGTGTCAGCTGGCTGACCTCCTGTACGCAGCACACGGCCAGTGACATCTTAAGGATTTTAGGGGCCCTGGGCCAAATGTATTTTGGGAGTCCCTGTTCAGAACAGCTGTGAATTTATGATTCAATTCTAGCTCTTTCATCCCTCTTTGGCCAGGTCACGGACAGTGTACAGGTGCACTGTAACAAATTCTAAATGTGTTTATATCTCATATTCAAGGATAAACACATTTCTCAGCAAAATGTGTGTAACACATCACCCACATTAAAAACACATTAAAGGAAGACAGTATTTAAAACAATCTGTTTAAGAATTATTCATGGTCATCAGGGCAAGACTCTCTGCATAACAGAGCTGGCTCTATCAGGGGGGCCCTGAAGGGCTGATGCCCTGTGCCAGAGCCCACTTTGCCCATGCCTTAAAATGCCTCTGCACACGGCTACAACAACTGAGGAAGACTGTGTGTTGGTGGCCAAGATCTTCGAATCAACGCTCCTTTTCGCCGTGCAGCACCAGGAACCAAGACCCGATGCTCAAACGTTGCCCCGAGTCTGCTTGACCTAGGAGAGTCATCGCAGTGAAGCTTGCTCACTCAGAAGCAAGCAATCTTCCAAGAAGTGATTCCAGTTTGTCCATGATACCGGGCGACTGGTAGCCCAGTGGTGACTGTACTCCTGCCAGGCTCGAGAGGACTTGGAGGGACATCGATCCCTGTGGCCAGGACTGCCTCAGCAAGCCCTTGGACCGAGGAGAAGCTGCAGGAAGACCCCCCGTCGACTGCATCACATCTACAGCATCCTTGAGCATCTTCAGCATCCTGTATCCCGTGCATCAGGACCACTTCGATAGGAACCTATTGCAAGGGGATAAAACACCCGGAACTGACGGAAGACTGCTTCTTTTCTGGAGGTAACTGTTTCTGAGGTCCTTGCTGGTACCTCTGGCTGGCTCCCTGCCGGAGTTGGTCACCCAAAATAACTCAAAGTAACTGCATTGATACTTATCCAAGTTTTGCTTAAAATGTCAGATTTGTTGAATTTGCCAATGTTTGTTCTAAGTTAAATAAAAAGTGCTGTATCCCCGGAACCCTCCGGTGGATTTTTTTCGTTTTGGTGTCTAAAAGCATAATAAAAATACAATCTATTTTTATAAACTGGCGTTGGATTTCTTGAGTGTCTTCTGTATTTCTTCTTCAAATGTTTTGGTACTGTTTAAATGCTTTACATGTGTTCCTTTGTGTAAGCCTGACGGCTCAGAGCCACAGCTACCCAGTATTGAGCTAAGGGGTTCACAAACAAAACCTAGTGTTCCTAAAGGGGATGGTAAGTATATTGCATAGTGTGGTCGCACAACCACACCATATAATATACCCCATTTATTCACATTAAGGAATATAGGCAATTGTATATCTCGTGGAGAGCTGCAACCTGACATCAAACTGAAAAATATCTGGATGAGATTGCTTTGGTTTGGCTACAGAATTAACCTATATCTATGGAAGAGATATATCCACTGAGAGCCTAGTAGACGGCAAAGTGTCAAGCTTAGTCAGCCTACTGTCTAGTTCTATAAAGCCTATGAAAATATATTAGCTCTATACCTTCTTGATGTATACATTGAGGCTCTGAAAGATGGTGAGTTACAACCCCCTTACTGCTGAAGGCTATTATTTCAGTGCTGCTGAAGCTGGGTAAGGACTATAGTAAATGTGCATCATATCAACCACTTTCACTACTTAACGTGGACAATAAGATCCTGGCAAAGGTGGCAGGGAACTGTGTTCTTATAGATGCAAATATCATCTCTCCTGTTGATCGATCTGCGGCAGTTAACTTGTATACTGTGTTTGTGATTTTATGCCAACTAAACCCTGAACAGCAGGTTGCGGAAATTCTTTTGGACTCCGAGAAATCCTACTACTCTCAAAACCATGGCATGGGGGAATTTGTTTTCTGCAGTTTATATCACGGTTATACTTCAAATCAGTTTGCGCAAATAGTTTCATGTCGGATGTGTTTCCGGTGGCTGGAGGTACTAGACAGGACTACCCTGTCACCCTTGTGTTTTGAAATAGTCATAGGCCAATTAGTCCCCAAGTAGATTGAATGTCATCAGCACTGGGGCAGCCATTTCTGCTCTGGTTGCCTATTGCCCTCTATGAACACAGAAGATATTCTGATATTTGTCCAATAACCAGTTGATAACCTCTCTCCCTGATAAGAGAAATAGTCAGATTTGGCAGATTTTCCTGCATAGCAATCAATTGGCATATGACCAAACGTTTTCCCCTTACAAGTAGCACGGTTAAAACTGTGTTGGAATTCCTGATCAGATGGGTGGAAGACTCGATCAAATACCTAGGGTCATGTTGCACAGTGACACAAAAGCCACTGCAAGGCTGAACTATGGTCCATCATTGGATAGGCTAGCCCACCAAATAAAAGGCCTCTCTCTTTGGCTGACCAAGTAGCACTAATAAAATGGTAGTGCTTCCAAAACTTCTTTACCTTAGATGTTGCAAACTCCAACCAAAGCTGAAATAGGCCACCCCTATGTTGAAGGTAACCAATACAAGATCAGATGTGACTACCACTCCTCTGGATATATTCACTTATCTCCGACTATGACATATCGCAAAGGAGTTGATCGGAGGGTTTCCTGAGGAACCGTAGGAATTCCGGCCCCTAACCAGTTTAATCAGATCCCCAGATTTCACAAGATGGGTATTTAAAATTGGAATATTGCTGTATGAGGAACACGTTGGTCTCCATGAATTATAGTTCTATGCCACTTAATTTCAAATTTCTACACCAAGCATATTTTACACCTGCAAAGCAACAAAGGATAAACCCTGCAAGGCCATACCATGGCCTGTGTTGTCAGGCAGGTCATGCGGGGTTCCTCAACCTAGCCTGGATTTGCCCCCCAATCTTTGAATACTGGTGTGAGATTACAAGTGCTATCTCCAGCATGATTGGAGGCCAGATGGAACCACAACCAATAACCTCTTTGCTGGCCTATGTCAAGTTGATCCCCTGTGGGACCCAATGGTTCACAGCAATTGTGCTATTGCTGGATAAGAGAAGAGTTGCAATGAATCAGTGTAAAAGTACAGTTCTGAAAATGAGATAACTGGTTGAAGGACCTAGCTTATATGCAATGGCAGAATGGACATGTATACAGCACTGCAACCCACATACTGATAGGCCCATGGACATATGGGGCTACTCAGGGCTTATTTGACACAAGATGGCCCCGGAGATTTCAGCAAATCAGGAGGGAGACACTGCTAGAGCTACAGGAACTTCCCATACTGGTACTGTGATTACAACACACTAGACATAGTTACATTAGTACAGGCACCCTGCCCCACAAGGCAAAAGAAAAGCAGCTAGGATGATCACAAAATGTTACAACAAATGTTTGTGGGGGGTAATGTTCGTTTCTCAGCTTTAACATTTCCTGTTCATTCTTTGTTAGAGATGTAAGAAGGGAAAACACTCAATCGTCCTGCATGCAGGGTATTGTACACGGCATAATATATTTGAAGCACATGTAACGGTCACTGTTCGGCTCATTTGTAAATTACTAAACAAAAATAACAAATGATTTGTTTTTCGACCTGGAAAGTGAGTGACAAAGCTAACTTACACTCACTGAGAACTGGCATTCAGAAAGAGGACTCTCCAGGAGAAGTCAAGGACTTTAGGGACAAAAACAGGAATTGTAGTGGTAGCTGAGAAGGAGCAGGGGTGCCGCCTGCTGTCTTCGGCAGACTCAAAAAAACGTGAGGGGCTCTATCTGCTGTGGCTAAGCAAGCTAGAAACACCCACACAGGAACTCTGTGGTTTGGAAGCTGTGAATTGTGCCTGTCTGCACCAGAACTCTGACTCTCAAACAGCTACTAAAGGCAGCCAAGAGCTGGTAGTCCTGCTGTGTGACTGGAGGGAGAAGAAGCCTCCCATGACTACATGTGAGTGCTGAACAGGAACTTTCACTGACTGTGCATACAGAATGAAGACGACATGTTGAATGGAAGTGTCACTTTAAAAACTATAACTCGCCAGTGACTGGTCTATTTTTGTCATTTTAGATTTATTTTAATCGTAAAATAGATTTTGATTTACCAAATTGGTCTAAGAGTTTTACTAAGTGGCTTCTTGATCCAAGTGTTATGCATATACTGTTAACCCTTAACACAGATTCCCTGAAGTTGGCTTCCGTCTTGCTTCTTCACTACTAAGGGTAGTCTTAGAGAAACAGTGTTTTCCCAACTAGGAGCTAGTTTTGCACAGTGGTGGGAAAAATTGCCCCATTGGGCCACCCAGCTTCCTACAGAACCCATTTACAGCGTGCAGAAAGAAAACTGGGAATTTCACTTTCATATAATCAATGGGACAACAGACTTTGAAAAGAAATTAAAGACTGATTCCATTCTAGTGGAGCTTTTACAACAGCTATTTAGTGACAAAGGTTGCCTGTTGTCTGTACCTTATCCGAGCTCAAAGCTTAATCCTGCAGCAGAGTATTTAGGGAAAAAAGCACAATACGATACAGAGTGAGCTAACTGAGGGTACACAAGAAAGTAGAAATGAAAATCCTAAAAAACGTACATAATAAGCACTAACATGGTAGACATTGAAAATATGAGCAACATGGATCACAATAACCTAAAAGTAACTGCTCAATAAGGTTTAGGGTAAATCTCCTCTGATGGAGATGTAACATAGGGTCTCATTACATTTTTTGGGCAGCATTCAAATTTAAAATGGCTCCATGGGTTGTTTCAGCATGACTAAGATATATGTATCATCTTACTTTTCTAGCAGAAAAAGTAAGGCAAATACCACAGGGACTGACTTTTTTCCACTGAAATTTCACGTGCCATTTCCAGTGTGTCTCGAATGAGTAACGTTTGCTCTAGGGTAGAGTTTCAAATTCTAATGTGTCTATTAAATACAGTCCTCCTAAAAGATAGCACCAAGATGGGCCTCTTTGTTGCGAATGCAAGGCGTGCACTTGCAATCCAAATAATAAAATACTAGGCAAGCCATTTCAGTAAACATGGCAGTTTTGCTGAAAACATATATAATCATTCAAACACCAAAACTTGCTTTCACAATTCACTTAAGAAAAACTACATATGTGACTGAGCCACAACAGATTAATGACTCCCAGATTTCTTATTGTCTACGCAGCAGGTACATTGTATTTTAACCATCTAATGCAGTGAATTGCATTTTCAGTAAAGCTGCGAAAAATAAAAGCAGGTGCCTAAAAGCCTATTGTGAATTGTTCTCTAAAGAGGCAACGGAACGTTTAGTGTTACACGGTATCTGTTCCATTTCCTCAAATAGTAAAGGTCTCTGCTGTCCCTACTAGTAGTACAACATTGAAGTCCCCTCACTCCAATTTCCTGCCCCATCAAATAAGCATCCAGTGGTAGGATAGGGGTAGAGGGCTGTAAGGAGGGTCATATCAAGGCCCACGCCCATCCTTATGTCACTTATCGGGTCAAGGAGCGCAGCTAACCTTGCCATAGGGAAGATTCCATGGCAGGAACAGGAAGGGCCCAACGATAATTGCTGCGTTGCATGTTACAATGATTGGGAGATCACAAGAATAATGAGCTCAGAATGTCTTCATTTAAGCTAGGCCATGTAACGTTTGTAGAGGACACACCTCATTTAAGTAAGGACTGGGACAATTTTGGTTGAGGAAATAATGAGCAGGATCTCTCTTTCAAGCACATTCATACCAGATTTCATCCCATGCAGCTATACTGTACAGGATTTCTATTAGCCCCATGCAGATGTAATTATCAGTCTGGTTGCACCTATTATACATTTTGTTTTCAATGCTTATCTTGGATTTCAAGCAATTTAAAAATATAATTCATTAATTTTGTTCTGTTATACAGTATCTTACCTTGGCCAGACAGAAGCATGCCATCATTCTTACTCGATAGAAGCATTGCTCTTGCTCAAGTATATCAGTCAGAGCAAGCCTGGATGCAGGGGTGGGAAAGGTTTCCAATGCTAAAATGGATTCTTCTTGTGCAACTACATCACGCTCATAACGTAACTGGTACTGCCACATGAAATCAGCTTGCTCGAACTCTACCTTCCTTAACACAGACATGTCTGGGTCGATTCTTATCCAGAGCAAAGGCGAGTCCGCACTAAAGAGAAAAAAATATTGCTTTTGTGAAATCTCGGCAGAGAAAGTTGTATTAGAAGAAGTAGCCACAATCACACTTAGAGTGACAGGTCGAACATACCACATTTTATAATCAAGGGTCAGAAAATCTGAAGCCTAAATTCAAACAGTCTGTTGCATTGCATTGCTGATATCTTCATCTGATTACATTTTAGTGGGGTCTTGATTTAGGGGAGTCTGCACAGGCATCAAAGATTCATTTGAGATTGAATTCCACCTTCCGAATTGTGCCCACTGCTGATGAAGTGCAACCTGGCTTGGAATTCTATCAACTTCTATTCCACCTGCTGTGAGTTACCAAGTATTTCAGAGATGTGATAAAGCCAAACCTGGCTTTCTCATACACAGACTATAGGTGCATAGAGTACCTATCCACTAACCAATGACCAAAGCCAGTTGAGGCCATGGTCAGAGTTAGATGGATGAGGAATGCACACACAGGTTACTCAGTTTTACAGCCACAGTCCATGTTATATGGCCTGTGCATCTAAAAGAAATCATGTCTGGGTTTCATCCATTCAGTATGGACCATGGCCCTTGAGGATACGTCCTACTAACACAAATTCGAAGAGACAAGAAATTATGATTTGTCTTGGTATATTACTGCAAAATATATGAGAGGATGGCTTACAAGCTTTTTCCTACATGCATATGTAACTTATGTGTCTGTGAGAAAACACTTATGGTAACATGACTGAATAAAAAAACTATAGTAAAACGCGTGAGTTAACACATTTTATCACATAGCGAGCAAATACCTGCAAGTATAAATATTTTGAAATATTGTCTTGCTGTAAATATCAGGTGCTAATTTTACCAAATCAAATGGTTCATTTTCACTTTCGACAAACATATATTAAAGAAGTTTGTTTGCTACTCTTTTGATATGTCTTGTAGTATCTGCAGCTTTTACATCCATTCGTTAATATCTCCTACGCAGCAACATTCTTTATTTTCAGCCTTCACTACTGGACACCAAGAGCGCTCTGCCTTGGTTCAGTACTTGACACCTTCTTGTCCTTGTAACTTTGTTCAAATATGCTCCAAAGACTACATATCAATAGTCAACAGAAGATATCAGACATAAAACCTTACACACACTAATTAACTCAAAAGCGTGAACACACCAATCACAAACACAATAATACATTTGCAGGAACACTGCACACAAAAATCACAAACCGCAAGAATATATTTCACAGGTCACCACATATGCCTATGTACACTTGGACATCGCTGAGTTGGTGAGTAGTTATTTATTTATATAGCTCCAGCTACATCTATCTCAACCGACAGCTCTGCAGCAACTGACAATTACAGGTAGATAGAACTCTATTACATGACAAGGAACATGCATATACTAATAGGTAACACCACAGCCTACAACAAACATTAAACATGCCACCTAATCAGCATTTAGACTATTTTCAACAGCAGAGAATAAGGCAGGTTACCTAACCCACATATGCATAAGAAAAAGAACCCCAAACCAGAGCACTGGCACCGACTCATACCCTAGAAGTTCACTTGAAGAAGTTATTTACTATTGGTAACTATCTTCCAGGTGGATACTCTAATCTAACTGCAGATTCCTAAACTTGTGAATATCCCCAGGCACCTACTGCACGTCGGTAGGTGGCCCTGTGAGACTCAGATCCACTCCAAAAGTTACGAGTGGAGACACATTTAAGAGCTACCCACGCACGCTGACATCAGTTTCTTTCATACTTTCATTCTTTCACCCAAGGTTGTCGTTCCATAGAATGGCTCATACGAACAAGTACTGGAGGATCGATCTGGCAAAATGCTCATTCCAGCAGACCCGACTGTCAAGGCAGTAGTGCTTTGTAAAAGTGTGCACTGATGCTCACGTAGCTAGCAGACCGATATCCAGGACTGGCACTCCGTATGCCAATGCTGTGATTGCAGCCTTAACTCAGGTGGAATGAGCCCTCAGACCTTCCGGAGGCTGCTACTTAACCAAAGCATAGCAAATCTTAATACAGGGGACTATCCATTGTGAGATGGTCCACTTCTACACCGCCTTGTCCTTCTTCTCCCCAGAGAGCCCCACAAAGATCTGATCATCCACCTAACATTCCTTGGTGCGATCACTGTAAAAGCGGAGTGCTCTCTTGGGGTCCAAATTATTGAGTCGGTCTCTTCCTCTTTCGTTGGATGAGACGAAGCAAAGAAGGTCAGAAGAGAGATGGCTTGTCTAACATAAAAATACATCAGCATCTTCGGAGAAGCGCAGCACAAGTCCTTAAGATCAATTTGTCAGGGACAAAAGTGGCATAAGAAGGGTGGACCAAAAGGGCCTGCAGCTCACTCACCAAGCTTGGTGATATCGCGACAAGAAAGACTGTCTTCAAACAGAGGAGGCTCAATGGACAACTAAGCATATGTTCAAAAGGTGCACACCTGAGGAAAGTTAAAACCAATTTCAAGTCCCACTGTGGCTTCACAAAGGGCTTTGGCTCAAACATATGTTGCAAACCTTTAGTAAAATGCATTACAACAGGTGAATTGAACAAGGACGGCTGGTACACCAAATGTAAAAAAAGATAATAAGGCCAACAAATAAACAAACAGTGCTCAGAGCAATTCCTTGCTGGGCAAAAGACAAAACAAACAATACAACAGACAGTTTGACCTCCAAAAGTTCCACCTGGTGGGTACCACACCAAGCCACAAACATATCCCAGCGCCAGCCATACACAGATTTTGTGGAAGGACACCTGGCTGCCAGGATGATATCAACAACTTTAAGAGGAAGTTCAAAGGAGATTAACTGTCGCAGCTCAATCCCCATGCATGTAGGTACAGTTTGCGCAGGCCCTGCCCTGACACTGCAACAGAAGATACTCCTGGAGCAACAGCCTGATCAGAGGACAGAGGCACAGACCTAGAATTTCTATATGCTACACTCTTTTGGCCAAATTTGGAGCCACTAGGATGACTTGGGCCTGGTTGTTCCTGATCTTCTTCAGAAGTCTGTGCAGAAGAGGTAGTGGCAGGAAAGTATATAGGAGTCACGAGGGAGAGCTTCCATGGGAACTCCCGCACACAAAAGCATTGACATACATGTTACTTACCTTTAGTAACTCCTTATTTCGTAGAGACTATCTAGCGACAGATTCCTTACCTTAGAATAATCCCCAGGCGTCAGACTGGATCCGGAAGTTTTTTTAGCAGTACTCCTGCGCGCCGGTAGGTGTGCGCGGTACCAAAATGGGCACCATCCTGGCATGTTGACGTCAGTTACTTTTGCGACTTTTCACAGCAAAAGTGCGGAGGCACGATGAGAACTGACCACTGGTGTGAAAAAACTAAGGCCCTTAGAAGAATGTCCCTTATACTGCAACTGGCTCATACAGAGGGAGGAGAGAGTTGGTAAGTAATCTGCAGCTAGAACAGAGTCTCTACCAGATAAGGCATTACCGAAGGTAAGCAACTTGTTAATCTGATACAGACTTCTAGCTACAGATTCCTTTCCTGAAAATAGATACCCAATCAATGCCTCCCCAGAGGTGGGTCTGCAAAGCCCCAAAAAAAAAAAAGTCCTGTATTAATGAACAGGCTGAGTGCCCGTCGCAACGGACCTGACTGTCCAGACAGCGCGGTAAATGTTTGCAAATTTGCCCATGTTGCTGCCTGAAAGAAGTCCAGGACGGAACTCCGTGGGCTAACACAGTGGTCGCAGTCTTAGCTCTGGTAGAATGAGCATGCAAACCCTCAGGGGATTGCTTCTTGGACAATCCGTAGCAGTTCTTGATGCAGAGCACTATCCATCTCGAAATGGTCCGATGCTGCACAGCCTTCCCTTTTTTTTTTTTAGCTCCTACGTACCCCATGCGGAGTTGATCGTCCACCCGGAACCGGTTTTTGCGGTCACGGTAGAACGCAGCTCTTTTGGGTCCAGACAGTGGAGTCTCTCCTCCTCTTTGGAGGGGTAAGGCAGTGCAAAGAAGGTAGGCAGGATGATGTTCTGACCTGCATAGAAGGGAGTCACAACTTTTGGAAGGCAAGATGCACATGTCCCGAGGACTGGCATGTCAAGGTAGAAGGTGGTGTAGGGAGGGTTTGCCGAGAGTGCTTGCAATTCGCTGACCCTCATGGCCGATGTTATGGCTACTAGAAAGGCAGTTTTGATGGTCAATAGCCTAAGAGGGCAATTGTGCAGAGGCTAAAAGGGTGCACACATCAAGAAGGTGAGAATAAGATTCAGATCCCACTGGGACACGATGAATGGCCTGGGGTGGAAACATTTGCTGTAAGCCTTTAAGAAACCAAGTCACAACAAATGACTTAAATAAGGAAGTTTGGTCTGGCAACTGCAAGAATGACAATGGCTGAAAGATAACCTTTAACTGCACCCAGAGTCGAGCTATTCTCGGCCAACGATAGATCAAACAGAAGAACCTAGGATAAAGGTGCAGAAGGGGGGGGGAGGGAGTGGAGGGTTGGTGTTGTGGGACTCAAATCATGTCACAAACTTATCCCAACAGCAGGCATATACTGACTTGGTGGAGCATTGCCTGGTTGCTAGAATAATATCATAGACTTTGGCAGGAACGAAACCTGACAACTGTCGCCGCTCAATCTCCAGGCATGAAGGTGAAGGGTTCACAGGTTCGGGAGCAGGACCCTTCCCTGTTGCTGCGACAGAAGCTTCTCTCAAAGCGGCAGCCTGATTGATTGTCATGCTCAACAACGCGGGATACCAGACTCTCCATGCCCATTCCAGAGCCACAAGAATAACTTGGGCCCAGCTGTTCCTAATCTTCAAGAGAACTCTGTCCAGGAGTGGTATTAGTGAAAAGACGAGTCAGCTTGGAAACTCCAGCACGCAAAATGTCTGACATTGCACATTTTTTGCAGTGGCGAACAGATCTAACCACAATTTTCCCAACTTCTGTAAGGGTCATTGCACCACCTCCAAATGGAGGCAACATTTGTGATCCACTAGGCATCTTCGGATGAGTTTATCCGCCCTGGCGTTCAGATAGAGGTGTGTTGAATCACCAGCGAAGCAGAGCCTCTTGATAAAAAGTCCATGACCCTACCCTGTTTGTTGCAGCACCACATGGCGGTGGTGTTGTCCGTGAGCACATGCACCAGCCTTCCCCTAATCGAAGGAAGAAAGGCTTTACATGCCAAGTGAATCACCCAAGTCATCTGATCTCTACCTCTCCTAGAGCGCTGCCTCGTCCCAGAAGTGACGCATCTGTCACCAGTCAGCTCTGATTGGAGAAGGGAGATGGCCCACCACTGCCCCAAGGGTCGGCCACCACTGCAGATCTTTCGCAGTTCCCTCCGAGATCTGGGCCATGTCGGAGAGACTCATTTGACGTTGTGCCCACTTCAGGCTTCAGGTCCCACTACAGAGCCTGCATATGCCAATGGGCATGAGTAACAAGCAAGATGCGGGAGGCCCCGAGGCCCCACAACCTCAGGGTCAGTCTCACTGAATTCCAGGATAGAGGCTGAAATATCTGTATCATAGCTGGGATATCCTGTACTCGCTGCTCGTAAGGATGGGCCAGAAACTGCACTGTTTCCAGAACAGCTCAGATGAAAGGGAGCCTCTGACAGGGAATTAGGTGTGACTTCGGCACGTTGATAGTGAACCCCAGCGAGTGCTGGAGATTCGCCGTAGTCTGGAGATGGGAGACAACAGCCTGGGGCGAGCCCGCCTTCAAAAGCCAGTCGTCGAGATAGGGGAAGACTGGTACCCCTGATCTGCGCAGATGAGCTGCAACCATCGCCATCACTTTCGTGAACACCAGAGGGGTGTTGGTAAGGATGAAGGGGAGCAAAGTAAACTGAAAGTGCTCTTGGCCCACCATGAACCACAGGTAACTACTGTGGGCAGGTAGTACAAGGTTGTGGCAATATGCATCCTGCCAGTCCAAGACAACCATCCAATCTCCGGGGTCCAGGGCAGACAGAACTTGGGCGCTCGAGAGTATGTTGAATTTTTTTTTCAGAAAGAGATTGAAAAGGTGCAGGTCTATAATAAGACAAAAGCCTCTGTTCTTCATTGGCACCAGAAAGTAGTTAGATATCAGCATTCCTGCAAAACTCAGTTCAAAGAAGAAACAAGGGCCATCTAATCCTTGGTTCAATGAAACCTTGGTGAAAGCTAAAAAGATCTGTAAGCAACTCGAGCGATCCTGGAGGCATGCTTATGACCTGGAAGCAAAAAATAAATACCGTGATTCAATTAAGACGTATCATAGGCTGATCCGGAAAGCTAGAGCTGAATACATTGCTGCTAAAATCATGGAGAGTAAGAACCCCCCTAAAATGATTTTTTCCCTTCTTAGAAAGATGCAACACTCATGTGAAAGCGGACTCCCCAGTCTCCTCCAATGCTCAGTGCGATGAACTTGCAGGTTTTTTTCTGCGTAAGGTGGAGACTATTTATAACAACCTTCCAACTGCCAGCTCCCATTCAGTTAGGGTCAACACTGATCGAATAGTCAAGATCGAGGACAGGTTGGTCACTCCTGAATTAACGCTGTGTTCTTTTCCTTCACTCTCACTTTCTGAGACGGAATCTCTCTGTCTTAAAATTAAATCAGGTTCTCCAGCTGATCCTTTGAGACCAGACCAACTCCGTCTTGTTTATAACTCAACTCTACCAGCGGTCAGGGAATTGATTAATCTGTCACTGACCTCTGCATCATTGCCTGCAACATGGAAGCATGCAAAAGTTGTTCCTCTGCTAAAGAAACCGTCCTTAGAACCTTCGGACCCTGGTAATTTTCGTCCTATCTCCCAACTCCCTTTTTTAGCCAAAGTTACTGAATCCTATGTAAATACAGTCTTGGCTGAATTTGTAGAGCACAACAATATCCTTGACCCCTCACAAAACGGTTTTCGCCCCCGCCACAGCACCGAGTCGGCGCTGTTGGCTGTGACCGAGGACATCCGTGGCAGCCTAGATGTCGGGGATTCTGCGGCCTTGATTCTGTTGGATTTAAGTGCCGCCTTTGACACTGTTTCCCATGACATCTTGTTATGTAGGCTGCAGGATATCGGGGTCAGGGGGCTGGCCCTGGCCTGTTTTCGCTCGTTCTTGGAAGGCAGAACTTTCCAAGTCGCTGTACCACCGCACCATTCGCAGGTGTATGCCATTAAGCATGGGGTCCCACAGGGTTCAATATTGAGTCTTGCGTTGTTCAACATCTATGTTCAACCCCTAGCTCTGGTAACAAAAAGTAGAGGGATGTCATTGGTATCCTATGCCGATGACACCCAGCTAGTCATTGCCTTTTCAAAAAAGTGTAAAAACAACCTCTTTAAATTTAAGGAGGACCTGTTAGCGATTGCAGACTGGATGACAGCCAATTGCTTGCAGCTTAATGCTGCTAAGTCTGAAATTCTTGTATTGGGGAGAGATAGTGCTCTTTGGTCAGAACAGTGGTGGCCGGATAAACTCAAACCAGCGCCACCGCCCAAAGAGGCGGTTAAGAATCTAGGCTTTTGGATAGATAGGGATCTTTCTCTTGATACCCAATCTAAAGTTCTCGCAGGGGTCTGTTTTGGACTCCTGAGGGGGTTAAAACCTTTGCTTGGATATTTTGAACCAAAAATCCGCCAAACTATTCTCCAGGCTACAATTTTAGCCAGGTTGGATTATGGTAATTCCCTTTATCTAGGCGCTAATAAATCTTGTATTTTACGCCTCCAAAGAATTCAGAATGCCACTGCACGTGCTTTGCTGGCACTGCCTAAGTTCTGCTCGGTATCTAATCTTTTACCTAAGCTGCATTGTCTGCCAATAGCCAAAAGAATCCAGTTTAAGTCCCTGTGTGTAGCCCACAAAATTCTGTCACAACAAGGCCCTCCGATCTTAGTGGACCTGCTAGTTCAGTACATCCCGAATCGCCCCCTTCGCTCTGCCAACTTGGGATTGGTGTGTACCCCCCGATTTCAAAGAGCTGGTGGTCGATCTTTTAGGGTCCAGGCGGACCACCTTTGGAACTCCCTTCCGATCTCTATCAGAGGACTCCAGAATCATTTGACTTTTCGAAAGGCTTTAAAGACCTGGCTCTTTCCGGTGTAACTGTTTGTGTGTGTTAGAGTGGTCTATTGGCACCTGTTCTTTGGGTAGCGCTGGGACGCCCCGTTGCTGGGGCAGCTATGCGCTGTATAAATCCGTAAATAAATAAATAGTACGAATAGGAACCACAACCTACTTCTGATGCCGGCACTCTCACTATAACTCCCTTGGCCAAGAAAGCCAACACTTCCTGATGGAGCAAGGAGAGGTGGTCCTCGGTCAGCCAGTAATGAGCGGGTGGCATGGGTGGAGGGGTAGTAAAAAAAGGGGAGGGAACAGCCCCTTTGGACAATTTGCAAAACCCAACTGTCCGATGTTACTGACCGCCAATGGTGCAGATGATGGCGTATCCTGCCCCCTACCGGATGCCCGTGATGGCTGGAGGGTAAGGTAAGAGGTTTTGAGGCTGTGGCTGCCGGTTCTTTGCTGGTGGACTGACCCAACCTCTGTCTACCTGTACAATGTGGTCTATGGGACCCGCGTCTTCAGCCACGAAAAGGCTGGGAAGCCTGTTGGCCATGGTGGCTGGAAGGGTATGGACGCATTCATAAGGGTCCTCAGACCCTTCCCATTCGTCTCCCTCTCTAGGCCTGTCAAAAGTTAAGGGCAATGGCTCCAATTCGAGGACCATGGTCCCGGTTGGCGCCAGAACCCGCATCAATCAACACCCATCCAGCTCTGTATTGAAGTTGGGAATGACGGTGGGGATGGCATCGCCAGCACAAGATAGGGCACAGAGGAAGGTCTCAGTCTCGCTGGCAGCTATGCTCTGGATCCAGCAAGAGATCCATGGGGCCCGACTGACGCCGAGGGGGAACCTGCGAGCGGGGATCAGGGGGGCCCATCCCGAACCTGTGGAGCCCGAAGGCACTCAAGAAGGGTCAGGCCACCCAAATATAAGGTGCAGGGCTGGGCCATCCAAATATACCGTGCATAGCTTCATAAAATTCTTTAAGCTGGGTGGCAGTCGCTCCGAGACAGTCAGGGAATCACGGAGTGGACTGACGCAGGCTCTGCAAAAGCACGAGGCCTGGAATGTCGATGTTTCTGCACCTCATCAGACTAATTCGACTGGCGCGGCGAAGTCGGAGAGCTCTTTGACTTCTTTGAATTTTTATGCTTGTGGGACTTCCCTGACGAGTGCAATGATGTTGGCTGGGTGCGACTCCGCGAACAATCCCGGTACTTCTGTGTGAAGTGGATCTTGAGCATCTCAGGGTCGTTGGGAGGCGAGGAGCCTTTGGGTGCATGGCATAGCAGTACTCACAGTTCTGCACAAGCACACCAAGTGGGGGGTCTGTCACAGAATAGGTCTGTGACAAGCATCTCATTGATTGAAAGCAGCTGTTTTCTTAGGTGACATCCTCAAGAGAGAATGACTCTCAAAAAGAGTTGACAAAAAGTCAGAAAAAGCCAGTCAAAAAATGACTGCAGGTAGCTCTGACCTGATCAGCACTATCTGGCGTGGAAAGGAAAGAACTTACATCAGCGTGGCGCCTATATAGGCACCGTGCATGGCATTTCCTTCACAGACACCGCCCTGCAGAACGATGCCCCTACAAGCGCACAGGTGTACTGCTCAAAAAAAGTCCATATCCAGTCTGACGCCTGGGGATTATTCGAAGGTAAGGAATCTGCAGCTAAAAGTCTCCATTTGATACTGCATGTTCTCAAGACAAGGTTCTCCCTATTGCTGGAAGACGCCCGGCGCACCCCCAGGGGTTTAACTGCCATTCCAGATCCGGCAGCATCGGCAGCCGAGTTTGTCCATCCTGGTGTTTAAAGATCCTGGCAGGTGGTGGACTGCCTGAGTGTTCAGCGAGTTCTAGAGGCACAGAGCTTCCCAGCACAGGACCCAGGACACCAGTATGCCCTGCTTGGGGCCACACCAAATGGCGGTGATGTTGTTCTTAAGTACCTACACCTGTTTCCTCTTGATAGTCTGGAGGAACGATTTCATTGCCAAGCGAATTACTTGCAACTACAGCAACTTGATGTGGAGACGAGCCTCTGTCCGACACAGAGTCCTCTGATCTCCACCTTTCCCAGATGGCCTCCCAAACTCACCAATGATGCATCCGTCACAACCGTTAGCTCTGGATTGGCTAGGGAGAGGAGTTTGCTGCAGGTACAATTGCGAACGAGCAGCCACCACTGCAGATCTTTTTCCGTTTCCTTTGACATCAGTATGGACTCCGACAAGTCCCCTTATGGCTGAGCCCACTGAGACTTTAGATCCCACTGCAGCACCTGCATATTCCACCTGGGGTGGCCCACAAGTAGGATGCAGATGACCAAGAGGCCTAGAAGCCTCAGAGTCAGTTTCCCTGAGACCCAGGTCAATGGTTGAAACATCAGGATCATAGTCTGAATGTTCTGGACTCGTTGGGTCGGAAGAGTATTGTATCCAGCATGGCTTCGAGGAAGGGGAGCCATTGTGAAGAAGCCAGGAGTGGCTTTGTCATGTTGAGGGAGAAACCCAACATTGTTAATAGGTCGTCTGTCGTCTAGAGGTGTTTGAACACTGTTTGAGGCAAGCCCACCCTTAAAAGACAGAGATGAGAAAATTGGTATCACCAACCTCAGCAGATGGGCTGCAGCCACCAGCATTACTCTGGTGAAAAACTGAGGTGGCCTGGTAAGGCCAAATGGGTGTACAAACAACTGAAAGTGAACTTGGCCTACTTGAAACTGTAGGTAATGGCTGTGGAACTGCGGAATGGGAATATGAAAATATGACTCCTGCAAGTTCAAAGCTACCATCCAGTCCCCTGGATCCAGGGCAGACAGAACTTGGGCCAGGATGAGCATGTTCAACTTGTCCTTCCAGAGGAACAAGCTCAGAGGGTGCTGACTGAGGATGGGGTGAAGGCCTTCTTCTTTTTTAGGCATCAGGAAATGGGAGTAGCAACCAGTCTTGATCTCTGATCCGGGCGCCCTCTCTTTTGCTCCCTTGGCAAAGACAGCTTGAACTTCTCCGCCTCATATGGGCATGTGATCCTCCAGGAGGTGTTGTGGTGCAGGTGGAATGCCTGGGGGGATAGTACAGAAAGGGTATGGAGTATTCATTTTCTACGATCTGGAGCCTCCATTTATTGGACGTGATGCTCCTCCAGCCAGAGAGGTGAAAAGCAATGCAACCTCCTATACGTGATCATGTGCCACCCAAGAACAAATTAAAGTGGCTCTTTGATGTCTGCAGGTTGGAGGGGCTGAAGGTTCGCTAGCCCGTTCCACCTGGGGGCTTCAACGCTGTCAGCCTGATCTGCCGCCTCGACCTCGAAAGGACTTGGAGGCTTGTCTTGCGGAGGCGCATTTTTTTTTCTGGCTCTATCAGCAGCCTCAACCAAGCCTCTAAAGGAGTGCTGCCAATTTGGTGAAGCTAAATTCAGGGGACGGGCAGTGGCCTTACTCTTCCTGAATCTTTCAAGGGCTGATTCTGCCTTTACTCCGAACAGTCTAGAGCCGTTGAAAGTTATGTCCCTGAGGGACTGCTGGATATCGGATGAGAAGCCTGTGGAGCGAATACATGAGTGGCGACTAAGCACTACGTTCGTACCGACTGCCCTACCTAGACAATCAGTTGTGCCCACAATGGATCTTATGGAGTATATTGCAGCATCCTGGCCCTTGTAAAGTTGCACACAGTTCCTCGAGGACAGCTGGCAACATGTATGCCACGCTATACCCTATTGCAAGCAAATAACTGCCCAGCAGGCATGTTGTGTTGACGAAGCATAGGGCGAGGCTGGCGGAGAACATTCATTTCACAAATGTCTCTGTCCTTTTGGATTCCCTATCAGGTAGAGTGGTAGGGAAAGAACTGGGCTTCAGGTGGCTGGTAGATACCATCACCACAAAGTTCTCTAGTGTAAGGCACAAAAGAAGAAACTCTGGGTCTCCAGCAGCAGTCCTGTGCCGCCTCACCATTTACTTATCGACTGAGGGGCAAGATCCTGGTTTTGATCAGGTGCCCACCAGAACATCAGTCTCGTTAAAGGGAAGCAAAGGTTCCTGCTTGGACTGTGCTGGGTTGAGGACCTCTGTATGCACATATCAAGTACCTCAGCTGCTCTCTGATCTACTGTTAAAAAGGAGGTGGACTTCTCAGTATCCATAATGGGATTATGGTAAAAGAGGCCAATGTCTGGCGAGGACTCAGGACACTGGCATTCAGGAGGTCACTAAAAATATTGCCATCATCGCCGTCATTGTAATTGTCCCGGATATCATACTGTGAGACACAAAATGGTTCAGAGAGGGCATAATGTCTAGGTCTGGCCTGTGGTACGTGGGTCTCAGAGTCGGATTAAACGATCTGTGCCGTTCATGACGTCAGTGATGTCGGTATCAGAGTTGACACTCGAGCCAGCGGTGCCAGGGCACGAGCCCATGAGGCCATAGCCAGGGAAGGTGTTGGCCTCTGAGCGAGGTTGAGGGGATGGATCCACCAATGGTAAACTGACAGAAGGCTCTCTCGGGTCTATGGGGCACACAAAGGCACACTAGGGGGATCCAGTGTGGCACCGAAAATCTGGATCTTGACCTTTTAACTGCTGGAGTTGTTGCAGTGTCTCGATCCATTCAAGGTTGCACTGAAATGGGATTTGCGTCTTAATCGGTTCCGCTGTGGGAGAACAGGTGCTTGGCATAGAGGTGTACATGGGAGTGGCGAAAAAAAGGAAAAACCATGCTTTGATTACTTATGTTTTTGTGGAACTTTTTTGCTTTCTTGAGCCCAGTGACCTCAATGACAATCTGTCACGGGAGCATGTACACGCCCTCAACTTTGATCGTTTTGACCTAGGAAATTTGGCGATGGCGAGTTTTGCCTCACAGTTGCAAATACCCTTCTTGTTCATCTTGGCACAGCACAGACACAACACTGAGTCGTGTTTGGAGCCAAGGCACCAAAGATGGACATCGTGTGTGTCCGTAACAGACATCTGGCGGTTAGAGTCACAACACTGTTTAGCCTCTGTAGTCTTACGCGTTGACATTGTCTGCACACTTGTTGAGAATTGTGAGGGAAAGCTTTCTGTCAGAAGTGACAGGATTCAAGAAGCCTCGGATTCGCATTGGTAGGCACAGAAAGAAAAGAATTGATGTAAGCGTGCATAGGTGGTGCATATTAGGGGACTCGACGTCACATCCGGGACAGGATACATCCGATGCAGGGCTGCACGACGCCACCTGTTAATGTGCAAGGGAATTGCTACAAAAGATTCCAGATACAGTCTGCCGTCTGAGGAAATACACAAGGTAATTAATCTGCGGTTAGTCTCTATCAGAAGCTGTCAAAAAAAAAAACAAGCCCCTGGCATATTCCAGAACAGGGTGCCACAATGGCCAAAGAATGTGCCATAGCTCGGCTGTCCTTAAAACACTCATGGGCAGAGATTTCCCTTTTCACCAAACAGGCACAAACTGTTGAAGGGCATGTCTATTAATAACACATGGATGTCCCTGGAGAAGAATGTGAATCTCATCCCAGCGAGGTGCCAGAGA
Organism: Calotriton arnoldi; assembly: GCA_963921515.1. Classification (NCBI taxonomy): domain Eukaryota; kingdom Metazoa; phylum Chordata; class Amphibia; order Caudata; family Salamandridae; genus Calotriton; species Calotriton arnoldi. The sequence continues at coordinate 349,068 of CAWUFW010014902.1, forward strand.
ACCATGCTTGTTCCAATAACCCTTCCTAGACAATTGGAGGTGTCTAGAGCCAACAGGGTGACATATTTTGCCTCATCCCAGCCATTAGGAATGGCTTGGGCAATGAAATCTGCAAGTCTTTTGGGACTCACTGTAAGATCTCACCAACCATGTCCTAAAGTGCGTGGCTATAATGTCCTGGCATCTGGCTTTGACTGACCACAAGGCAAGGGTGGCCAAGTAGAACATTCTCTGGTCGAACATTTCCATTTGTTTGAGCCTTCTGTCAGGAGAGGTAGTAGGAAAGGTGTTAGGGTTTACTCTGCTGTTGGACGCCTGCACTACTAAACTTTCAGGAGGTCAATGCTGAATTAAGAAATACACGTCGCCAAATTAAAACTACATCATATCTACTCACAGGTAGAGGAATGTGAACCTGTAAAACTAAGAAAGATGTTTATTTCAACCAATATAAATGTGTGTATGTATGTGGCCAAAGGCAAAGAATAGAATCAAAGAGCATTTCCAGGGTGAGGGGGAGAAGGTGTGCTGAGATGGAAGGAATCTTGAGATTGAAGTGGGAAGAGGACTTTTTACAGTATTTAGATGTAATTGTGGTCTTTGAAGAGTTGTGACTCTCCTGGATTGAAGGAAGGTTAGGGCTGTCCTGTTGGATACAGGGATGCTGTTTCAGATCTTATTTGTATAGCTGTTACTGGGCTGATTACAGGTTTTCTTTCTTCTATTTTTTTCACATCCAGTCTTGCAGTATCCTTTCTGAAGGTGTATCGCGAGTCACCGAAGATGGTCAGCTTGTAAGTCAGAGAGGAAAATTGCCAAGAGTGACTAGCTTTGTAGACAATGGAGCTGGTGCTGATGATGGTGCAGGTCGGTAGGAGTTCCATCAGGATAGAGGTGATATGATCAAATGTCTTCAAGCACTTGATGAGGCATGATTCGTCAAGTAGGATGCTGTTCAGGGGCACACACTGTGGTGTCTGGGAGGCCTAGAGGTAGGACACAGCCACCGTCGAGGTGCAAGAGTACAAAGACCCTAACAGTAGTTCTTTAGTGGGTTTCTAAGAGGAAGGGTTTTACTTTCCTTTAGATAGGTGTTAGCGTGCCATCATAGTTTTCATGACAATGTGTTCTTTGAGGGTGTAGTCGATGTCCACAGTGTATTCAAGTTACTTAGCATTGGGTGACAGTTGAGAGTTGAAACCAACTAAGTTCACGTTGTTGAGCCAGGAGTTGAATAGTCAGTTGCTGTCGGCGAGGAGGAGAAATTCAGTATTGGTGAGTTTAATCACAGCTGGACATTAATTTCTGGTTAGACGTTAGATTTTAGGTGTGGAGAAGAATTGCTTGTAAAGTTGTGTGTCGGCAGCACATTGGTGAATTTTGATGCGGTCGTTGGTGTAGTGTCGTGTAAATAAAGAATGACGGACTCTTTTGGTTCCAGATAGACTCCGCAGATCTATGACATAAGTGTTGGAGGGTAATAAAGTGAATGCAGGTTTAGAACATGGAGGTCTTGCTTCAACGTTGAAGAATAAAGACCTAAATAACTATTCTCCGTGAGTGGCATAGTCATTGGCGAGTATCTGGGCTGGGAAGGACACTACAAACTGGCAACAAGTAGGGGATAAGTAACCCGGAGATCGACAGCTCTCTCCCAGAGAATTTGCTGTGGTCCAGCAAACTGCTCATGAGTGCAAAGTGTGCCGTAGTCAAAGTGCAGAATCGATGTTAGCACCTGCGGAGTCTCAGCGCAACACCAGCTTGTGTAAAGAATGTACGAACAATGAAAGCCTCATTGAAAATCTACACATCGCTGGCCAAGAATTGAATGAAAAGGCCACAAACTGAGGTACCACGTTACTATGCAAACTAATGCTATATGTCATACGGAGTGATAATGCTAAAGTTGGATGGAAACCAGGCCTTGAAAAACAATGTACTGTGACAATCTAGTGCACATTAAACTGTAATCTGATGTGCAATAAAGCAGAGATTAACCAGGTGGTTACGAAGAGACATTTAAGTGCAAAGCCAATTGAATATCATAAAGTTATCTGCTTATCAAATAATTTGAATATGAAAAGACTTGTCTACTTACTGAAACAACTAAAGAAAATCATCAGGCCACCGCCTGCTGTGGAGTGGCCCCAGAGAGAGGGCTGGGTTGTGCGTGCGGAACTGTCCCTAAAAGAAGCGACCCACCACCAAAAGCAGCAGAGTGGTGGTTCAGAACAACTCTGCTGATCTCCATTAAAATAAAGAGCTCTAATGGAGAGAAAGGGCGAGACCAAAGCTCCTCCGACTGTCAAGGTTGATCCTGAAGCCAGCACGTCACAAGGCTCTAGAGATGGTTTGCAAGAACAAGTTCACCAAGGAGTGTAAGAGAGACCACTGTTATCCACCAATGGTTATACTGCTGCTGTCTTCTTAAAACCACCATCATTTGATACTGCCAAAAATACACGATATTGGCAATAGAAGGACTGCGTAGATAGAGACTTCTGAGGATTTCATAGACAGAATCGGGGAAACAGATGACAAAAAGATTATCAAGTATCTGAAGAACATGGCTGCTAAAGGGGTAAAAGAAGCCATAAAAAATACCCCAATATGGTGAAGTGACATACAATCACATCAAAGCAGCCTTGAATGTCAAGTTCAATCCAGTGTCAAATGTAGGTTATGAGCGATACAGCTTCAGTCAAGAACGCCAGAGAGTAGGTGAAACCGTCGATGAATTTGTTGAGAGACTGTATCTCCTCAAAGTACTGTAAGTTCAATTAATTTAATGACGAGGAAGCTACATGTCTCAGAGTGATAGATGGATGTCTATCAGATTCTTTTCGACAACGAATGCTGAAGGAAACTCTGAGCTTAGAGCAAGTCCTCAAAGCTGCCAGCGCTGAAGAGCATGCTAATCGACAAGTGGCTGACATGGAGGCTTGAGGTGCCTGGAGTGTGTCAGTCATGAACATGAAAAGTAAGCCAAAGCATAAAGCTGAGGGACGCAAAGTGATTTCTCTGCAGAAAAAGAAATTTTGCTTCAGATGTGGATTGTCATTTCCACACTGTACCGCCAGTGGACAGATTTACAATGGCTGTGGCAAAGCGAACCATTTTGCGACAGGTTGCAAGGCAAAAGGAAAAGTGAGTGTGTCACAGTGTGAAGACAAAATGGCCGACCGAGTGTTGCATCAACGACGTTCGACATACTCCCACAAGGCCAAGCATTCAAACCAACTGAGGCAAATGGACAACAAACAAAGTCGATCGCCGTCAAAATCATCATCAAAGAGTTCCATAGTGTCCGTTTCAAGTGAAAGTAACAATGATAACTGTTCAATGCCGATGTTTACTTCAGAGAGGCAGGCACATGTGGGACTAGTCAAATTTGAGAACAAAACACAGATGAAAGAAAGATCGACATCAAAAAGCACCAAAGACATAAAAACATTGTTCGAAAATTACCCTGAAGATAAATGGGTGTTTGATACATTTTATTATTGATAGCGGTACGTCGATCAACATTATGCCTCAGGAGGAATATATTGAATTGTCTCCATTACCATAACTTACGCAATCAAAAAATAAAGTTTACAAATGGGCGGCATCAACACCTTTAAAAAGCCAAGGTTCCTTTGTAGCCACGATGAAACACGAAAATAGTGGTACAAGTGCCCATTCATGTACTTCAAGGTACAGCTTCAAGTGCCTATCTGCTCAGTTTCAACACCGCTGCTGATATGGGACTGATATCAGTGAACTACTATGTGAATGCTTATCAGGAAACAGTAAGTCAATTTCCTTCATTACTTCGTGAGTTAGGAAAGCTCAAGACTATAAAAGTACAGTTGCATATAAACGAGGATGTTCATCCTATTACCCAAAGGCACAGACAAATTGCATTTCACTTGCAAGAAGCTGCTGAAAAAGAACTTAATTTGTTGCTCAAACACAATATCAGTGAACACTCCACTGGTCCAACGCCATGGGTTTCTCCTATAGTGGTAGTGCCTAAAAGAGACAGTGGAGGAGCTGTACGCACTTGTGTTGACATTCGTCAGGCCAACAATGCAATCGAGAGAGAACGACATCTAGGACCACGCATTGAGGATATGATAACTCAATTAAATGGTGCAACGTTTTTTTCTCGATTCAACTTAAACAAAGGATATCACCAGTTGGAACTTGAAGAGAACTGCAGGTACATCACAATCTTTTCTACGAACATGGGTCTGTTTCGCTATAAGCGACTGAGTTTTGGCGTACACTCTGCTGAAGAACTTTTCCAAGACGTCATTCGACGTATCATACAGCCTGTTGTAAATGCCTTCAACTGCAGTCATGTAAGTATGTTGTTTGCTAAATGATGCTGATTTGACATTGAATTTGGACAAATGTGAATTTAAGAAGACAAAATTGAAATTCTTTGGACAGATCTTTTCTGGTGGGGGTATGACACCTGATCCAGCCAAAGTGCAGGCACTATCTACTGCTAATCCCCCACAGGACATTTATACGTTAGTTTCATTCTTTGGAATGGCCAGTTACTGTTCTAGATACATACAAGACTTTGCCACGGTCAGTGAACCTTTATGAGAATTGACGAAAAAGAATGTGGTGTTTCAATGGTCACATGAGTGCGAGGAAAGTTTCAAGAGAATAAAGTAAACCATTGAAAATGCGACTGAAATGGCCTACTTTGATCCCAAGCATTATACAGAGGTTGTAGTTGATGCTAGCCCTGTTGGGTTAGGCACATTCTTCCTTGCACAGCACAATGGACAGCCAAATACCCGAAGGCATACCGTGGCTTACTCCAGCAAAAGCTTGTCACAAACTTAACATGCTTATTCACAACCTGAGAAAAGAAAGCTTGGCTGTGGTGTGGGCTTTTAAATATTTCCATGGGTTCTCATATGGTAGCCTTACACAGTAGAGACCGATTATCAAGCACTTCTGACAATACTTGGCAATCATAAAGCCAAGATGCCTCCTCGTTTTGAGCGCTGGGGTCTGAGATTACATGAATACAACTACACAATTGTTCACCATCCTGGTAAAGATAAAAATCCTACTGATTATTTTTCAAGAGTGCTATTACAATGCCCTGGAACCCCATCCAAGACAGCTGAAGCCTACATCATTTTCGCTGTAAAATCAAGCACACCAGCTGCCATGTCATTGGACAAATTGCCACTGCTACGAGCCATGCTGAAATTTAAATACATTATTGCCCACCAATTTTGGAACCAGCACTCATTAGTGCTCACCAGTGACAATGCAAAAGACACACAATTGATGGACGGAATGCAGAACAAATCAAGACATTCACCCCCAGTCAAGAGATCTGGGTTAAATCCATCATTCTTTTGCTCACCATGCCACCCCAGTTTAGACCTGGCCATATGCAAATCAGTCTTGACCCTGTGCCGCATGGGAACAGTCCAGACCGAATTGGCAAGCCAGGTCCTCCCTGGACCGGAAACAAGCATCCTAGGACCGGTTTCAGGGTTTCACCCCTCATCAGCCACGATAGCTTGAATCCAGTGGCACAGTGAGCCCGGGACCCACGTCTATTCATACCCGGCGCACTTAGGGCGACAAAGCAAAAGACACACAATTGATGGACGGAATGCAGGACAAATCAAGACATTCACCCCCAGTCAAGAGATCTGGGTTAAATCCATCATTCTTTTGCTCACCATGCCACCCCAGTTTAGACCTGGCCATATGCAAATCAGTCTTGACCCTGTGCCGCATGGGAACAGTCCAGACCAAACTGGCAAGCCAGGTCCTCCCTGGACCGGAAACAAGCATCCTGGACCGGTTCCGGGGTTTCACCCCTCATCAGCCAGGATAGCTTGATACTGGGTGAATGTATAACATTGTTCTGCATTCTGTCCATCAATTGTTCTTTTTGCATTTGTCACCCCGAGTGGGACGGGTATGCCCAGAAGTGGGTCCCGTGCTCTCCATGCCACTGGAGTCAAGCTATCCTGGCAGATGAGGGGTGAAACCCCGAAACCGATCCTAGGATACTTGTTTCCAGTCCAGGGAGGACCTGGCCTGGCAGTTCGGGCTGGACTGTTCCCATGAGGCACAGGGTAAAGACTGATTTGCATATGGCTGGGTTCAAACTGAAATGGCATAGTGAGCAAAAAAACGATAGATTTAGGCCCAGATCTCTGTACTGGGGTGAATGTATGACATTGTTCTGCATTCTGTCCATCAATTGTTCTTTGGACGCAAATTGTCATTTTGGGGAGTCTATGACAACAAGTAACTGAAGTAGTCCATGAGGGACACAGAGGAATAGTTGCCAAAAAGAGAGCTCTTCGAGACAGAGTCTGGTTTCCTCATCTCAACGAAAGGTATGAAAGAGAGTTAATGGCCTGTCACTCATACAACTGTCTCTCATCACACCTTACTCAGTAACTGTTAAACATGTCAGAACTGCCTAACCATGCTTGGGAGAGAATTGCTGTTGATTTCTTTGGTCCTCTTGAGAATGGAGATCATCTAATGATTGTTGTTAATGAATATTCCCATTTTACACTGGTAGAAGATCCTTCTTCAACCACTCATGAAAAGGTTATTGAAAGATTAGATGGCATCTTTGCAACATAGGGTGTCCCTGTGATCTTGAAATTTGACAATAGCATGCCCTTCAATAGTCAAGAGTTCAGAGACTTTCTCAGTCATCTCAACTTAAAGCATCAGAAAAGTACTACTCTTTGGCAGTTCAGGAGTACTCTACAGAAAGCTGTGCACTGTGCTGCATTATAGAAGCTCGACCTCAAGGTTGTTTTGAATACCACTCTTCGAGCTCACGATCAACACCTCACTCGAAAACAGGGGAAAGCCCTGCAACCTTAATGTTTGGGAGAGCAATGATGACCAAGTTAGCTCAACGGACCAACCTCAGATCAAAGACTGAGAAAGACATTTGCACAGAAGATTCTGATCGCAAACGGAAAATGAAAATCTATGCTGACAAGCGACATCATGTGAAAGATATCACTTTCAAGAAAGGAGATAGAGTCCTAGTGCGACAATCCAGAAAAACCAAAATCTGATGCTCCTTTCGAGGCTGAGCCCTTTACTGTCACAACCACCAAAGAACACATGGGGACTCCTCAACGTACTGGTAAGTCCCTTACGAGAGATTCTTCGCACTTCAAACATGTGGCTCATCACTCACCAAACATCATTGTCAGCATACAGACTGGGTCCATACAGACCGTTAATGACCCTGCAACTGCTGTTGTTTCCACCTCACCTATGCAGATCGCTGACACTTCAACTGCCAGTTCCCAGTTTCCAATGACCCGATCAGGACGTGTGATCCAAGGGCCACGAAGGATCATTGAAGAGTTGTAAGTGCACATGTATTTGTAGTTATTTGTGTAATAATGTATTCATTTATTTATTGTAAAAAGTTGTAACACTTTATTTAACAAAGGGGGAGATGTAGTGTCATGTAAATGAAGAATGACAGAACTCTTTTGATTCCTGATGCACTCCGTAGACCTGTGACGTATGCGTTAGAAGGTAATGAAGTGAATGCAGGCTTAGAACGTGGAGTTCTTGCTTGCAGGCTGAAGAATAAAGACATGTATAAGTACTCTCCGTGTGTGGCCTAGTCATTGACGAGTACCTGGGCTGGGTAGGAAGCTACAGTTGGTTCCATCTAGAGGCCGAAGATGATGGGAGGCAGGATGAGTACCCTGGAGAACCGGAGTTAGTTGGAGTTAGGGCCAGGTGGATTTTGAAGCAATGAATACAGTGAGAAGAGGTGTTGAAGATGAGAAACAGTTTTCATGAAGGATGAGAGTGAGACAGTGCCTTCCTAGGAGGAGGCTTTGAGGTAGTTGAAATTGAACCCCCCAGAAATCCTCCCTGAGTGACCGGAAGAGAAAATAGATTTGGTGAACATAAAGGTCGATCTAATGAGAACAGACTTAAAAAAAAAAAATCACAAAGAGAGAGAGCACTACAGAACAATTATTGAAAGGAGTCCCAGAGGATGTAACATCGCTGAAATTTTGATGGTGAAAGCTCAATCTGAAAAGAAACTGATGGCTGCAAGGATGGAGGATTAAGAAAGAACAGCAGGAAACAACATTTGATTGCTTGGGTGCATAACGCACGTAGAGCCCCAATTATAGAAATAGTTCTTGAAGACTGGATTTGAAATGTACTAAACCTAAGGGACCGCCGTAATTTTTCTCAATCGAGCAGGCACATAGTGCCCCAGTGCTGCCTCCTCAACATCTCTCCTCTTTCCCCCTGCTCCAGGGTGTTATGAGTTCCTGTCTACTATACTTCAAAGACAGTTACACCTTACATAAAATGACATAGCCCTGTCTTGTATGAAAACATGAGCACAGTTTTGTCCACATACTTCGCCTTAGCAGTGCATAAACAGGGACACAGTTTTGTTGCACTAAAACGATACCTGCCAAGGAGAGCCTTTGCAATAACTGATGCTAGTCTCAGCCTTCCTCAATTAGGGCAAGTCCTGGCATTTCTAGTCCCTGGAAGAAGTAGGGGAATGGTTGGATGTCTGGCGAAAGATGGAGGCAGAAAGGAGACTGACTTCTAGTGACATTGATGACTTTCCTGGTGAAAAGAAGACTGAACAGATTAAAGCTGCGAAAGTGGAAGACTTGGTGGCACAGAGGGCAGCGTACAGACTGAGACATGGAAAGAGCAGCTGGCTTTCGACAAATAGCACCACCGTTTGCATGTCACCAATCAAATTGGCTGCCACCTAGGGGACTAAGTCCCGGAGTCCTAAAATGGACACCGAACATCTTTGTTGATCTTATCTTATCTTTTGATCTGCCAGTCCTGCGGCACTAGATATCTTAATCTCTCAAAAACTGGTGAACCAATTTATACCAAATCACAAAAGCATGTTCAATACATATAAAGTGCTAAAATGAATGATGATGCTTTGCTCAACTAAATGCTTAGTCTTACAACAAAAAACATTTGTTTTAAAAAATACCTTTTGGTTGTGCATTTTCCACTACGTTCACTATCGCTTGCACTGTGCTGGTTTTTACTCGGAGCACCTCACTTAAAATTGTTTTGACTGAAATGATACCTATGTGTTACGTGTTTTAAAACATCAAGTATTAAAGATGCATGTGATAGGTGAGGAGAGCCTCTGAGGCTGAAAGCAGCACACCATGTTTGCATATTGCTCTTTTCCGATCCAACCACTTCTATTATCCTCTTCTGAAATATGTAATACTTGAAATAGTATTCATAATATTAATAACAGTAATAATGATGATAATAAATTTTCGTTTGCACCTCAAATGTAATAAAATCACAATTCTTCACATTTTACTACATCATTTATGTTTAAGCACTAACTACTGGTATAATCTACAACTTTTTCTTGTCCACAGTAGTGGGTAGAGAAGCAACATCTACATGACACTTCTCTCTGTTGGAAACTGTGTCCATGCCCCCCATCTTCTTGTTATAGTGAGCTTAATCGAACATACATTTACTTTTCTGGCTTGATTTAACAGATTAAATACATTACCATTTTTTTAAATTACCATTCACAATAGAAGTGTTTAGTCATGGTTATCATGCCTTCAAACCTTTTTTGCAACATATATTTTCTTATAAATGTGGACATAATGCTAACACAAATGTAGTTCCAATCACGATTTAACATTCATAGAAAGATCTTATGCATGAGTAACACTTTCCCTCTGATTTCCAATTATGCAAGGTTGCCGTGCTAAACTGAGTTTCCTGCGCTGCTTTAGCAATATTTCATCTTTAAAATACTGGTCTGTAGCCCTTTTCTCAGTGACTGGACAACTAATTATGTAAGTATTGCTTTCAACATTCAGTTTTTAAGCCTCATTGCCAATAGGGGTGCCCACAAGAGATTTTTACTCTGTCAAACATTTTTCCCATCCCACATTTCAAGCTTCTTGTGTCAGCGAGGAGATTGTTAAAGGAAGAAATGACAAAAGAGATGAATTTTCGCCAAATAAACTTACTCCATCGCAGACAAATCCATGTCCACTTCTTCTCCATTCATCAGTGGAATCTTTTTCTTCTTATTCCTTAATTGAAAAGAAAAAAATAATTTATTTTCTCGATTCGTTTTTTAGGACATTTCTTTTGTTCCCCAATGCAAAAACACTTATCCTGAAGAAAATGGATAAACCTTGATGTACCCAGACATTTAGTAATACAAGATAATTTTTTTCTAAATTTTATGGACATTTTGTAAAGTACGAATAAACCGTGCAGTTTAATTTTGTGAAGGCAAAGGGACAAATAGACAGCAATTATTCCTCGCTGGGCTAGTTTCCAACAAAATTTAATAATCCATCATCTGTCAGCTTATTCAGTAAGGGCAACGTCCCTCCATCGGAGAATATGTTCATGTTTCACAGCAAATAAAATGTGTACATCGAGCATCTTAAGAGACACCACATAAAATACAAACTTCACAAGGTGCCACACAACCACAGTTTAGTCCCTGTTAATCTAATATGCATGATCATTCAAGTTTTAAACGATTTGCTAAGTCCTGGTCTGATAACCACGCTCTTGAGTCTGTCGTAGTGCAAGTTCAGGGGTTTATCATCATTTGTTTCAGTTAACTACAAGTGTATTGCATTCCAAGTATTTGTGTGATTAATTCCAAATTTTGTTTTTTTGCTTTATTACTAAAGACCAGCTCTGCCTTGGTCTACTTTAGTAATTTCCTTCTCGAGTGTCCGACCTGTGGTGCAGTCAGATTTCCATGTCATGGTCAGTTGTTGTTCGGCAAGTATACTTGCTAAAGCCACGAATTTGCACTTGATTTACTTTGCTAGTGATTGTGCACCCAGGGGGCATAATTTGGTGTTGCTAACAATTGTAATGCCTGCCAACTGCTCTGCTGTGAGTACTACCTTTGACCAATGCTGACCTATGGCTACGCAGCATCAGAACATGTATGTGCATAAGATCTTCCCTGGCGGTATGACATCTAGGGCATTCTTCAGGATTCGACTGATAGATTTTGTGTAAGCTGTTAGCTCTTAAGTATGTGTGGTGTAATATAATGCGTTGCATTAGTTTGACTCCTGTTTTTGACAATTAGTTCACAAAACATGACAAACTATTAGGAGGAATCAATAAAATAGTCTTACTTACAAGTGACACCTAGCAAGGTTCAGAAAAGGGCAGCAGGAGACACGTGGAGCTGGGTGGGTGTGATAGAAACGTCAGAGGGGGAATCTGACAATCCATGGTGGTCTGCTTAGGGGCACAGGACATTTATCTGTCAGGTTGTGGAGCTCCACTCATTCTTAGCCCCTCACCTCAAATGTCATGCTTACTTTAACGATATTGTGTGTGATCACCTTGTGCAACACTGCACAGACTTAGGCAGTTATAGAACATTGAAATAGCACCATCTGGGAACCTGCTTTTAGGTATTTAGTTGAGTCTCCAAAAATGTGGTAAAGTTATCACCTGTATATGCCATTATCCCGGAGCTACTGCTCCTTATAGTATGCAATAGCAATGGTCAATTCCACTTCCATTAATAAGAGAACATTTCCGTGGAGCAGGCATGACTGCGTAGGGTGAAAGATTAATTAAAGACTATGGCTTGAACTAGAGTTTAGGTTGCACTCCTAAAATAACCCCTGCTCACCCCTTTGGTAGCTTGGCACGAGCAGTCAGGCTTATCTTAGAGGCAGTGTGTAAAGCATTTGCACATAACCAACAGTAATATAGTGAAGACACTACAAAAGGACACCACACCAGTTTAGAAAAATATCCAATATTTTTATATATCCAAAACAAGACCAAAAACGATTAAAAAAAATCCACCATACAGTTCTCAGAAATCTTCAGTAATCAAAATAGACTTGAAATACAGTTCCTTGAAGTCGATAGCTCCGTCTGGGGCTATCACGGCGTCGTGAACAACAAATCCAAACAGTTCTGGCTGACCGCGGCGTCGCCGGCCAGCTACGGTGTCGGGAAGACCCGCCAAACAGAACCTTTAGAAATGCAGGGCGTCGGCGACCTCTCGATGAGCCCCGAAGAGCCGGCGTCTGCTCCCGAGGTCGGTGCAGGAGTCGTCAGGCCCTTGAAGTCAAACACGTTGTAGATCGAACTCCTCGCGGTTGAACTCGGGGGCGTCGGGGCTGCGGTGCGAAGTGCATCGGTGCGGCGTGTGGTGCCCTCAGGTCACCATGCAGGCAGCGGCTCGGTGACGGTCGTCCAGCGAAGTCGGTGAGACCAGGGCTGCGGTGCGAAGTGATGCGGTGCTAGGCGCAGTGCTGGCAGGTCACGGTGCAAGCAGCGGCGTCGTCGTTGCTGAAGCGCTGTTGTCGGCTGACGAACTGGAGTCGATGGTGCCAGCGTCGGTGGGCCAAGGCTGCGGTGCGGGATGAGGACGGTGCGTCGTGTAACTTTCGAGCGGTGCATGTCGGCGTGGAGCGGCATCGTCGGGGATACCAGGTTGACGTTGTGAAGCGAGGCGGTGCGAAGTGCGGTGCCCACAGGTCGCGGTGCAAGCAGCAGCACGGTGGCAGCGTCGGGTGGCGTCATCGGTGAGACCAGGGTTGTGGTGCAGTGGTGCCCTCTGTGGTGCCTTCAGGACACTGAGTCCGCAGCGGCATCGTAGATGGCGTCGTGTTGCTTTCTCTTCTGTTTTAGCAAAAAACACATAGTCCCCAGTGCTGGTAACAGGTGAACTTGAAGTCTTTGCTGTTCCTGAGACTTCTTGAACAGGGGGCAAGCTCCACCTCAAGCCCTTGGAGAAACTCACAAAAAGGAAGGTGCAAAAAGTTCAGTCCAGTCTTTTCACTGCCCAAGACAGAAGCAGCCACTGCAGGCCAACACAGCAAAGCACACAGCAAAGTGGTAGTCCCTCCTCACAGCTTCTCCGGCTCTTCTTCTTGGCAGTCTTCTCAATTCCAAAAGAGTTCTAAAGTTCTGGGGTCTGGGCCCCAATATTTATACTCCAAATTCCTTTGTCCTCTCAGGCAGGGTGTGTCTGTGCTTAGTCCAAACCAGTTTGGTCCTCTCTGGCCCAGCTTCCCAGCAGGAGGCAGAGACAGCATTGTCCAAGGCAGATAGGGCTTATTCAGGTGCAAGGGAAATCTCCTCCCACCACTTTAAATGCAGACATGGCCCATTCAGGTGCTAGTGACAACTCCTCCCACTACTCTGAATGCAGCCCAGGTCTATTCAGCCCAGCCCTGACTCATCCAGACTCACTGGAGCCACTGCACATCCCCAGCCGCTGTCACTCCAAAGCCAGACAGTCAATACACATCCTAGCAGATGCACACTGGATGGCTAAGCAAGAAAATACCTACTTTAGTCAAGTGGTATTTTCAAACAGAATGTAAAATTCACCCTCACTAAAAGATGCATTTTAACATTCTGAGTTCACGCATACTAAACTTTATCTTCGCATCTGGTCCCAATGGGAAGTTATATTTATAAGATGTTATAAATAAACTCCAATTCTACCCTATGGGACAGATAGCCTTTCCATAGTGAAAAACGAAATGCACTGTAATTCACTACCAGGACATGTCACACACACCAGTACATATCCTACCTTTAATATACACAGCACCCTGCCCACAGGGGTACCTGGGCCTACCTTAGGGGTGACTAACATGTAAGAAAAGGGAAGAGTAGGGCCTGGCAAGTGGGTGCACTTGCCAGGTCGACATGGCAATTGCAAACTGCGCGCACTCTGCAGTGGCAGGTCTGAGTTACCTTTTCAGGTCTACTCATGTGGGTGGCACAATCAGTGCTGCAGGCCCACTAGTATCATTTGATTTACAGGCCCTGGCACACTCGGTGCACTTTGCTAGGGGCTTACCAGTAAATCAAATATGCCAATCATGGAAACACCAATCCATAATACAGATTTCACAGAGAGCATATGCACTTTAGCACTGAATAGCAGTAGTAAAATGACCAGAGTCCTAAAACCAACAACAGCAGGTCAGGAAAAAATAGGAGGAAGAAGCAAAAAGTTTAGGGATAACCCTGCAAAAAGGGCCATTTCCAACACACATCGATGCGCATCATGTACACAACAGTGCACTTACAAAATTGTTCATTTAAGAATAATGATGACTGGAGCATGGCGGAAGAGATACAAATTGGCTGCAATACTTATGGGCCCCAGAGCTGTTCCCCACTTTCTGAGCAAAGTGAGACAGCCTTGAGCAGAGGTGAGTACACCAATGAAATTAGCGGGACATTTGCAGTAATGCTCAGAGCGATTTTGAAACAGATCCCTCAAAACACGCTGGTGACTTTCCTTTTCCTCACTACCTTTGCTGTGGAGGGTGTGCAATCACACACACTGCCAGACAAAATGAGCCGGTTGCCTCCATGAACTGTGAATCTTCTCCAGAAATGCAGATGGCACAAACATTCTATCTGGGTTTCGAGTGTGGAATAGTGGCACGTGCCATTGGGTATGCCGAGGCTGAACTGAAACCACAACAAAGATTTTGGCGGTTTCAAATTCTCTGATTGCGGACAGAGAGGTGCATATTTGCAGCTGGGGCTGCACAGTTTCAGCAATGCTGTCCCACCAATGCTGATGAGAGCTCTATCTTTGTTCTGGCTGTATGACCCTTACTCTCCCGGTCTCCAAGACTAAGTGAGGATGAGTGAGAAGCTAACTCTGTTCGTACCCGTGAATGCAACAGTTGAGAGAAGGCATCGGGGAGGGGCTAATCCGGAGCTTCAAAGCAGATAAGCCAACAGAAAAGGTTATTTATCTTTGGTAATGATATTTCTGGGTGGATTTGTAATTGCTCAGCAGATTCCTTCCCAATCTGCCTTGCTAAAAATGGGAGAGGTAGAGGAAATCAGAGGAGATCTTGACAGTGGAGGTCAAGCCGCCTTGATCCTACTGGATCTCTCGATGGCCTTCGATACGGATCACCACAATATCTTACTGGACTGGCTTTAGTCCGCAGAAGTGCAGGGGTCAGCACTCACATTACTGCGTTCCTTCCTTTTAGAGAGGATGAAATATGTAGAACTAGATTCCTTAACTTCCAAGTCCTTTTCTCTCCTTTGTGGAGTTCCACAAGGGTCTTCTATCAGTCCGACTTTGTTCAACATTTATGTCACTAAGCTGTCCCCCATAATCAGATCCTTCAGATTCACACTGACGTCCTATGCGGATGATACACAAATTGTTGTTTCCATCTCCAATGAGGGCACAAATATTAACAACCGCTTCCATGATTGCATGCTAGTGGTCAATGCCTGGATGGGCCAGAACTGGTTAAAATTGAACTCAAACAAAACAGAGGTTGTCCTGTTTGGCAACAATCCCTCCTTCTGTTCTCCCTCCTGGTGGGCCTGCCTGCAGACCTGGGCTCGCTCCCTACTGCAGCCACGAAAGTAAGAAATGTAGGCGTTATCATGGACCATAGACTTACCTTTAGAGACAGGTTAATTCGGTTACCTCCTCAACATTCCTTATTTTACGAATGTTAAGAAAAATCCTGCGTTTCATACTGCTAGATGCCCGGAAACCCATAGTGTCCTTGCTCATTCTGTCCAGACTAGACTACTGTAACAGTCTGTACTTGAACATGCAGCAGCAACATCTTCATAGGCTTCGGGTCCTCCAGAATGCAGCTGCCAGACTTCTTTCTGGAACTCCTAAATTCAGTCCCATTAAACCTGTGATCGTGGACCTCCATTGGCTCCCTGTCATAAAGAGAATTAAATACAAAGCACTCTGTATAGCTTTTAAGGCTTCCCAAAATTCTAATCCTGCATTCTTCACACAAAATTTGGCCTGGTATCTTCCCAGTAGAACTCTTCGATACTCCAGTGCAAAGCTCCGGACAGTCCCCAGATTAAAAAAAGCCAACTCGGGAGACCGAAGTTTCATCCTGGGCGCTGTCAAGATCTGGAATAATTGACCCCTTTCCATCCGTTCCTTCTCTAGTCTTCCTGCCTTTCAAGAAGGCCCTGAAAACTTGGCTTTTTTCCCATTAGTCTGCCCAGGTCTGGTACTAGGAGCTAGCGCCGGGATACATTCGGGTAGCTGTGCGCTTTACAAAAACCCAATAACATTAACAATATAGAACAATATGTTTGCATACCTAGAGATATTATTAATCACAACACTAACATGCGCGGGAGGAGGACAGTGAAGCAGCAGTAGAAGAGTACATCATTATTGGAAGGAACTTTTCCTTCTGATGGATTTCTTATCTTATGCAAGAGCCCCAAAGCAATAACTTCAGGTAAGTGGTATTGAGTAGTGCTGATTATCCACAGACATCATGCACCATAGCCTGGGCATGGTACCCATCACTGGGTGTTTGAGCTGTGAGGCACTAGTGACTGGCAAAAGTATGCTTGGATGACCATGTGGCAACGGAGACACTTCTAGTTAGGGCCATACAAGCAGCCATGGCCCTAAAGGAATGGGCTCAAATATCCACCAGAGGAGTTTTCTTGGCTATGACAAAGAAGTTCTTAGTAGAAAGTTCAACACGAAATAGTGTGGTTGGTCATCGCCGCCCCCCTCTTGACCCCAGCACAGCTGACAAAGTGTTGAAATCAACTGTGTCTAGAGATTTGCAGTTGACGTCGATATAAAAAGACACTGTACAACATGGGGTCTAGTAATGCCACAGTACTATATCCTTGGTTGGATGCAGTGGAGGGAAGAAAGATGGAAAGGTAATTGACTGATGCATATGAAATGCAGATACCACCTTAAGTAAGAAGGATAGGAAGGAGCGAATGATCAACTCATCTGAGTAGAAAAGTATGAAAGGTGGCTGAATTGAGAGGACCTGAAGTTCTCTGACCATATGAGCCGAAGTAATTACCATCAGCAATACTATGTTCAATGTGAGAAGCCGAACTGGGCTAATGTGATCAACTCAAATGAGTATACCATGAAGAAAATAAAGCTAAGAGTGAAATAAAACTAAAGAACAATAAATGGAGTGAGAGGAAACACAAAGTAAACCTTTCAGAAAACCCACCACTAGTGGCGATTTAAGCAGGGATGTTGGTCAGGAAGACACCATGAAGGCAGACATGGTATTCAAGTAGCACTTAATCACAGCCACTGCCAGACCAGGCCATTCAAGAGACAATGCAAATCGCAGGACAATGGAAAGGCAGAATTTAAAAGGGATTTTCCCAGTGGGACACAATCCACCATTTCCAGACCTGGGTCAATGAGGGGTGGGAAAACGTGATGATGCCAACACACTCACTGTTGGCACCTAATATACTCCGGTCTCATTAGTTCCAGAAACAGAATCCCAGATGAGGTCGCATGGTGCCAACTAGAGGCACATGGCTAATAGTGATATTGCTGGGGAAAGTTTCCTGGACCAGTTGAAAGACTGGAAGGATAATTCATATGGTGAAGAATCTTCGATAAAGATGTATTCATCAGAAGGCACCATAACTTGAAACACAAGGGCAAAACATTGTTGTGTTACTTTGAAAGATTGGGAGCTGTTCAGTGGCATTGTAATTGTTGCAAGCCCTTACACATATACAAGGATTGCATGTTTAGCATCCTTTCTAGGTAAGGTTACAACACCTAGATTGGAGTTGTGTTCTGTGCAGAGACACTCACTAATATCTCACTTTGATAATGGCATCACCGTAATGAAGGAAGCATTGATCACCTGTGAGCCCAGACATGAGTTTAGTATAGTTTGGAGCATGGTAACAGCTCCTAATCTGCAGCTTCAAAACCACAAACAACTATCTACAAAGTAAACACTGCATTAGATGCCAACCTATTTCTCTTTGTTGGTACTAGCAGACCCATTCCAAGCCTGGGTGAATAATCAACTTATAAAACTGCTAGGCTGCACACACTGTCCTGTATGGTTACATTATTATTCCAGGTAGTTTTACTTTCTGATACTGAGTTTCACTTATCAGAATCAGTAATAAGAAAAAAACGTACTTACCTTTAACTACAGTTCTCTAGCACAGGTTTCTTTTATAGATTTACGCGTGTGAATCATTTGCATTAACAGTAAGGTCAAATATCTGTAGAAATTCATTGAAAAACATTTGCTTTGGTATCCCATTCACTTTGGTATAAAAGATCCAAAGTCCAACAATGAGGTGAAGAGATAGTGAACTCCACCCTCAGAGAGGGTCCCTTATTGCAGCTCTTCTATGGCACATGTGGGAATGAGGAAATATAGAAACTTCTAACTGGGGAGGAGGGAGGATTGCGTGAATTTATGAATAATACTAACATTGGAGGGCAGTAGTTACAGGTAACTTTAATCTTCTCCAGCACTGGATCCTTTATACTCTCATGCTTGAAAGAGAGCAGTCAGCAGCATCCAATCCGTAACATGCATCAGAGAAGCAGGAAGACTAATAACTTAGGAAAACAAATTTCCAAGGACTGCTTGAACCACTGCCGAATCCCTACATTCCTCTGTACCAGGAAGTAGTGCTTCACAAACATGTTGTGGCTCTTTCATTTTGTCAGATTTCCGTTAGTAGAACACTGTAATAAAATGGCTCTATTGCACAGGATGAAACAGATCATTTTAGGGGACGAGAAGTTTTAAAATGGCAGAAGATAATAGCAGAGGCTATCCATCTAGGTATCCCCTGTGTGGAGGTATGTTGCCCCTTCTGTGGGAGGTCAGAGGCCACAAACAATTGAGCACATCTTCTAAATGTTGTTGTTTGACCCAGAGAAAGCTTCAAGCATCGGTGAATATCTACTGTGTGACTAGTACTTTAAGCCACTACTGTAGGATTCTAGAAATAAGATTTAAATGACACCGGTTCATTGAAATATAAACTTAAAGTTAGCTCACAAAATAATTGTCTTTTTGAAAAGGTAGGCATGGCTCTTTCAGAGTAAATGCCTGGCTGTCCGCTCTTCCCCCTACTGTTCGCTCTCTACATGGAGCCTATGGCTCAAAGAGTTCGAGATAACCCTCTTATATCTGGTGTCCGCTTTGGAGGGGAGAGACATACCATCAGTCTCTAAGCGGATGATGTAGTAGCTATCCTGAAAGATCCCCTAGTGTCTCTACTGGCTTTCCTAGCTGAACTGGAGTCGTTCGCTCGGGCAGCGGGCTTCAAAGTAAACATACACAAGTCTCAAGCTCTCAATCTCTCACTTCAAACCCCTACGCTACTTGAGCTACAGCGTACCTACCCCATACAATGAGCCTCTACATCAGTTCCCTATCGCGGGCTTCAGCTCACGGCTAACACCCATAGGACAGTATCCCTTAATTATAAAAAGCTGCTTTAGCAGATACAATCGGACCTGTGCTGATTGAGTCCAAGAAGTCTCTCTTTGCTGGGCTGTATAGCGGCGGTGAAGAGGACTATATTGCTTAAGATATGGTTTCTCTCTCAGGTGCTCCCAGTAGAGCCCCCCACAGGGATACTTCCTACTCTCCAACAGGAGATCAACTGCTTTGTATGGGCAGACAAGCGGCCCGGATGAATAGGACACTAGTTCTGGTACACGCAACTTAGGACTCTTGTGGAGTGGTCCCGCTCTGAATCCGAAAAGCACTGGCTTTTCATGAACAGAGCGGTTGCGGGGCAGTTCCTATGGAAGAGCCCCTTCCTCCTCAAGTAGTCACCCCTGAAAAGCTTGTACCTATCCCCCATTACTAGGGCCCCCCTTGCTGCGTGGGACAGAGTGGCAGTTCAGGGTGGATACACATCCTTTCCCTCACCCTTGACACCTATTGTAGGCGGGGTTGGGAGTGTTGGGCGGTTTTACAAGTTTGATAATGAAGGTCTACGACCATGCATTTCCTTGTATTGCTCTGAACCATAAAGTAAATGCCTGGGTTTCATTAACTCATCTGCCTGATGTTAGGGCCAGTAAAATAGCTCTTTCAATTTAATGTCTGATCTATGTATCAGTTTAAAGGATGATGCCAATAGCTGTCCAAGCACGATGTTCGGGTACTTAACTGGTGGTGAGCATCGTGTAGGCAGAAATGCTCTTGAAAGTCCTTTAATGAATTGTTGGATATTCTAGTGGCTAGTAGGAAAGTGGAACCTGGGAAAAAAACGTCAAAATAGTGATTATAGCTCCCAAATTAACTTTGATGGTCGAGAGTTTCACAACAGACTTCGCTATCTGGAATAGGTACGAAAGAGGGTAGCTGATGAGGTTCTCCAGTTACAGGATGCACACCTATGGAGTAGCACCTGGTGCAGAACCTCTTCCACTTAGCCTGGTAAGCTCTAATTTCTGATGGTCAGGGCTTGAAAAATCATACAAATGTTACTAGACCTGCAGGTCTAGTAACTTGAAAAATCTACTCGACCTAACTGTAATGTACTTGACCTCTGTCTCTGAAAGCCGGGCAAATGTGGCAAGGTAACAAAAGTTAAAGGTATCTTTATTGCTCATTCACTTTGTGAGCAATAAAGATGCCTTTAAATCTTGTTATCTTGTCACATTTGCTCCGCTTTCAGAGACAGAGGTCAAAAGTCAGTTTATCTTCCTACTCGCCAGAAAGGGCGAGTAAGCCCTAAAAATAGCTCGTCCTGATTAAATCTGGCTCGCCATATCGAGCGGGCGAGGGGATTTTTCGAGCACTGATGGTGTTCCATCTTTCCATCTTGATGTAGTATAGTTCAAGAAGCTGAAGAGATATATCTAGCACAGAGAATTCCAAGTATGCATGAATCATGCTGTTTGATTAAGAGAGCCCATATTTTGGGAAATAATCTAGCCTTTCTCTCTGGATAGGGTCCTATTAATTGCCTAAGGAAAAGCAATGGGTTTCTAACAAATGGAGAACGATCGGTGAACCAAAACTGACAAGGCCATGCCCGAACCATGAGAATGACATTGCACGGTTCCGTCTAATTTTTACAATTACTCGTGAGGGAGATGAGGTGAAAACGTGGATGCAAAGATTTTCGTTTAGGAAATCAAAAAATCATCTCCCCTTAATCCTGGTTGCGACCGCATGTGTGCAAAGATCCAGCATTTCTTGTTCTGTGCCACTGCAAATGCATCCAGTGCTATATGGCCCCAGTTTTAAAAGATCACCTCAACCAGATCTTGAGTCAACTCCTACCTGAGACTAAAGTCTGACTTTCTGTTGAGTGCATGCAGCCATGAATTCCCCCCCACCCGTGAAGTGGTCTACTGCCGGCAAAATACCATGAATGACAGCCCAAGTTCAAAGATGTTGCGACACCTCTGAAAGTGCCTCATGCGTAAAGATTACAGTCCTCATCAGACTGCCTTAAACTCCAGAGCATTTATGTGAAGTTGCATTTCTGTCTCCAACCAATTGCCTCGGGCTCCCAGGTTCTGCAAGTGAGATACCCATTCATC
This sequence comes from Calotriton arnoldi, assembly GCA_963921515.1. Classification (NCBI taxonomy): domain Eukaryota; kingdom Metazoa; phylum Chordata; class Amphibia; order Caudata; family Salamandridae; genus Calotriton; species Calotriton arnoldi. The sequence goes on from CAWUFW010014902.1 coordinate 370,453, forward strand.
TAGAGATACATTGGGTGGCTGCTTCTGGATGGAAATATACACCCACTGTTATGTTGGATGATATCTTTCCCTTTGTGTGATATAGAATAATAAGGTTGTATTTTAAGGTTGCAGTGAAGAATCAAGCAAATGCACAATATTCCTAGCAGTGATTGGAAAGTCCTAACCGTCACTGTATTCACCCATTAAATTTGTGAAGCTAGAAACTATAATTGTTCGTGTGACAGGAATGCTTTTTCCACCAATGCCTCCAGTATCATCCCTGGAAACTGAATGCAGTTCAAAGATTACAGGCGAGACTTGAGTATGTTGGGCGAAAGAACCATCTTCATCTTATAAAAGATTCTTTGCACCAACTTAAATCCTAAAAGCATCATCTGTAACTGTACTGGCCCCCTGTCTACTAAGAACAGCAGATATCTGCTGTGTTTGGGGACGATTTGAATGTGGAAATATGATTTCTGTAAAGCCAGTAATTTGAAGTGTTTGTCATTCTGGAACAACTAGAGTGCCTACTGCATTATAAACATCCTCAAAGTTTGTTTTCTCTTGGTTTGTTACTCTCCTGATTTACTTCGCTGGGATTTGGGAAGAGGATTAAATCCTCCCTCCCTCCCTTAGCAATCATAGAATCAATCAGCACTTCCATTAGTCCCAGATGTTGCTGGGTAGTCTTCCATGGTGGGGGGTTTATTATCTTTGTACAAATTGGGCAGTATACCTATAACGGACCACTTCTAAAAAACATTTCTCCATGGTAACGTCTGCCTTCTGACGACAGAAAGTGGAGATTCTTCCATCCAATGGGCTTGATGAGGCAGAAATAATCTTGGTAAAAGCTGATTTTAGCAGCATGCCAATGTCGGTGCAATTACTCTAATATATTGGATTAGCCTCCACCGTTCCTACAAGACTGCTGTTTGCCATAGGAAGAAGAGGACACTGAACATTGCTGGAATCGATAATACGATTGACAAAAATTAGGTGTACATTACAGTTGTTGCATTTGTGGTTGATAGCCTTCTCTGAAAGATTACATACATCTGCCTGTTGTTCCATGAAAAGGAACATGTCTCCTGTATTGCAATGTTACGAGGGCTCAAGCCACATCTGTGCCCAATTTTACTGCCTACACAGTGTCATCCACATGACACCCAAAAAGATGCTCTGCATCAAAGGGCATATCTAATATGCAGCGTTGCACCTTAGGGTGGAAAGATGTTGAGCGTAAATAACCTGGCATCCACCTGTACTTGCTGCTTCCATCAATTTGACAAAAGCCATTGGATGCTACACCCAACACAACACTAAACATCAACCCTCATGCATTCTCTCCATGTAAAATGGCTCTTGCTTCTCCATTTCAGGAAGAAAATCTAAATAGGTTGCCATGTGTGTTCACATCTGCCTATATTGGCCTACAATTGCAAGAATGTTAGCAGCGTTGATTGAGGTAACCACCAGAGCAGACTCTCCTTTGCCAAAACTGTTAATTTTCCCACCCTCCATGTGAGGAGGGCCAGAGCACGGAGATTTAGAATCCCAAGATCGATGCTGAGCTACTGATTTTAACACGTTCTTGCCAAAATAAGTTAAGAGGAATTGCTTTATTGTATTTTCTAATGGCTTCCTTGATATCATATAGAAAACAATCCGTTTACTTTACAGTCCTTAGTAGCTCAAATCTTTTCAAAGCCTTCTACCGAAAAGTGAATTCAGGCAATGCCATCCTGTGCTGAGTCTACAGGTGGAGGTGGCCTTGAGGTTGTGGGTGCATTGTAATCCTCTCACTAATCAGGTTGTTGTAAGTAGAATCTCGAAAATCTCTCCTTTCTCTTCATCATCAGCCTTATCCATGCCCAATACAGGTAGTGGCTATGACATTTAACTATTTTCCAGCACAGTGGTGCAGCTGGAACTGTGGGTTGGGGCACAGGTGTGGAAAATGGCAAGCTCAATATGACAGGGTGATACCGAAATTCTCAATCAACAGTGGATTTTGGGGTCACAATTCCTGAAGGAGAAATCCATAAAGCATTTACCAGTCATAACAACGGATATATTGGTGGCCTCCCCAGTTGTTAAGGTGGCTACATTGGGGCAGGCAAGAGGCCACAGTATATACAGGAATGAGGTGTATTCTACTAACTTCTGCCCTGTTTACTAGACTTACGACTTATGAAAAAGCGCTGAGTAATTAACCATTAGGTTATGCTGGAGACAGGTAGAGTCAGACACCTGACCAGAGCTTGCAGCCTCAAGTGTCCTGTAGCCGGATGCTCACAGGTAGTGGGACTTCAAGGATGCCATGACTCCTTGAACTCCAAAAAGAAAGGCAAGAACAATCCCTTCATATTGGGAAGAGCCAAAAGACCCAATGAGGGAGCACTCTAGCCAAATGGCTACTAATCAGGATAATGGGAGAAAAAGGAGGGTAAGCAGCGGGACTACTTATCCCTAGATTAAAGATTCTCTCCAGTCATGGTGAATGCACACTGAACTACAGGATTCCTTCTCTATTCTTCATTGCATGAACAACCTAGATATAGGAAGGGAAGGGGCATGTGGGGTAGGATAAATGTGGGAAAAGGGGGACATAGTGGATTATACAGCTCCTAGCCCAACCTCCTCTATTTTTCCTTGCGCGTCGCAGAACCCAGTAAGAACTCCAAAACCTGTGAATCTCACCACTGAAGACAGGGCCACATGCGAGGGTTTAACACAGAGAAAGGTCAAGGAGACTCCTGGGCAGTTAATCAGACAGAGACATTTAAGTAGGGAATCAGCTGTTCCTACATGTAAACTTGTAAAAGGACAAAAGGAAATAAAGCCACCGACAACATAGCTTTTATTCTTCTTGGGAAATTAACAGACTGTATGGATGAATGAATTATGTGTAAGAATTGGCAGTGATAACAAAGTTCAAGGAATAAATATTGACCCATCACTCAGTTGTCCTGAAACTGATTAGAAACTCAGTCGCCCAGCTGGAATTCGTGACTGAGCTAGAACCAGAAAAAGGTAAAAACCTGGCCGAATAATTACACCTCAGCAGATGCAGTTTATTTATAAGATTCACTGAAACTCTCAGCATCAGGTAACTCTGATATTGTGACTTATTGTAATAGGTCATAATGCGGATGACCATATTACCAATTCAAGTTAGAATATACCTCGCCCTCAAGAGTATCTGGCAAGCTAGTGTCCATGATGCCCTTCCCGCCAATATTTTAATTCCGCCTCGTCGTCCTCTTGGTATTTCACATGGAGATGGGTTGTTAGTGATACGCAAAGGTCCTTCGTCATGAGATTCTCTTTCCATATCAGACATTTTCTTAAATCAACAAGGCAAAACTCTGCCCGGGGATGGATCTTGAGGATTTAGGAGTGCCAAGGACCCAGCTAGAAGTCTTGCCACTGGTTTTCTGGATTATGAAGATGGGGTTGTTGATAAAACTGTCGTTGTGGTCATCATCAATGTATTTGTCAAAGGTATAGCCGTTGAAGGTAGAGATGGAGTTCTCAATGGAGGTCCTGTGTACGAACAAGGTGTTGACCTTGGGTATCGATATTTCTGGTAGATACTCTATGTAACCAAAGTTTCCGCACTGTGTGAATATTCTCCAGGCATCAGAATGGATCCAGAAAACTCAAAAGCAGTTCTTCTGTACGCCAGCAGATTGGATTCGCGTTCCGCTCCGGAAGTGACGAATGGAGCCGCATACAGGTGCATTGACGTAAGTTTCTTTTGTAGGATTTTCTGCGCAATCAAGCACAGACCTCATCAGCAAATTTGTATTACCAGTGTCTAGATCTCTAGATTTGGACCTTTTTTAGATGGAGAAAGGCCAATTCAACCGGACAGGGAGGAAAAAGGTCAGTGAGTAATCTAGAAAGGGTGGTGAGTAATCTGCAGATAAGTGTATCCACCAGAAAGAGCAGTACCCAAGTTCTTCTGTTGAATACTTTTAACTGGAGATTACTCACCTTGTGAGCTAATGCTAAATGAGTAACTCCCAAAGGTTGGGAGTATGTGGAGTGGCACAAATCAAAAAGTCCCGCAGGACCAATGAGGTGAAATACTCATCCCGGAGTTTGACTGTTAAGGCAATAGCAATCGTGAATGTGTGCATTGATACCCTCATAGCAGTCGGGGAGATATCCAGGACAGGCACTTCGCATGCCTGCACAATAATAGCATTGTTTTTACACAACAACGGTTCCTTTTGGAAAAATATTTGTATACCTGAATGAAGAAGAGCACAATCACAAATTAAAATATAGTAGGATGCAGTTTAAGGAAAGCTTCACAATAAGATCTGAATCTTGGAGAATATCAAACGAACTTTGTATCCCAATCCTTTGAACAGAAGGGTTGGTTTGAAACTTGTGTGTGAACCAAATTGAAGGTTGTTTGTTTTGGTGTTGGAAACTCTTGTTTTTTAGTTTTATTTACTAATGTAGATTGTTGTTTTGTCAGGGAATCTCTGTGTTCCTTTTGGGTCCGGTCTCACATAGGATATGCTGTAATATGTATATGTCTTTAATAATATATACCAAATATCAGCATAATTGTTACCTGTTCTGAATTATTACTTGTGTGGGATCTTATTGTGGAGCTTTCTTTATACTGCATCTTACTATATTTTTATATATGCGATTGTGCTCTTCTTTTTTCAGGTATACAAATATTTTTCCAAAAGGAACCGCAGCTGTGTTCTTTGCTCCCGAGAAGCCCACAAAGAGCTGATCGCCCATCCAATTGGTGAGGGCTCTCTTGGAATCCAAACAATGGAGCCACTCTCCTCCTCTTTCGAGGGATGAGGCGGGGCACAGAAGGTTGAAAGGATAATAGCCTGATCAACATGAAAAGGTGTAACTACTTTTGGTAGAAATGCAGCTCGAGTTCTCAACACTAGTTTGTCTGAAAAAAAGATTGTGTAAGACAGCTGTACCAAAAGTGCCTGCAACTCACTTACATGATGAGCTGATGTTATAGTGAACAATAAGACCATTTTTTAGGGTTAAAAGACAAATTGGCAACTGTGCATTGGCACAAAACGGGTGCACATCAAAAAAGTGAAAACTGGATTCATGTCCCACCGTAGCATCATCAAGGGTTTCAGCGGGAGTATATTGTATTGTAATTACATTTATATAGGGCTTACTACCCCTGACGAGGCGTCGAAGTGCTTTTTCAGCGAGTAGCACCCTACTACGGAACCCATAAAGGATTAGTGGTGAATTAGTATAGTGAAAATATGAAAGTAATTTGAGCGGCGGATATGTTAGTCAGTTATTTGGATTGAGAAGGATAGTGGAGGGATAGAAGAGGGAAAAAGGTTTGTATTTAAATAGCGCTTGCTACCCTTGATGGAGTGCTGAAGCGCTTTTTTGGAAGTAGCACGCTACTCTGAAACCCATACAGAGTTAGTGGTGAATTAGTATAGTGAAATTCGAAAGTAATTTGAGTGGTGGATATGTTAGTCAGTTATTTGGATTGAGAAGGATAGCGAAGGGGTAAAAGAGGTAAAAAGGTTCGCATTTATATAGCGCTTGCTACCCCTGATGAGGTGTTGAAGTGCTTTTTCGGCAAGTAGCACGCTACTTTGAAACCCATAAATGATTAGTGGTGAATTAATATAGTGAAATATGAAATTAATTTGAGGGGTGGACATGTTAGTCTGTATTTGGATTGAAAAGGATAGTGGATCGATAAAAGGGAATGATTTAGAGGTTTTTTGGAGTTCATAGCAGTAGGAGGAGGCTTGGGATGAGTAATAGGGAGGTGGAGGGGGATGAGTAAAATGGAGGTGGAGGGGGAAAAGGGAGGGTTTAGAAAGGCGTGTTTTGGGGGATCGGAATAGTACAAAGATGCTGTATTACAAACTGCATCACTATCTGCGCAATAGGAATTCTGGCAATTAGTCCTCTCCTTAAATTAATCTATATGCTTCAGAGTGAATGAGAACAAAAGTGAGTGAGAGGAGTGTCAGGGAACACCCTTATAGGAAATCCTTCATCTTTCATCTACTGGCTCTTAAAGATATTTTGGTTACCTGTGCAGAAATGAACACATAGTTTGCGCAGCCATTTCATATCGAGGTGAGACAATTAACAGATGTTCCAAGAAACCCACGCTGTAAACATAAAACTCATTCATGAAGAACGCATTTACCATTCAAGTCACGGATTCAAAAACATTTAAGGAAAATTGTCGATTATGTACTTTCACAATAAAATGCATCCAAAAATAGGTGCAATTTAAGAAAATCAATATCGTAGTAAAACCATGTGCAACAAGTAAAAATCGTTTTTTGTCTCGATTCTGACATAACCTTAAAAATGTCTTCTTAGTGTAGTAAAATGAAAACGATAAATCCTTGACATAATGCCCAATAATGGCTCCTACTTAATGCAAAAGAGAAAATTGAGGTAGAGTGAGATCAAGGTATTTTTAGGTTACTTTATGTGGCCATGCAGAGAAGGTCCGACTATGACCGGTTACTTTGATCCTCAGTTGACAATTTAGGATTGCATAATACTCCGGTTTACTTAGTGACATTTTAAAAACTCAACTCAATGCGCTACAGTAAATATGCTAGAGAAATGCAAAATAAACACAGCACAATTAGAACCCTGAAATATCAAAAATCTGCTATATTCAGAACTACTCAATAATGAGAGTGCAGCATTCTCAAACGCCTACCATTATCTGAAAGATTGCCAAAGCAGAGCCCCAGCATACACTGGATACACAGACCCTGTAAATATTCAGTGATTAAACATTAAGTATCTGGTGTATAAAGGCAGTTGACTAATCAGAGCCTTACTAATCCACACCCTAGAAGCCTGGCATAATCCTTCCCTGCCACTAATAGGTGTATCTCATCCCATGAACAAGTAGATTATTTTATAAACGTCCACACCCCTGCCTTAGCAAACTATACACCTGCAACGGCTTTTCATGTAACAACAACCCCTATGCTTTGAAATTGGTGCAGGGCTTCAGTTGCTGCCAAATCAACCTGCATTCACCCGAAGTTGCAATCCGCGCTTCCAGAAAAGATTCTTGTGTCTTTGGAACCTACTAAAAGTCATTGATTTCATGTCAGACCAACAATAAACTTGTCAGATTAACAATTATCATGAAATACGTTGTAGTTAAGCTTCTCTCAAATAATAATAGTACTTAGCAAATTTCTAAACACTCCCAAATTTAGCCGGCGAGGGACCTGGAGCACAGAGAGGTAGTCAAGTGTTAAGAAGTAAAAGTCATCGACGGTTACAGTAACAGTATGTCACACATACAAACATCTAATGCATTTATTTCCTAGTTCTGTTTTAACAGTGACATTCACCAGAGAGAGTAGAGTTAAAACCTTTAACAGTTTTAAATCACGGTCTTTTAGACGGTGCTATTGCTGCACGTCCTACGCTCCCAAAAACATGACCTTTCATTTTCATAAAACTTGCTCTGATGACTAGAAAGCAACATCTCTTTCTTCTTGAAAGAAAGTTACACACTGGGCATCAAGTGGAAGCATAAAAGTATGAGCATGTAGCATATTTCTGAATATTTCATACCATGGGAGATCAGATAAATGAGGCACAGAGAAGTCATGTGTTTGCCAAAGATCACAAGTGTTACAGCCGGGATTTGCACTCAGAATTGGCAAAGCTCACAGTCTCGAAATTAGTTAGTAGACCACGTCTCCACCAAAGTAGAAGCTTACTAACAGACCAGAAATATCAATCAGTCAGGACCTCTGATTGCCCTGCACGGTTCAACGAAGCTAGCCACATGTGCTTGCCTTATGTGCGACTTAACGTGCCCTGGACCTCTGGCTATTCCATACTGTCCCCTCAAACTCTGCCAAAAGAAGGGATGGCTGCCAGTGCCTGTAGAAGATGTCTAAGCACATATCATACTTAAATGTTTATGTGTTACTTCAGTTTTACATAATGTCTACCTGCAGCAACAGGCTGTTTCTTGTGAAAATGGCATAAAATGGGTTATACTCATACAAGAAAATGTATCAGTCATGGGAGCACAAGAATCAGTGCTGGTTCAAGAAAAATAATCACCTTGCTCCATCGTTCCCTTGTTCCAGGGTAACTAAGACACCAAAAGGCTGTTCAAATAAGGACTTTAACTCTGAAAACCACTGATTACTTGCAGGTGTGTCTTCCAACAGCATTATAGTGTACTGCAAGAGCGTACTGCAGATTGTACTGCAGAGTGTTATTTAGTTTTGTCCTCTGCTGTTCAGCTGTGATATTAACTTTTGCTTCCTTATTAAGAAAGTCAAAGGGTTATGTTGAAAGAATTCTTTGGTCAGTCCTTCAATCTCACCCTAGGGTTCGCTCTCTTACTCTTCCCTCCTTTTGAAATGTTCTTCTGTTGTGACCGATGTTGTCCTTTTCTGGTCCTTCCTGTGCTAATGTCGTTTATATTTCTTGTACCCTTGTAACTATGTAACTACCTTTATGTGAAGCGCTCTGATAACCCCTGTGGTCTTGTCAGCGCTATATAAAACTCTTTAAATAAATAAAATAAATAATTATGGAAGGAGAGCAACCAATCCCTGATTTAGATAGTTGTGCTCCTTCGAGCCGGACCATGAACGAGATGTTGAGAGACTGCTCCTGGTCTTCAGTATATGGTAACCTGCTGCACTAGCCAATGATTTGCTTTTTACTGAGCCATCCTTAGTAAATTGTTCATATCCTCCAACTAAAAGACCTCAGTCTAAACCTTCAAGAAACCTGATCACAACTGGTGATTTGAACAAAAATGTCTGATCCCGCAACCACAAAAAATTCAAGAGAGCTGACAAGTAGCCTTTAACTTTGCTTAGTGCAAATCCTTGTTGGACCAACGGCCAAAGATCAAACAAACAACAAAATGTCTGACATTTTGGCCTGCAATAGGTCCATCTTGAGGTTTCTGCACCATGCGATAAACTTGTCCCAGTGCTAGTGTGCACACAGACTTTTTGGAAAGGCAGCTAGCTACCAAGATGGCATCAATGACCTCAGGAGGGAGATCAAACGGAATTAACTGCTGTCGTTCAGTCTCCACACATAGAGATGCTGATTGCAGAGACCCAATTCCAAGACCCTGCACTGCTGCTACGACAAAAGATAATCCCGAAGCGGCAGCTTGATCAAAGGACAGATGCATATACAGAGGAGTACCGGGTACAACACTCTTATGGCCCAATCCGGAGCCGCTAACATGACTATTGCCTGGTCGTCCCTGATGCACTTCAGAACTCAAGCCAAGACAGGCAGCAGTAGGCAGGGATACAGGACCCCAGAGCTCCACCCTCGGCAAAACATGTGCCTTCTTGGGACCTCCAGCACACAAAAATGTCGACACTTCGCATTTTCGGTGGTGGAAAAAACATAGACCTAGGGTTCTCCCCATTACTGAAAGAGGACCTACACCACTTCCAGATGTAAATGAACCACTAAGCGTTGGCGGTTGAGTTCATCCACCTTGACATTTAAAGATCCAGCCAGGTGAAAAGGGGACCAGAGAAATGCCCGGGTGATTTAGCCACTTATAGACAAATAGAACTTCCTGGCACAGGACCCAGGACCCTACTCTGCCCTGCTTGTTACAGTACCACATGGTGGTGGGGCTGTCTGTGTTGAGCCGTATCAGCCTTCCTTTGATGGTTGGCAAGAAGGCACTCAACACCAAGACTATCATCCACAACTCCAACAGACTGGTCTCGGGAGGATACACTGCTCCACAACCAGAGTTCTCTGAGCAGTGATGCATCCGTCACCACTGTGAGTTCTAGGTGGGGTAAGAAGGGTCTGCTGCTGGGCATATCACTGTCGACCACTGCAGGCCTTCTGAAGTCTCTTCCGAAACCTGGATAGAATCTGGTAGGGTCCCCTAGTGCTGTGCCCACTGTGACTTCAGATCCCAATGCATAGCCCGCATGTGCCATGTGGCATTTACAACAAGCAGGATGCAGGAGGACAATAGTCCCAGAAGCCTCAGAGTCACACTCTCAGAAATCCAGGACCGAAGCTGGAACATCAGCTGAATCATAGCCCAAATGTTATAGACTCTCTGCTTCAGAGGAAAGGCACGAAATTGCACAGTATCCAGGAAGGTTCTAATGAACAGTAGCGTCTGCAAAAGTCAGATGTGACTTCGGCACAATGGCAGTGAACCCTAACAATGTTAGTAGGTTTGTCGTATTCTGGAGGTAGTCTATGACTGCCTGGGGTGAGCCACCTTGAACAATCAGTCATGGAGGTAGGGGAAGACTGGAACTCCCAACTTCTGTAGGTATGCTGTGACCCCGCCGAACACCTTCGTGAACACCTGAGGAGCAATGGTGACGTCAAAATGGCAGCAATATGAACTGGAAATGCTCCTGGCCCGCTGTAAACTGCAGAGAACACCTGTGGATATGGACATACACATCCGGTCTGTCCAATGCTACCATCCAGTCTCTAAAATACGACGGAGCACCCCCCTGTCCTTCTTCGCGCAAGGAGACAGCAGTAATAACACCCAGTTCCTACTTCCCAGGCCAGGACCCTCTCTATGGTTTGCAAGCCATTTGGCTAAAAGGGTCTGCAATTCCTGCTGCAAAAGAGACATGTAGTATTCCACCAGCAGCCCTGATGGGGACGGAGGTGTGGTGGGATAGAAAAAAATGCCAGGGCGTTATCCCTTAGGACACTTTGGAAGACCCATCTGTCGGACGTAATGTCTTACCATCCCTGGATGAAATGACAGATCGTGCCTCCTACAGCGTGGCTTTGGCCAGCAAGAATACACTAAAACAATGTTAAACTTGGGGTTATTGGAGGGGTGGGAGACTAAGCTGTGCATTTTCCATGTTCTGAGCGTTGTCTCTGGGAGTCGTGGCCTCAATATCGAAAAGGCTAGGTATGGGATCTTACATTGATGATATGCAAAGCCCCTGGCATGACCCCGGAATGTGCAATATTATTGAGGAAACTGTCTGGAGGGACACAAGGAGTGATCTGTAGCATGGATCTCCTTAAATCATGAAAGAGGTGAGAGCCATCAAATGGCCTATCTATTAAGGAAGCTTGGGCATCCTCTGAGAAGCCAGCAGACCTCATTCAAGCATGGTGCCAAAGCACCACATTCATGCAAACGGTCCGACCCAAGCACTCCGTCGTAGCCAGGCCAAACTGGATAACTTTCGCTGCACCCCCACCATCCTGACTGGTTTTGGCTAAAGATGCCCATAGGTCGCCTGGGACCGCTGGTAAGATCTGATAGACCATGTGCCAGAGTGCATGGGTGTAGTGATGCAGGAGACAGCTAGCATTTACTGAACATAGGGCAAGTATGATGAAGAAAAAATGCCCCAGCCAAAGGTTTCATCTAGGTTTGGATTCGCATTCAGATGGAGTCGTCAGGAAGGGGTTAGGATTGACTTTACTGGTGGATTGCTGAACCAGCAAGCTCTCTAGTGTTGGATGCTGTGTGAAAAATTTAGAGTCGTCTGGTGCTGGTCTGTAGTGATGACCAACCTGCCGGTTGACCAGAAGTCCAAAATATGTTTTTGCCTAAGAGCGTGTCTGTAAAGGCCTCATTAAATGGCAGGAGAGGTTCCGTAGGAGCCTGGCCAAGTTGAAGGGCCTCTGTTAAAACATTTGAAATAAGAACCTCAAGGACCATGTTGTCAGATCTAGACTCAGTCAGTCAGTCAAAACCACTTTATTCGGTTAATAAAAACCATAAAAGTACATAACATATAGCACGATAAGACATTACAGATCATCACAATACAAGACATATATCTCAATACACTACACCATAAAAGTGATTTAAAATCCGAAGGCTCAATACAAATGGGCGACTTAAAAAGGACGTGGTACTACCGAATCAAATTTCATTTGAGTACATAAAAACCCAGGCTATCAATAATACATAAAATGTCGGAATAAAAACAATAGACCTCAATAACATAATAGGCACTCATCACAATACAAAACCTATCGCAATATACTACACCATAAAAAATGCTTTAAAATCCAAAGGCTCAATTCATATGGGTGGCATAAAAAGGGCATAGTACAGCAGAATCAAATTTCATTAGAGTACATAAAAAACCCAGGCTTCCCATGATACATACAATGTTGAAATAGAAACAGGGGCCTCAATAATGAATTAGACACTCCATTAGGAGTTTGAGGTGCTGTATCGTTTTTTCCTGAGTCGAACAGCTGCAACCAAAAAACTTGCGATGTTAAAAATCTCCCATGGGTCATTCAACAGCTGTAAATACAGTAGAGCTGGTTTAACCTGTATAAAACCCTTTCCCTTAGAATTGGAACTAAAAACCTCCTACGAATAGCACTATAATGATCGCAAAACATTATAAAATGCATAGTGTCCTGAATTGAGAAATTGTCACAACTACAAGGTCCTAAATCACACGCCCTACTCCATCCTTGCGAGTTTCCTAAAAAAGTATAGATTAAGTTAAAACGAAACCTAGTTAAAAGCTGGCGATGAAAAGGCTTCGTGACAAATCTCAAATATGGTTCAATTACAAGGGAGGTTTTTAGTAGAAAATAGTCTTTTACTAAGGATTTCTTTAGCTCCATTTCCTCACGCTCGGCCGCCATCAGATTCAAGAGTTGTGTTTTGACCCATGTCACATCCTCTTTTCTTATTTGATCAGGAGAGGTAAATAAGTCTGGGCGCTCTAATTTATTTAGAGTGTTCTTTACGTAGTGTAACCATGGGATACTATTGGCTTTCTCCAGGGCCACGCAGTCCCTAATGATCTGGTGGTTTAGTGTTAATTCGGAGTTAAGCCAGGTCTTTAGCCAACAGGTCACCGGGGCCACCCTCGCCAGGTCTGTTACATATCTTGCCCCAACCTCTTGATGTATTATAAACGTGGATGTAGATTGAGGAACCGACAGGAGAGAGCGTAAAAATTTGTTTTCAATAATCTGTATTCCTTCTACTGCCTTGTAACCCCAAAGATCTGAACCATACAGGACAATAGCCATACATTTCGACCTATAAATATTGAGCATGGCTTCAGTTGGTCTAGCCCCCAACCTTTGAGCGAAGCCGTGAAGAGCAGCCGTTGATTTTGCCATCATGTTTTTTTTTACGGTCTTTTGGGGTGCCCATGAGCCCTTCTCATCAAATAGTACCCCCAAATAGGTAAAAGAGGTCACCCTGGTCAGCTCAGCACCTTCACAATAAAAAGATTTTGATGTTTTGTTTTTATGACCCATAGACATTGTGTGAGATTTCGATATGTTGACTATTAAATCTAGTGATTTCATGAAGGCCCCAAATGAATCCAATAGCCTCTGTAGCCCTATAGCCGTTCGGGCTAGTAGAACGGCATCATCTGCGTATAGGAGCACAGGGATACCCCTGTCCCCTATTCGCGGAATATCTGGGCTGGCCGATTCTAGAGACTTGGCTAAATTGTTGATATATAGGGTAAAAAGTAATGGCGCTAAAATACATCCCTGGCGAACACCTCTACCAGATTTAAAGTGCCTTGTGCATTTTCCTTCTTGGTTTATCCTTACGCAAGCAGAAAGGTCCATGTGCAAATCTGCCAGGAGGTGAACCAAACTTGAATCGATGCCCATGTCTAACAAGATAAGCCATAACTTCGACCTATTAACCAGGTCAAAGGCCGAGCTAAGGTCCATAAAGGCCAAATGTAATGACCCATGTTTTGCTATTGTGTATTTACCAGCTAGTAGATGTAAATTTAGGCACTGATCCAAGGGGCTCCTACCTCTTCTAAAACCGTATTGGAAGTTAGTTATGATCTCCTTCTCATTCAGCCAATCCATTAACTTTGCTAAAATCACTCTCCCTAAAATTTTTACTACAGAGTCAATTAGTGATATAGGCCTATAACACCGTGGGTCCCCTCTTTGTCCTTTTTTAAAGACTGGTATAATTGTGGAGAGCGACCAAGAAGACGGGAAACCCAGGTGACTAGTTACATTAAAAACATTTGTTAAAATTTTGGCCCAGAAAGCTGGATATTGTTTATATAAATCGGCCGGTACGCCGTCCGGGCCAGGCGCCTTATTACTGGTCATTTGCATTATAGCCCGTTGTACGTCATCTTCATTAAAAACAGTTCTTTGGAGGTCCCTACGGTGCTCTTGGTTATCAAGTAAAACCGTGGATGAAGTGGCCTCATATATGGATTCGAAATGGGAGAGCCATTGGGCTTCGGTAATATTGCATTCTAAAGGGGTGTTCTCTGAACCTGGAAAAAAAGGTTTATTAACAATAGCCCAGAATCTAGAGCTATTTTTTAAAACCTCCACTGATTGAAGCTCCTCCCATGCCTCCTCCTTTATGTCCTTTTTGCGCTTGGCTAGGGCAAGCTTATACTGCTTCCTTACCGTAGCTATATGGATTTTATCTCGTAGGGCCATTTTCAATGCTGTTACCAAATTACGGTGCGCCACAGAGCAGTCCCTGTCAAACCACCTCTCACCTGTGTGTGCCCTGTGACTGGTTGCCATGGTAAGATCAGATGCTACCTGCGCACAAATACCTTCAAAGGCTTTGAGCACCTCCGTCCCATGGATAGTGTTATCAAGGCAAGTTCCAAGCTTGCGATCTACCTTCACACAGAGTTCTTTAAAAAAGTGGTCCGGGATTACCTTGGCCCATTTTAACCTTCGTCCCTGGTCAGTTATTTTCACACAGTTGTCACTACGTAACTTCTCTTGGTTTCCTTTTAGGCCGCAACCTCCCTTCAGCACAAGGATAACAGGATTATGATCGCTATAAGGTGACCACCTAGCACTATAAAAGGTTACCTGAGATAACAAAATTGGGGAAATAAATATAAAATCTATAATAGTGTCTTTCCCACGACCTTTAAAAGTAGGGACCCTTTCAATAATATCGGTGGAGCTCGGTTCAAAAAGGTCTGCTGCAGCCAGAAGCTCCTCCAAACATTCCCCACACTGTGTATGCTCAAAGTGTAGAGTCGGGGGGTTTACCGGCCCTAAAGGATCCTCTACTTGACAACTCATCTCACAAATATGAATATTAAAATCGCCCATAAGTATGATAGAATAAAAAGTGGTTTGCTTCGTATTATACTCCTCTAAAAAACATTTCAATTTACATAAATGTTCATTTAGGAAACTGCTGTCACCAGAATTATAAAAGTTAATAAACAATGTTTTGGATAAATTTGGCGCAACAGATTCAATTATCAAAAGAGTATGGGATCCTACATCCACCTTCCTATTGACACCTGCTAGTTCAAGTGAAAATAACATTAGTAATCCCCCCTTTGCTCTACCTGCCGCAGAGGGACGTGCAGGAACACTATATGTTTTAAAACCGTCCACCCAGAAATTGCTTTCCAAGTCCCATGTTTCCTGTAAGCTAACTATATCATAGTTTTTTTTAAGAGGTCCAGCCACCTAGGGTCATCTTTTTTGCTTCTTAGACCTGCGATGTTCCAACTGATAATCTTAGAGTCTGACACTTCAATTTCCCCTAACTCCTTGCCTATAACGGGAACCTCAGTCGTACTATGATGACAACTGGGCTGCTCCAGTCAATCATTCTCATCTAAAAGTGACAACGGGAGGAATCTATTTTGACGCACTAGCCCATCTTCTTCGTCAGATCTCTCTATACACTTAGATGACAATTGGGTGGCACTTGCTGGTCTCCCATTAGAGATAACAGGGCAATTCTCTTCCCTGGATCTTGGATGAGGAATGGAGCTGCCCCGTTTAGCTTCAGCGGTGTCAAAACCTTGTGGATGTTCTTTGGGCGCATTCAGCCCCCTTAATGGTGGATAGAAGAAACCCAGGGGAAAGGCCCCGATTCTCCCCTGGCCCTCATTAGTACCACCCTTAAATAGCTGTCCCGCTAAATCTGCCTTATCGAAATTAATAGCAATACAGTCCCCTGTATCCTGTTTTGGTCTACGACCAACCCAGCCCACACGTCTGACCATTATAATGTGTGATGAGACCTCGGTTCCGTCTTTACAATGCTGGTCACACCAATATTTGGTTTTCCGGAACAGCTCCATGGTTGATTCCGTGCAATTCTTTCTAAGTGGGGGGAACCCCTGTAAGAATAGCCACTAGGGGGGTGGCTTCTGGGGGCAGGTTAAGTCTATTACTGTTGGGCTCTATTTTATCTGTTTGATTACAAGTACCCCTGTTCCTGGTCAAACTCTCAGAGTCAGGTAAGGCGCTTTGAGCTGAATCAACTTGGCTGCGAAAACCGGCCTCTGCCTGTCTCCCCAGAATTACATCTGGCTTGGTTAGAGCAATAGACCCAGACTTATTCTTTACTGATATTTGACTGGGGGGACTAAAATAACCCTTCTCTCTGTTGGTAACACAAGGCTGTGTTTGAACCTGGGTAATGCTGCTATTTTTATTAGTTTCACTCACAATATTCAGGCCCCCTAGATGAGAGAGACGCTCTAATTTCCGCAATATCCCCGCTACACAGGTATTCAACGTGTCAATAATGTCTTTGGCAATGTTCGTTAATATGGTCTCCAATCGGGAGGTAATAAATTCCTCCATTGTTGTCCTAACAAGTGATTGGGCTCGTTGATCCAGATCTCTATCCTGGGCAGGGGTCGTGTCAGCTGTTTCGGTAAGATGCCCGGATTTACTTAGCCTCTTTTTCCCCCTCTTTTTCCCTCGGTGACTAGAGGTGGCCTTTTGCAAGGTTAAGTACACTCCGGGTGTCTCCTCCTTGCGTCCTTCCCTCAAATCCACAGACAGGATATCAGTATTAGGAGAACTTCCCCCCCCTTCTCTCTGGTTGAGTATCAGTACCTTTGGCTCAATGGGCACTGGGATTGTCGAGGTGTTATCAGGTAAAGCTACACTCCTCACGGGATCTGGGCTCAATCCCAGTTCAACCTCCGCATTTTGGATTTCCTTGTTCAAAGCCCCCACCGCTGAGGTCAGATAGGAAATAATAGAAGCAGAGTTCCTGGGGACCTTCAACCTGGCACTTCCTTGATCCAGTGAGCAAGGTTGTTTACGCTTACCCATTGTGGTGAATCCGGACACGATTCTTGGAGGGGTGGCCCAGCCCAGCCTCTTCCGGGCGCAGACGGGCCTGCCCTTGGCCCGGGCACGCCCGCGGGAGCACTGAGCGTTTTTTAAAGCGCCTCCTGGCGCGTCCCTCGGTCTCTCGCGGCGTCCCTGCCGCAAAGCACGCTGGGAGGTGTAGTTTCCTACCTCCCAGCAGCAATGGTGGTGAAAGGCAAGGGCTGCGGCAATTCCAGGGATCCCGATGGCAGGCACACGGACTCCAAGTGCTCCCGGGTGATGGCTTCAGCTGTGAGGTCGTTCAATAGGAAGGATGTCATGGCAACCCTCTGCAATGGCCTTTATTATGCACTGGCTAAAGATTTTGGGAGAAGGGGCCCATTCCCATTTTGTACTGACATTTGTAGACTCAATGTGTCATTGGTGTGAGGTGAAGGTTTCATTGAAGAGGCTAACTTCCAGGGTTTTTATGAAGGTAACTAGACTTGGCTAACTTCTCAAATCTTGGCCCAAGGCATCTCTTGAATGTGTGGCCACTGAACCCAAAGAGGGTCCACTAATTTGGTTCTTCACAGAAATCTGCTATGTTTAGGGTTAATTGACCAGGCCTATGGTTAAATTTGAGGCATTTTGGGTTTCAGCTTTCCTGAATGTAACTATGACACTGCCACAAACACTTAGAAAATGGTGTTGAACATTTTGAGAGTTCTTTTCTGTGCCACAAGGAGGTAGTGGGGTTCTTTTACGCAGAAAAGTACTTTCCATGTCCATCCTTTGAAGTTTTTATTGTTTTCCAGACCTGGCTGTAGGAGAGTAGGATCTGCTTCACATGGGTACCCCCACTTTTTGCTGATGCTTCACTGTTTTTCGACATTAGTCTGGCTGGGGCCCTGCTAATCAGAACCCCAGCCTAGCTGCTTCCTCTCTAAAATGGTTTCCATGTGCCTTGGGCACATCACTGATTGGAATCTGGGTGCCCTTATAAGTCCCTAGTATATGGTATACTATGTACCAAGGGCATAGGTACCTCAGAGGCCTGCCAGGGGCTGCAGCATGTATTATGCCACCCCTGGAAGGCCATCCAAACTGACACCACAGGTCTGCTACTGCAGCCTGGGTAAGGTGGTGCATGCACCTTACTGTGATATAGGTTACCTATATCACTAAATACATCCACACATATAAACCTATAAGTCACTCCTAAGGCAGGCCTTATCAATCCTAAAGGCAGAGTGCATGGTTCCTATGTGAGAGGGTGCCCTGCATGAGCAGGGCCCCTCTGCAGCGTTCGAGAGATCCATCTCTGATGCTGTTTGTAGTGCAGCCTGACCATATACTCTTAAGCGCATTATAACCTCGCGGTTAAATGCTAACTTTGGAATGGCTGCACCTAAACATGTCGTGTTTGGTGTCAAACATCTTGGAATACTACCCCCCGCC
Source organism: Calotriton arnoldi (assembly GCA_963921515.1). Taxonomy (NCBI): domain Eukaryota; kingdom Metazoa; phylum Chordata; class Amphibia; order Caudata; family Salamandridae; genus Calotriton; species Calotriton arnoldi. Next base: position 388,960 of record CAWUFW010014902.1, read on the forward strand.
AATTCTGGCGGGCGGGGGTAGCATTCCACCCTTCTAGAGGAGAGACATGTTAACTCTGGCCTAGCCGGTAACTTCTTTCTAAAGCCCTGGCATCACAAAATGGATGCTGCTGCCACAGACACGAGTCTGGCCTCCTGCTGCTGGACGAAACTCCGGCAGGGAGGCCTGGACAATAGGTTTCCTGTCCCGGGAGGTG